>CAJQUW010005773.1:0-205224 GCA_907163375.1 Prostheceraeus crozeri
GCAATTGATGAATTCATGAGAGAAAACTATTTATTATATTATGATTTTAATAGCTTATATTCTTCTTGCATGATACAAGAATTACCAACAGGTGAAATGACATGGTGTAATAATCTTGTTTATCAAAGAACATATGATGGTGAAAATAATTTTGGTTATGTATATGAAGTTGATTTAGTATATCCTGATTATATAAAAGAAGCAACAAAATATTATCCTTTCTGTCCAGAAAACAAAATTCCCAATATAGAAGATTTTTCAGATTATCAAAAATCTATAATTCCGAAAAAATACAGACCAACAAAAAAACTTATGTTAACACAAGTAATAAAGGAAAGTATGTTGTTGAAGGAAGAATGCTAGATTGGTATTTAGATCATGGCATGATTCTCACCAAAATACATCGAAAACTAGAGTATAGAAAATCTAAATGGTTAAAAAATTATATAGAGTTCAATATTGAAAAACGTAAAATAGCTAAAAGAAATAAAGATGATTTTGGAAACGTTTTCTTCAAATTAATGAATAATGCATTTTATGGTAAGACTTTAGAAAATGTGCGTAATAGACAAAATATTGAAATAGTTTATGATAGAGATAGATTTCAAAATTTAACAAGGAAACCTACATATAAAAGAACTACTAGATTCAGTGATGAACTTTGTGCTGTTCATCTAAGAAGAAGCATTGTAAAACATGATAAGTTTAATTTCATTGGTTTCACTATATTAGAATTAGCTAAACTATTTATGTATAGTTTTATATATGATTATTTAGCACCTGCTTATGGCAAAAACTATAAATTACACTTTACAGATACCGATTCTATTTTCTTAGAATTAACAGTACCATATGGTTCTTCACTAGATAAAGAAATTAATAAAATAAAAGATATTATTCATCCTTCTGATTTATGTAAAGTAAAAGATGAATTAGAAGGAAATGAAGATTTCATAACAGAAGCTATATTTTTAAAATCTAAATGTTACTGTTATGATACAACTAAAAATATTAAAACACATAAAACATTAAAAGGAATTTCAAAGGCATCAGTGGCTAATCAAATAACATTTCAAGATTATAAAAATGCATTATTTAATAATGAAATAAAAACAGCATGTAATTATAGACTTAATTCAAAGAAACATAAAATGTATTTAAAAGAAGAACATAAATTAGCATTAGATCCATTTGATGATAAAAGAAAAATTTTACCTGATGGAATAACTACTGAACCTTTTTAATTTTCTAATTTCTATTTTCTAAATTTAAAAATATAACAATATAGAAAAAAACTGTCGAACCATTTAAAACTCTTGAAAAGGAACTTAATGAAAAACGTTTTGATATAGCGGATCCTGTAACTTACAAACACTATTATATACTATGGTTTTATTAGAAGCAAACATAGATAAAAAAAAACCAAAAATCATGTTTATTTTCCGAACATTCTACTTTCTTTTAGATAAAAAATTATTTGCAAGAATTTATCTTGGTGGTAAAGAAATCTTCCACTAACCTTTTACGAGGATTAATTTACTCCAAAAAAAAACCTATAAGAATAGATAGAAATTTTGATGATCTTTAAGAGACAGATTTAAAAAATATGCTGTAGAAGAACTAATAAAAATATAAATCTATATTAGATAAGATTGTCACAGTAAAAACTCTTAGACTATATAAAAAACATATTAGAAAATTTATATCAACGGGAGTTAAAGTAGGGAAAGGTTTATCAGAAAAACAGAAAACTGAAACAACTGTATTTTTAACCAATGAAACCACAAGATTACTAAATATATTTTAAATATTTAAAATATCTGCAATAAACAAGAAGGACATAATTCTTGTTTCAATGAAATTCAATGCTATAATTGAAAAGACTGTTAGAAAAAAAGATTCTAAATGAGGAGAGGATTATAAAAGTATAACCGGTCATCTCTGATGTCCTCTTTTAAAAGAAGAACAATAAATTAGCATTAGATCCATTTGATGATAAACAGAAAAATTTTACCTGATGAATAACTACTTTACCTTTTTAATTTTCTAATTTCTTATTTTCTAAGTATAGACAATATAAAAATATAAAATATTATAAAATTATCATATAAAAATGGATAAAGTTAGAGCTGATAATTTTAAAAGAATAAAACAATTAGACGAATTAATAAAACAAAGAAATATTATGAAAGAAAATCATCTTCAACATAGAATGACAAAAGCTGGTATTCAATCTGATATGTTTGATAAATTAAAAATAACTGAGAAGAAGTAAAAACTGATTATGAAAAAACTGTCGAACCATTTGAAAACTCTTGAAAAGGAACTTAATGAAAAACGTGTTGATATAGCGGATCCTGTACTTAAAACACTATTAGATGACTATGGTTTATTAGAGGCAAACATAGATAAAAAATTACCAAAATCTATGTTATTCGAACATTCTACTTTCCTTTTAGATAAAAAATTATTTGCAAGATTTTATCTTGGTGGTAAAGAAATATTTCCACAACCTTTACGAGGATTAATTTTTACTCCAGATAAAAAACCTATTAGTTTAGATAGAAATTTTGTTGATCTTTAAGAGGAGCAGATTTAAAAAATTATGCTGTAGAAGATCTAATAAAATATAAAACTATATTAGATAGAGTTGGCACAGTAAAAACTCTTAGACGTTATAAACAATTAGAAAATTTATTATCAACGGGAGTTAAAGTAGGGAAAGGTTTATCTGAAAAACAGAAAACTGAAACAACTGTATTTTTACCAGATGATCCACAAGAATTACTAAATAGATTAAATATTTTAATATCTGCAATAAAAGAAGGACATAATTCTAGTTTCAATGAAATTCATGCTATATTGAAAAGACTGTTAGAAAAAAAGATTCTAAATGAAGAGGATTATAAAAGTATAACCGGTCATCTCTGATGTCCTCCAGGGCTTCGCCCGTAGCTGAAATATGTTGTTTCTAATTTTTTATAAAAAATATTTATTTAAAATTTTAACTAAAAAATGTGTTCAGCAGATTTAGACAAAATTAATAATCATTTAGAAAATTTGACAGAGATTTTGGGTTCATCAAAATTTAGTACGACGTTAAAAATTATAACAACTACTTCATCACACACTTGTAATTTAGAACCCATTCTACATTTAGAACAAAATAAAAATTATCAAATTGCATTGACTAGTTTCTCCACATTTAACACTATTCAAAACGTTATCAAAGATGTGACTGATCAATTTAGATATTCTACTGATAAAGGTAAAACATGGAAAATACTAACTTTTCTTCCTGGTTCTTACGAAGTTGAAACAATATCAAATGAAATTAAGAGACATTTAGGTATACCATTTA
Source organism: Prostheceraeus crozeri (assembly GCA_907163375.1). Lineage (NCBI taxonomy): Eukaryota > Metazoa > Platyhelminthes > Polycladida > Euryleptidae > Prostheceraeus > Prostheceraeus crozeri. Next base: position 3,362 of record CAJQUW010005773.1, read on the forward strand.
AAGATAAGAAACAATTACATTCTGCAGTTGAACCGGCAGTTAATAAATTTTCTCTTACTTTAGACGAAAATCATCAAGTTGATTTTAATCATGATAGATCATTGTCAAAGCTATTAGGATTTAATAAACAAACCTATAGTCAAGGTTATCATTTAGGTGAGAAGATTCCAAAAATAACTGAAATAAATTCAATTTTTGTACATTGTGACATTATTGAAGGAGGATATATAAATGGTAAATTATCAAATTTAATATTCAGTTTTCCAGCTTTTACTGTACCCATTGGTTATAGATTAAATGTAATTCCACAAACATTAATATATTTTCCTATTACAAGAAAAACTATTAACAACATTGGCATTAGAATCACTGATGAAAAAGGACAAGAAATAAATTTTGGAGGTGAAGAGATTATGAAAGATCTTTTGGTACGGGAGGTATAAACTCCCGTTCGAGAGGTATAAACTTTTACGCTACAATAGAGAAGTTTAATTTTTTTATCATTTTTCATTATTAATCTTATTAATCTTATTAATCTTATTAATCTTATTATTAGAAACAAAAAAATAAACTTAAATTAAAATTTTTATATTTTTTGTTTTTAAAAACACTAATTCAATAATGGATGAATTTATTACTTTAAAAATGAATGAAATGACTTTAAATAAAAAAAAACTTAAATTTAATCATCATCCAAATTTAGCTAATAAAGTTTTGTCAGTTATTTGTGGAAGATCAGGATGTGGAAAAACATATCTATTATTTAAAATTTTAACGACTCCAAATTTTTTGGATTATAACAATCTTATAATTTATACAACAACGGCAGAACAACCCGTCTATCAATTTTTAAAATATGGATTTGAAAATAATCTTACAAAAACAGCAATTGCTTCTCTATTCGAAGAATACGAAAAATCTGAATATGAAGAAGAAATAAATTTGTGGTGTGAAGAAGCAGCAAAAAATAAACAATTAGTTGAATCCAATAAAAATAAGCATATAAAAATACAATTAATAGATGATAGTGGTAATATGCAAGATCCTAGTAAACTAGATAAAACAATGAAACATTGTGTAATTTTTGATGATTGTGTTAATGATAGAAATCAGTCAGTTCAAAGAAATTATTTCACAAGAGGTAGACATAATAACTGTAGTGTATTTTATTTGACACAAAGTATGTATTCATTAGATGGAAGTGTTATTAGAAAGAATGCAAATATATTTATACTATATGAAATAAATGCAAGAAACTTAAGTGATTTGTTAAGAGATTTATGTATAAGAGATAAAGATGAATTTAAACAATCGTGTAATAATGCTTGGTCAAAAGATTATGGATTTATCACAATTAATATTGATAAAAAAATTCATGAAAGAGTTATCGAACAATTGTTTACCGAGTAATAAAAATATACAAATATAATGTTTTAATATTTTATTTTTTATTATCAGCTTTAATTTTGTCTATTTTTTTAAAATATAATATTTGAATTTTGTGGTAACATTGGTATACAGCAAAAACATTTTACTGAACAAATTATTTTTTTATTGCTTTGTTGTTTGACATCTTTTCGTTTAAAATTTTCTCGTTTAAAATTTTCTCGTATTAAGTTTTGTTTAATAAAGTTTTGTCTAATAAAGTTTTTAGCTCTTCTAAAAAAATTTTATCATCACTAAAAGTTTTACCATCACTAGAAATTTTACCATCCTTTTTATTTTTATCATCAACTTTTTCTGTCTGTGATTGAAATGATATTTGATTTACTTCATTAGCTATTTGATCAAATTTTTCAATCTCATCTAACGTAATAACATTATCATCACATACTCTTTGAAAGTAGTAATGTAGTTTATCATATACTTCTTTAATCTGTAAATGCTTAGTTTTTAATGATTTTCGTTTCTTAGTTATTAAAGATTTTTCTAACATTGTAGCAAGTGAAGTTGCAAAAACACCCGTACCTGTTAAAGCTGTAGCAACTACTGGAATTACTAAAACACCTGAAGATATAACAATTGTTAAAGCACCTAAACTTATTGTTAAGAATATGCCAATTCCTTGTGTTACATTCTTAACTTTAGTCCATCTCTTTCTTAATTTTTTATAATGCTCTAATCTAAGTAATAATTGCGATTCCTTATCTTTCATATAACGTACTCTATCTTTGTGTTTTGCAATATCCATTTCATATGATAATGAAGGATATATTCTTGCGGTTTCATCCACTTTTGTTTCTTCCATTTTTAAAGAAATATTATTAGTCACATGATATATTTTAAAAACCTGAAAGATGGATAAAATTCATGAATTTGAAATTCTCAACTTTTATGATTTTTTTCGGTGTCCTGGAACGGTCATGATTTTGGGGGCGGGTGAAAATCGAACCGAAGGTTCTAGGGCTTCGCCCGATTGTAATTCTCAAATTTGAGATTTTGAAAAATTTGAAAAACTGGGTATTTTTAAAAACGCCCAAATCGGAGCGAAGCTCCTCTGGCTTTAGCGCTTTAGCCGATTTATGAATTTAGGTCTTCATAACCTGAAAAAGGGTTCAAATTCATGAATCGGCTTAAGCCAGAGGAGCTTCGCTCCGATTTATGTTGTTTTTAAAAATACCATTTTTTGAAAAAATGGTACTTTTTGAATAGACTAAATTCATGAATTTAGGTCTTTAAAACCTGAAAAAGGGACTAAATTCATAAATTTATGTCGTTTTTAAAAGTACTAATTTTTTTGATTTTATGGTGTCCTGGAACGGTCTTTTGTCCATTACTTAAAAAACGTTGTATACAGATCAGTTCTGTGTGGTCGCGAGATAATAACCACCCCGTCTGATTTCGTTGAGTGTGCAAATCGGCTGGTAAAGAACATTCGTTGTCTTTACCTGCCCGAAGATGACATGCTTAAAGAGCCCGAGGGTGTAAAAAACGCGCCATACTGTAGTGAGATGCAGATACTACAGGTACATATGCTCAAGCGATTAATTACGAGAGCTGGCTTTGATTGCCTTCGATTTTTTAAAATTGCTTCTGACCAAGAGTCATTCCACGATCAATGGTATTCGAAGAATGACTTGGAACCATGTGGGCATTTCGACGCCGCTCTTCCTTCAAATGATAATTGCGCCCTGTGTACCATTAGTGAAAATGGAAGAAATTGGATCAAATGTCCCCGTTGCGACCAATGGTTTCATGACGACTGTTTCTATAATGAATGATTGATTTCTTTTAGTACATTTTCAGATATTGGAGAGACAATGTTTTTCTTTGATTTTCCATGTACTCGTTTCATATAGCATGAGCTTACTTCAATTCATTGTGATAAATACATTTCAATCATTGTTACGTCGGACGGACACAAAACTTATAAAGTTGAAAATACTCATTGTACGCATGAATTTACAATGTGTATTAGTGTGTGTAATCGATATTTATTGTATTCTTATAAAAACGAATATATACGGATTTGATTTATTTGAATAACATCATTACTAATGTGGTATGCAGTTTTTGGGTTTTTTGACGAATATATTTCGAGTGTATATAATCATATTTGAAGAATGTTGTTGGACAAATAATTCAACTTGTAAAAAGCCGGACATTTTGGAGTATTACAACGATTTTCCCCATTTCATCATTATTATGTCGGACGGACATAATTCTGTTATCAAGAAATTCTTTACCAAATTACGACTTTTATCGGAGAGATTAGTTGTGATGGAAAGAGAAAGGTACCTACTAAATGACAGAAACAATTTTTAGTTGAATTTGAAAACTTCATTTTTTCAATGCAAAATGACCATCCGACATCGTCCGTCCGACATATTTATTTACTATTCGTTAAGGGCTTCGCGTTAAAGGAAATATATATTTGTATGGAAATTCTCGAATACCATACGCTTGCCCATGCCCCCACGTTGATGAAACATATCAAACTTTTGCAATACGTGCAGTACTTTAGATAGAAAATTAATTTATATGAAAAAATCATAAACCTTCATTTTCTATCTCGTCCGTCCGACATAAATACTAATTCGATTTTCTCCAGAAGATGTGTTATTTCCTGGGTTGATTAAATTAAAAATATAAAATACCTATTGGTGATTAACGTTAAACAACCATAATTATGATCTAAATCGGATTCAGTTATTTTTTATCGTACCCGAAAGTACCAAAATGTCCGTCCGACACAAAAACTAATTTTGTAACAGACCCTTGTAAGCGACAGTGCGTCATATATGGTAAAGTCATGGAAGGAAATGCTGTCGCTCTTGTGGATAAACTGCCATCATATACATTGTTTCGCACACGTCCTTGCCCTTTCTGGTAACAAACTTCGAACATCTTTAGCAAACCTTGACCGCTGTGTTGCTCTCTTGAAAAACATTCTTGTGAAAGCACCTGTACGTCGCAATCGATTTTTGAACCATTTACGAGATTGCAACATTGACTCACCTACTGTTCCTCCGTCTCCTGTAATAACTCGCTGGAACACGTGGTTCAACGCTGTGTCTTACCATGCGCCTCTCCACCAGCATTATCTGGAATTTGTGCGCAGAGAACGCGAAGAAGTGCGGCTTTATCTGAACTTGAAGATCTTCTTAATTTGCCAGATATGTGCTTCCACTTCAAGTTTGTTGCCGAAAATTGTGCCCGCTTTGTAGCCACACTGGATTCTTGGCAGTCCCGTAAGCAGCAAGTGCATGAAGTGTACAACTCCTTGCAGGAATTCATCAGTTGGCTGACTCAGTTGCTGAAAAGCTGCAAGAGTATACGCTCGAGAGCAAGCAACCAGCGATCCTATTTTTGCGATCCATCCGAAGTTTGGACCCTACGCAGTTACCTGCGTTGAATCTCAGCTGTTACGCTGACCTGAAATACTGCCTTCATTTACCTGACAATTGCGATGAAGAGTGGCCAATTTACATCGGCTTGGCCAATGAAGTTAAACAAACAGAGTTTAACATTTTCGCATTTTGGAAAGCTGTAAAGAAGCGGGTTCCTAGCCTGGCTTCATATGCTGCTCTGCTCTTGCAATTGCCGGTCAACAGTGGAGATGTCGAACGCTCGTTCAGTGCATATAACATGCTCTATACTCCTCAGCGACGAAGAACGACGCAAGCAAACGCCGAAGGTTTGCTCAAAAATTTTTTCAATCAGTGATCTGTGTTCAAATTCGATATACAATTATATGTGTTCAGACTTTTTATTTTGTCATGTGATGATATTTTTAAATATTTGTACATGCATATGTTTTTTATACTTCAACTTTTGGCAAACTGTGTTCAATTCTTGGAAATGAATTTCATGCAATACAGGTATATAAGATTCAACATCTAGTCTCATATTTCCTCAATAAAAATCTTTTTCTACGGTAGACAAAAACACTTCTCAAGACTATTAAATTATACTTTCACTTCAGAGATCGCTTTATAAACATAAGAAAATATAACATTTTGATACCGCGGAAAACCGCGGAAAATTGCACTTTTCAACCACGGAAAATCCATTTTTTTACCGCGGAAAATCACTGTCCCTGCTCATGACTGATGCTAATGAGCCTGATATTATATGTCTATCAGAAACTCATTTAAGTGAGGACAGTGACCTACCTATCATACCATATTATCATGGATATCATGCATTTGTAAAGAAAATTAATATTCTTGGAAGGAATATCAAGGGAGTCTCCGTATTCAGTAGAATTATGCAAAATGATTTAGTGATTGAAAATATTGTAAATGACAATAAATAATGGCAATCTACTAATCATGAAACTGACGAACAAAAAATGGAAAGGTATGAAAGAAATTTTCCTCATTGTATGCTATAAAGATAACCGAGATTCAAAATACAAAGAAAGAAACTATTTTGAAAAAGTTAGATTCTACATTTCAAAATTCAAAATGAAAGATATTATATTGATTGGAGACCTTAATGGTCGTATCGGAAATGAAAATGACAACGAAGACATAAATCTCGAGTTGCGCAACTCAAATGATATCGCTACTAACACACAAGGAAAAGAAATAATTGAATTTTGTGAAGAGACTTCATTGATAATTGCTAATGGTCGCTTAGAACCCGGTAAACCTACATATGCTACCTTACATGATAACAAAGTACGAAAATCAGTCATAGATTACCTTCTGGTGTCAAAATCTCTATTTCACTGTGTAAAAAAAATTGAAATCCTAGAACCTACATTATACACAGACCATATACCCTTCAAATTTGAGCTTGAATTGGAAATGAAAGGAACTATTGAAAACGGTCGAAGATTTAACAATAAATTGACTAAGAAAAGTCATCAAAACAGAAAGAGGGCAAATAATATACCATACAAGTGGACAGATAAAAATGATAAGGAATTTAATAAGGAATTGTATGAAGCAAAATGTCAAGAACTATTACGAGAAACGACAACGCTGAACTTAACAAGTAAAGAAACATACGACAAAATTATATTGAATAAAGACGCCTGTATTAACAAATTAGAAAATAATACTGTAAAAGCAACCTATTCTGATGAAACTAGAGAATGTAGACGAACATATAAAAAAGCAGTCAATGACCTAAAAAGTAATGATAATCCAGCTAACCTAGATAAGCTTCTCAATACAAAACGTGATTTAAATAAAAAAGTTAGAAAGGAAAGGAGAAAAATAACATTAGCTAAATTGCGAGAATTGGAAAATGCCAAAAGTAAAAATGATCACAAGAAATACTGGCAGCTCATAAATGAGAAAAGGAAAAAAGTAAATAAACCTAAAACATCTGCTCTAACAGCTAGTGATTTCATGCAAACCTTAATAGTTAATGATACTGCATCTATAACTCTTTCAGACAGTGAAATTCATACCTTTCCATCGCAAAAAGCAAATATAGTTCAATCATCGGTACTAGATGATGACATAACGAAATGTGAGATTGAAAACTGCCTTAAAGATACTCGCAATTCAAAATGTAGCGGTCCGGATGGCTTGGTATATGAAATCCTCAAGAGCAATGAAGAGGAGTCGATTTGTATTTATCTACATCTCTTTAACAATATACTAAATGGTGACCTAATTCCTTGGAATTACAGCTGGATAGCTCCTATATTTAAATCTGGAAACAGGAATGAAGTAACTTCCTATAGATGCATTAATTTAGCTTCAACTCTGGAAAAACTGTTAACGAAAATAATCAACGAAAGACTGAGTACATGGTTAGAAACAAATGATGTGATACATTGCTCTCAAATTGGCTTTAGGAAAGGACTCTCAACACTTGACAACATCCTGATCTTCCGAGAAATAGATAAGGTGTATAGCAATATGAAAAGTCCATTGTATTTATGCTTCATTGATTTGTCGAAGGCATTCGACTCCGTTCCAAAGCTAAAATTAGCAAACAGGCTGGCTGAAATTTTACCGAATAGCAAAGTAATGGAGCTGATTAAAAACCTAAAGCTGATTATGGAGCTGATTATCCCTCAAGGAGATAGTTTGTCTCCCACACTATTTAGCTTATATATGAACAAAATGTTCGAATTACTTGACAAAGAGATTGATTCTGTTGATCCGGTAATTATTGAAAGCAATAAAATATGTGCTCTGGGTTATGCAGATGATATACTGCTATTTAGCGAATCACAACAGGGTCTGATGAAACAAATACAAATAGTTCACGAATATTGCAGCTTACATGGTTTAAATATTAACTACTCCAAAACAAAAATTATGATACGAAATACAAAACATCTGTTCAGTCATGCTAATTTGAAAATTGATAACAAAATAATGAGAATTGAAGTTGTAAAAGAGTATAAATATCTCGGTTTATTAATAGCAAAAAATGACCGAAAGCACATTGAACAAAATACCTAAACAAAATACAATTACAATTCTATAAGAAATTCCATTACTTGAAACCATCCACAGCTAATTATTGTATTTACGGGGAATTCGGAGTAAAAACATTAGAATATCATTTTTACAAAGCTGCAATTCGGTTTTGGATTAAAATAATTAATGGCAATAAACGAAGCTTAACGTGGAAAATATATAGAAATATCCTGAATAATTTAGATGATGCCTGCTACACGAATAGATGGACTTTTCATATTAAGAAATTACTTTTTAAATTAAATTTGAAACAACTATGGTTGAACCAAAATGACTGTGAAAAAACTAACTTCCGCAAAATTGTAAATGATAGATTAAATAATTTTTCAGAGAAGAATGGATAAAATCTGCAAAAGTCAGTCACAAAGGAATGCAATATATCGAAATGTGTCGATTTGATAATAACTTAAAACCATATCTCAATACCACATCAGATATTGGTGATGAAACATCAATCATGTTGAAATTTAGAACAGGTCATCATAAATTAATGGCTGAAATAGGACAATACGGCAACAGACTCGATTACGAAGAATGTAACTGTCCATTCTGCCCTGGAAGAATAGAAGATATCTATCATTTCTTTGTTGAATGCTCTAAATATGAAAGTCTGCGAGAAAGCATTTTACCAGAATTTATAGATATAAATAGAACAGAATCTTATGACAAATTTAACACCAACTTCAGTTGTAGAATAAAATCAATAGCAAAATTCATTAAATCAGTCAACCATGAACGATTAATTATGCGTTGTTGATAGCATAGACATCAACATTGATATCACGTTGCTGATGTCATGATTCAGAAAGGTCTAAAAATATTGGCATAGAAAGTGAATGATTAGTGACAGTACTAGAACAAAAGCATAGTAGTGGGGGTGATAACTCTAAAACCGTGCAAATTGAGGGTAGAGGGCCAGATTTTTGCCTATATCTTAATTTTCATCCTGTGAACAATTCCTGATATGTATCTCTTTCTGAATTTCTGCATTTACTTCTCCCTGAAATACATTACACCAATTGGATTTCGCACAGACTTCAAAATTTACCAGCTGAAAATAGTAATGGCAAAAATCTATGGCAATGGCTATGACATCGGCTGAACCGGTACAAGTTTGGTCTCCTGGCTATTACACCGGCTGATCCATTACAATATTCTTCTATCTATATTATCACGCATCGTATTTCTCAGCTATATCAGATAACAGAATCACTGCATGTAACAAGAAAAAGGTCTTTGCATCAGAAAGTGACTAGGCTCGCCTCTTTGTCTTTCATCGCCTTACATAGCTTTGCTTCACTTTCTAATTTTTTGAGAAATTTAGTGGTTTCTGAAAAGAACTAAACAGATTTCTAGGCGACAAACGACTAACATAACAAAATCTCAATTTTCAAGTGCTTTATTTGCTGTTGATAATTTTATCTTTTTTTATTTGAGGCAATCAGCATTACCTAGGGCTCGTTTCATTAAATAAATTAGTGCTCTATCTCAGTGTGGAAAATGTTTTGCGTTTCATAAAATAAATTTAAAGCAGTGATTTAAACAGTCGAAATTCGCAGCGCTTCACAAAACCATATATTAAGCAGTGATTTATATAAGTCCCACACTGCTTAATATATGGTTTTGTGAAACGCTGTTAATTTCGACTGCCTAATCAGTATTATTAAGCAGTCTGCAGAGGAATTGCGTTTTCACAAAGAAGTATCAGCAGTGGTCGAAAAGTGAAAAATATGGAAATTCACTGATAGAAATTTGAAAATTTTTATCAGAAGATGTGAATGATCGTCGAGAAAGTTATGGAAACTTAAAATATCGGAGAAATTACTGCAAATACAACTTGAAAATAGAAAAATGGCTTTTGATTTTCAATTCTATTGTCAGTAGTAAAACTATTTGTGAGAAGGGCACATTTGCAAGCTATCTTTTGAAAATTTCTTCCTTTGAAAAGTGGCAATGCTGTGACGAAGAAACGTCCGATAACAACAAAATTATAGTGGGTTGATTGAGGGTTTTCAATTTCTTTCGTGTAATGAGGTATGGAAGAATTTCGTCATTCAAAGTCATGTCATGAAATCATTTCAATATTAGAAGACCTTGAGATATTGACTTTTACATATATACATTGACAACAGCTAGCAAAATAGGTTCTCAAATACTCTCTAAATTTGTAGTCAAAATGTGTCTAGCTTTATAGACAGGAGTACATGAACATGAAAGGAAATGACCTAAAGACATTCCATGTCAAAAAATTATGACTCTGCGCTCAGTACTTTTCGTTTAATCAGAGAAAATATACAAAATTTCATTTTAGCCAAAAACTGCAATCAGCGTCCCATTGGATTTACATGTGTTTTTCTTTGATCCTGTCTGACAAGAACAGGAACCACTAGAACTCGGCAGACGCGCGAATTCGTAAGCAAGCATAGGGTGTACATCATTCTGTGAAAGTCTTATTTTCGGCCTCGTTCCCTGCAGAAACTCGTTCTGGCTGCCGGACTATAACAAGAACCCCCGATCATCCCATCAAGTTTAATAGAAAGTCATAGAAAACCCTGTCCAATAGGGTATTGAATCTCCAATTTTAAAAAACACAGCTACCCACAACTTCCCTTCCTCACTGCAGAAAATTAAGTAGAATTACAAACATGCTCGACAGCACAGTACTCAGCATCAATCCTAATTTTATCACATTCTGCTCCGCACTGTCCCACAGGGCCTACACAAGATGACCGACTAGAATGTTGAATTTCAAACTCTCAGTCAAACAGTCAGCACTCCCATTCTACATTGCTGATAATTCTGTAGAGCTACACAAACGTTCTATGGCATCTCACTCACATTTGAGTCAATTTTCATCAAAATCCATGCAGTGCTTTGTCCCATAGGGCCTACACAAGATGACCACTTTAATCGAATTTCAAATTTTCAAAAACAAAGGTAGTCACAACTCCCATTCTTCATTGCCGAAAATTCTGTAGAGCTACACCAATGCTCCACGGTACCTCTATCACCTTCACATTAAGTTTCATCAAAATCCAAACAGTTCCCTCTCCTACAGAGAATTTATAAGCTAAAAATAACAGCCTACGCAACTGATTTTCAAATTTTCAAAAACACAGCTAGTCACAACTACTGTTCCTCGATGCAGACAATTCCGTAAGCTACACCAACGTTCTATGGCATCTCACTCACATTTGAGTCAATTTTCATCAAAATCCATGCAGTGCTTTGTCCTATAGGGCCTACACAAGATGACCACTTTAATCGAATTTCAAATTTTCAAAAACAAAGGTAGTCACAACTCACATTCTTCATTGCCGAAAATTCTGTAGAGCTACAGCAGCGTTCTGTGGCATCTCACTCATGTTTACTTCTCGTTTCGTTGAATTCCATGTAATATTCTGCCCTGCAGATCCTTCGCAAGTTTGAAAGCATGGCCTACTGATTGAAAATCTGCCGTTTTCAGGCACACTGCCTGCCACAACTCCTTCGCATCTTTGCGGACTTTTTCTGCTGCATGATATGCATTCTGTAGTGAGGTCAGATACGACCACCCGTTTTTGTTAAATTCGACCCACTACGTAGGGTAGGGGAGGAAGTATAATTTTTTTATACTTCCTCCTCTACGTAGTGGGTCCCATTTAATTTCCCAATGTATTTCCGAAATTCAAATTGTTGAAAATAATCAAAATAAGTTTTGGTCTTGTGATGTAATTCTACCAAAAAGGAGCACCAACATGGCACTGGAACCTATAAAAAATGACATCAGGAAAAGAGCAAAAATGTTTGGAAGATGCCAAGAGACTTCATTCAGAATAGTGCTCCCTAAAACTAGGTTTTCTACATAGTTGTGCAATCTTTCATAGTACATTTTACCAAAGCCACCTTCTAAAAACCATAATCTCCAAAAATGAGTTTCATACCGTGTTATACACGAGCTTGCACAGTAGAGTTAGCAAAAAAGTATTTCAATCCGTTTGTTTAAATAAATACACTATCAATTGAGTCTCAGCATGCCTCATCGTTGACAAAAAACATACACAACACCTTAAAAACGTCAAGAAAATCATTAGTGATTCTTGCTCTATTGCAATCAAAGTATGCCAACACTTTAACATTACTATTCTCGAATCGGCAACCAACCGGTGACTCAGACAAGAAAAACAATTCATGCAATCATGGAAGGTTTTGTGTCAATGTTTGTGTCATGCAATCATCGAACCAATTTTTAAACTTTTACACATTATCTTCGCAACACAGCTTCATGACGTCAGCAAGACATTTGTTACCCTAACTGAATTGCAACCAAAGTCTGTCCACACCTTCTCATGATAATACTCGATAGGGTGCTACAACGCAACAAGCAACGGACAGCAAGGACCTGTGAAACAACCCATGCAATCATCTTAATTTTCCATCATCTCTCGAATTTCACGTCATTTTCTTCGAAACATGATTTCACATTGTCAAAAAAAAAACATTAGTGATTCCGCTTCAATTGCAACCAAAGTCTGTTCACACCTTCTCATGATAATACTCGATAGGGTGCTACAATGCAACAAGCAACAGACAGCAAGGACCTGAGAAACAACTCATGCAATCATCTTAATTTTCCATCATCTCTCGAATTTCACGTCATTTTCTTCGAAACATGATTTCACATTGTCAAGAAAAACATAAATGATTCTGCTGCACTTGCAACCAAAGTAGGTCCACACCTTCTCATGATCATTCTTAGGAGCACGCCCGTTATCTACATTCATATACCGGAGCCCGACCGATGACGAAAATTGGACGCTCGAAGACACCCGTAGTCTGAATTCATGCGCTCACGCACTCTACTCCGGTTGTCTAAATTCTTGCCTTGGACACCTGATTTCAGACATCAGGCGTGTTCAGGCGCACAAATGTATACCTTCAGTGTGCTCCGGCGTATGAATTTAGACATCGGATGCGCTCAGTCGTGTGAATTCTGACCTCCAGCGGGTGTACTTGCGCGTGCTCGGTCGCATGAATCTAGACCGCGGCGGGCTTACTCGTGCTTGTGAATCTAGGCCTCGGGCATTGATTAGTGTGATCAAACATAGAAAAAGTTATGGGAAATGCAAGAAACATACATCAATCCATCATATCTACAAAATCCGAATCGATAGCTCTGCTCATGACGGTCATCCCACACAATTTCATCTGTATTCACTCAAATATTTAAACTGCGGATATCTCTACAAAGGAAGACTACTATGAGAGTTGTCACTACATATCAAATGTACATGTATATTCACATGAATCTGTGGATACTCACCTGATCCAAACCTCTTGATCATCTTTTTCATTGCTCATTTCAATTCGAAATCTCAGAATTCAAGTGCTACATGTCGCCTATTAGTCAGGGAGTTGTGTGGGTAAGCTTAGTTGTGATTGAGGCAGGATCGTCAAAGTTTTGGCCACCGCTGTGACTGCCATTTTCAGATGCAGATCCACAATTGAAATGATGCTGTGAGCATAAGATCTACATTCTACTTGACCAAGTACTTTATCTCGGAGAAGTGGTTCTCAAGCTAGAGTTAACCTTTGCTCTTGTGTTTTGAAAACGCTACGGAGAATGATACTGAGGTTTTGGCAAATCCGTATTGATTGAGGCAGTAGGCCTACTAACAAAGTTTTTGGCTGACAACGTGAAGATATGATCGAAAACTATTTTTTGTAAAAATGGTGAAAATGTGTGATGATTGCGTGAAATTTTCTCCGTCCAGATTTGTCGGTAACGCTTGTTTTTGATACTTTGGACATAAAATTCTGAATGTATGGGGTAAGTTTGGTTTCAATCGAGGCAAATTCGCAAAGTATTCGCTGTAGATGTAAAGTTGTTCTTAAAAATTATAGTTTTGTAAAATTAGTGAAAACGTGTGATGATAGCATGCAGTGCATGTGAGGCTTGAGTTGCGCTGTTGTCTTTTTGATGTGCTCTGCAGAATGATAATGAGTTGGTTGTAGTTGAGATAATACTATCAACGTTTTGACTGACAGTGTAAAGAATTGTGGGAAAAATACAATTTTTGCAGAATTGGTGAAGGCGTGCGTTGATTGCGCGAGGTGCTTCCCATGCCTGGCTGATGCCAGTTTGGTTCGAATTGAGGCAGCATTGACAAGGTTTTCGGTGTCGTTGCACTGCCATTTTCAGATGCAGATCCGCAACTGAAACTGAACCCGGAGGTGCATCTATCCGAGGAGTACTTATACTTTGAGAATTATTTCTTGGCCCGGATTCGCCCGTTAAATACTGTTTTTTAAAGTGATCTAGTGAATGACACTGAGTAGTGATGAAAATTTTCCGGAAAATTTTAAACAAAATTTTCCATGGAAAATTATGGAAAAAATTGGAAAATTTTGGAAAATATTGGAAAATTATGGAAAATTTTGGAAAATTTTGAAAGTTTTGATTTTTGTGATACACCCTATAATCTGAGCGCTTCCGCAGCCGAAGCAGGTACATAGCCTACCAATGGAATGGGTCTAAAACTCTTGATTTCATCATTATTTCGATTAAAGCGATCGTAGCACTGCGAGTTCCGTCCGCGGATTTTTGAACATTCCTTTGCCACCAGTGGCTTGTGATAAGTTGTTAGCATTTTTGATTATCACACAGACACCGTTTGGGATAACGTGAATCTTGCTTTACAATAGAGGTATAATTTCATGCAATGTGAAAGATCTGGAGCAAAAATAATTTTGGAGTTTGGTTGTTAGCTTGAAAGTTAAGCTTTATTGTGCAGCCTTGATCATAGTGATACAAATTCTCCATATGTTGATGAATATGTGAAGAATAAGCACACAGTCCACGCAATACATGAGCGACCATATTGGAAGACTGTAAACTCGTGAGATATTTGGAAACTAAAGATATCTGTGATGAGTAGAAGAATATCTATGACAGTTTCTAAGTTCTGGCATATTGTCCGATCTTCGTTGAGGACAAACTGCATGCACAACTTCCATTTCTACCTCATGGTTCAGATAGTTCCAAATCGATTTCAGATCTACCCAAATGAATTTCAGACATTTCCAGATGAAATGGAGATTCTCCAGTTGAATTTAAGATCCTTTCAAAGTTGGGTTTCTGATAGATATCTGAAATTCAATTAGAGAAATCTGAAATCCATCTAATATCTGAAATACATTTGGGATGATCTGAAATAGACATGGAAAGGGTGCAGTTAGTTCCAAAAGGTAATGCAGGAATGATAGAGAAGTTTTTGGTCTTTGCATATTGCTACAACAGGTCTCCAAAACAAAGGAAAAATGTCAATCACCAAAAAATAAATTTCAAAATTTTCCATTTGCATCACTAACACTGAGAAGATGTGGGGCACGTTTGGTTTGAATTGAGGCAGCATTGACAAGGCCTTTGGGTGTCGATGCGCTGCCTTTTCAGATACAGATCCACAACTGAAACTGTAGCCGGAAATGCATCCATCCGACCAAGTACTTTTACTCGTAGAACCACTTTTTCGCCTGCAGAGTTCCCGTTTTCCTCGGTGTGCTGTAAAGTGATAATCTTTTTTGCAAAATTGGTGAAAACATGTATTTATTGCGTAAAATGTAAGATTTGTCCGTTGGGTCTAGAGAATGACACTAAAAAGGGATGCGCCAACATTTTAAGCGAAATTATCTATAATTTGAATGCTTTGGGTATCGACTGATTTATTCAGTGAACTTTTTTATTATGCAGTGGCTATTACACGCGGTATTGAAGCCGGTACAAAAGTTTTCCATATCTATCAAAACGCCTCATGTTTACTAGCCACAAGCATGGCTGCAGATAATTGAAGATGACAAAAAAATTGCATCAGAATGTGTCTTGACTCGTTGCTTGTCTTGCTTAGCCTTGCTTGGTTTATCCTCGTCTTCGATGTTTTCTGAGATACTTAGTGATTTCTTAAGTGAAGCAAACTTATTTCCCTGCCGTGATTCGGAAACTCTTAATGTAACAAAGTTTAATTTAGTGCTTTATTTAATGTAGATACTTTCCATATCCTGCTTATCTATTAAGTAATCAGTCTTGCTGGCTAATTCGGTGTAACAGCCGCCAGATTAAAATTGTTCCAGCTCAGCCAGTGTAATAGCCATTACCTATTAATTTTGTCCTAAAAGTCAGCCGGAAAAATCGATCTCTCTCCAAACGTGACATATTATGTACGCTCGCTCCACTTACGAGTCGTACATGAAATTATTTAACGCAAAAATAACCTCTTTTATGAGTTTTTCTGGATTTTGCGTACTTTCGCCACTACATGCATTTCTCTTTGTAGAAATAGTTGAATGAGCGACCTACTTTCAATTGTTGTCGATACATTATGTAACGAAATGCTATATTTACTAAAAAATGCCGAAACGATCTGCACGATGTCATAAATAACCGCAAATTGTTCAAAATCGATTATAACGATGCTGTGGGTGTATGCTTGCATTACACCAGCTGATGTCGTTCCTAAGACATATTAAGTTCACCAAACTATATTTATATCATCAATTTCGTTAAGTCTGAAGTACAATTTTACCATTCAACTTGTTTATTATATTGGAGCACGTGTCATTTCAGATAAATATTTTGCAGCTGACTAAAATTAAACTTCGCTGATTATTGTTACCATAGTGACGCTTGCAAATGTAGCAGCAGTGAATTGCGGCGGACTAAAACAATTAATATCTTAGATAGGGATTCTCCATGTAAAACAAGAATTTTTGGCTGATGACTATGCGTTAAATATAAAAGTGTCCAAAGAGATACATATCAAGATAAAATACTAATGTCTTAATCTGTATTTGAGCAAAAATCTGGACCTCTACCCTCTATTTGCACGGTTCAGCCCTTATTGTCGACTTAGCACCCCCACTATAGATATCCATGATCCATTAAGAAATATGTAGCTCATTAATCTCAATCGCCGTAAACCGATTTCTGGATACAATAGATATCTAACAATCGATGACTACAAATGCTCGGTATCAAAATATAAAAACAATAGGAAGTTTGCGGATTGATGAAATGCCGAAATCCAATCAAATAAGTAGACATATGCCGTCACTAGTCAAACATGAATTAAACGAGACTACAGCAAGCCACTTTCAAACAATAAGAACTAGCAGTCTCTGCAAATCGAATTGATCAAAACTCATAGCGACAAACGACAATCCCTGATTGCTAGCTTCAGTCCAACGAGTGTCAACTAAAACGAATCACGGAGATCGGTCAAATCGTATCATTCTTCTAATTTACGAAAATTCTCAAATTTGCATTACAGGTGAGAAAGAATTATCATATCAGTCATACATATTATTGATGCTTATGGTACTATTAACCCTCATTTGACCGACAAAATTTATCGACGTACTTTGAAAACTACATATGTAGTCTATTGATCAAATGAGGGTTAAGAAATATCTACAGTATTTTGATGTTTCATGTGACCTTTGACCGATCTCCAAACTAAATAAAGTGCGTTGGACTGGAATGTTGTAGAACTTGATCACATGTATATTGTAATGTGTAATACACATGTAAATATGTTTGACCTATCAATTTCAACGTCGATTACATATATGAAAAATATATCAATGCATGTCTCCTCCCCCTCATGTTAACTTCTATATGCTACTCACGTGTTGATTCTTCCACCGTCATTATCATTTACTGGCTTTGTATATAAACCGCTGACATATAACCCATATAACTCATTGATTAAAACTCATAGCGACAAACGACAATCCCTGATTGCTAGCTTCAGTCCAACGAGTGTCAACTAAAACGAATCACGGAGATCGGTCAAGTGTTCGAAGTAAGGCGGCGAAGGAAGGAGTATTATTGTCTGATATTGTGTCAACATGTGTAATACGAAATTTCCATCCGATGTTTTGAAGATTTTTAGCTTCAATGCTACCAGTATTCGCGGTAAATTGCCTCAATTCAACAGTTACTTTGATATCAACAGCTCTGTTAAAGACTTTCATGCAATTTGTCTAACTGAAACTTGGCTAAATGATGGTGTGTTTGACAATGAAATATTGAATAACTCTTGTTATAACATCTACAGAAGGGATCGTACCGGTGAAGTCAGTAGTAAAAAGGATGGTGGCGGAGTAATGATAGCCATAAACAACAGAATTCTGTGTAAACGCCGTTGTGATCTCGAAACTGACATCGAAATTATCTGGGTCGAATGCAAAGTTGCCAACAGTCGTAATCTTTTCCTTGGCACTGTATATCTTCCTCCTGATTCCAGTGTGTCGGTTCTCTCTCGCTTGGATGATTCCTTGGAGAAGGTTCGCCATTGTTCCAGACCCACGATTCCATCATCCTCCTGGGTGACTTCAATATGCGTGACGCTGTGTGGAACTTCGATGAGTACCAAAATTGTGCTTCCTGCGTCAATTCCTTTGGCCTCTCGCATAAATCCACTTTGGTGTTGGAGGCTTTCATGAGCAATGAGCTTACTCAACACAACGTCCTTCCTACTTGCAATAATAAACCCCTGGACTTGGTACTCACAAGCAATCTGAATACTTCAGTTCAATACGCTCCGAAGCCAGTTTCTTCAACCCATCAAGCCTTGGATGTACAAGTCAAGATTCAATGTTTGTCACAAATATCGGATCCCCCTCGTGTCGCCTACAATTTCCGAAAAGCCGATTTTGACGTTATTCGTAAACTTTTTGCATGTGCTCTCTGGAGCCATATTCTTAGTGTGATCTCTCCAAATCAAGCTCTGTCAAACTTCTACGATGTTATTTTTGCCGTTCTGACGACTTGTGTCCCGACTGTCAAAATCAGTCATTCTAAATTCCCCTATTGGTATAGTAAGGAGTTGATTGTTCTTATTAAAGAAAAAGAACGTGCGCGTATTGCTTTCATGAAGAGTGGTTCTAATAAAGATTCTGTGGAGTATAATAATTTTTCGAAGTTGCGCGCTGATGTTAAGGCTTCACAAAAATCTTGTCATTTTGATTTTGTGAGTCAAATTGGGGAAAATATAAAAAACGATCCCAAGCGATTCTGGGCCTTTGTGAAACACCAGAAATGTTCCTCTAACATTCCTAATGTAATTTACTATAAAGGTCGCGATCATTCAACTTTGAGTGACATTGCAAAAGCTTTTTGTCAGTATTTCGAGTCTGTCTTTTGTACTAGGAACGATGTTAGTGTTCCTACATGCTCTGTTATTGACGTTCCAGTTTTTCGTATGCCTCGTGTAACTCCTAATGAGATGAAGGAAGCTATTTTATCGATTAACAAAAATACTGGTGCTGGTTATGATAGTCTACCTGCTCGTTTCTTTGTTGAATGCGCTATGGAGCTATCTACTCCTTTAGCTGTTATTTTCAACTTATGTGTTGATCACGGTGTTTATCCAACACTGTTGAAGTATAATAATGTTATCCCTGTTTATAAAGGGAAAGGTGACAAGTCTAATGTTGAGTCCTACAGGCCTATATCTATTCAGCCTGTACTGAGCAAAGTATTTGAAAGAATTGTTAATTCGGCTCTACGAAGTCACCTGCATCAACTGATTACTGATCACCAGCATGGTTTTTCGCCTAAAAGGTCCACTTTAACCAATTTGTTATGCTATAAAGATTTTATTTCATCAGCTTTTGATGATGGTTTACAAGTTCACTCAGTTTACACTGATTTTCACAAAGCGTTTGATACTGTATCTTATGATCTTTTGCTTATGAAGATGGAGAATCATTTTGGTATTACCGGTACTGCACTCTCTTGGTTCCGTAGCTATCTCTGTGATCGCTATCAACGTGTAGCCGTAAGTGGAACTATAACGGATTGGGTTCCTGTTCGCTCTGGTGTTCCTCAGGGATCAATTTTAGGGCCGTCCTTGTTCATAATGTTTTGTAAATGACCTTCCAAGCTGTTTTCAGTCGAGTGACTGTTTGATTTTTGCAGACGATGTTAAGGTCTTTAAACGTGTTTCTTGTGTTCAAGATTGCTTGGAGCTTCAAAATGATTAGATTCATTGTCATTATGGTGCCACATGTGGAATTTGAAACTCAATCTCACTAAATGCGTTTTTATGAATTTTTCTTTGAAGCGAGTTTTCAACATAACTTTTGATTACTCCTTAAACGGTGTTATTTTACAGTCTGTTACAACTGTAAAAGATCTAGGTGTTTATTTCACATCGACCTTGTCATTTGATTTACACACATCTCCAAAGTTGTCAACAAATCATATCGTATGCTTGGTTTTATCAGAAGGATCATGAAACCCATTAAAAATGTAGCTGTTTTTAAAACTCTATACAACGCTTATATACGGTCTGGTTTAGACTACTGCTCTTCTGTGTGGTCCCCCAGTACCCATTGTCACATTGATAAGCTAGAACGTGTACAGAAATGTTTCGTCAAGCACTTATGTTATTTGACTCGCAAGAAATAATGAAAGTTGTAATTATGTTCCCTTATGTGAAGTGTTTCAGTTAACCACTCTTGTTCATCGTCGCAAATTATCTGACACAGTATTATTTCATAAGATACTTCACAATCGTGTAAACTGTTCTTACCTTTTATCTTTGATTTTATTTAATTTACCGACTAGGCGGACTCGCCACACAAAGGTCTTTGCTGTCAAAAAGTGTCGTCTCAAATTACGTAATTCGGATTTCATGCCTCGTACAGTCGGTTTTGTTAATAGCTTACCTGACGTTGATTTTTTCGACAGATCACTCAGCAAATGTTCCATTTCACGTGGATTTTTCGATATTGAATAATTTGTATAGTTTTCTTTTAATGCATTTATTCTGTATTCTGTAAAAACATTCCTGTATTATTCGACTGTTGACTGTAATTGGCATCTTTTGCTGTAGTCAGCTTGTAATATATTCATTCATAACACATATAACCGTTGACCCATAACCGTTGTATATAAACACTTTGTCACTAATATCTACTTGTACTTTTTCGGGTATTTTCTTTCATGAAATAAAACCCATGAATTTTGAATTTTGAGAGAGAGTGAGAGTGAGAGTGGAGACGTACGAGACAGAGCTGACTAGACAAGAGGAGAAGGTGAAAGAGTTGCGAGAGAAAATGAATGAAGAACACGAGGAAGAAGAAAGAAGGAACCCAAGAACGCAAGTCCCCAACAAAGACGAAATGACTAAGGCACTCGAAGAAATCAAGGAAATGGTGTGGAAAATCGAACGAAGAACAACTGAAGACTCAAGAGAACAACAACGAAGTATGCAAAGACCGAGCTTTAATCGAAACTACAACAACAACTACCGCAACAACAACTACAGGGGGAACTACAATCGCTACAACAACCAAAAGTGTTTCGTCTGCGGGAAGTTTGGACATATTTCGAAGAACTGTTACCACAATCCTCGACGATACAACAACCGTAGACATTTCAACAACAACAACAATGGAAGTTACTGGCCAAGAATGCACAACAAGTGGCAGCTACCCTATCCCGCGCATGGACATAACCCAGGGTACCAACCCCAACCTAATTTTTGAGTTCCACCACCAGTAGCACCGGCAGCACAGCAGATTCAATTCTCCGCGCCCACTATGCCGCCTTCAGCTCACTCACAGCAGTACTTTTGATGCTGAGAGAGGAGAGGAGACAGAAAGATCACGGTATGACAATGATGATCACGATAGTATGAATTTTGATCTCAAAATTTTTTATATAAATGTTAACGGGCTGACTAAATTCAAATTGGAAAATTCAGATATCATTGATGATGCACAAAATGCAGATGTTATTTGTTTGACAGAAACCCATTTGAATTATGAAAATGAACCAATTTCTATAAATGATTACGAGGGTTATCATACATATGGTAAAAGTAGTAATTCATTGGGCAGAAATGTCAAAGGAGTATCTTTATTTTTCAAAGAAATCAGCAATTCAAAGGTATTCAAAGGTATTATCACGATGTTACCATTTTCAGAAACTAAGTCATACCGATTGGAAACATATTAAGGATGTGTTTTTAATATTATGTTATAGAGATAATCGAGAATCTAAGTATGCAGAGGAAAATTTTCTAAATAAAGTCAAAAATTACATTTTTAATTATAAAAAAATCAATAAATATGGAAGAGAGCTAATAGAATTCTGCAATGAGACTTCCCTCATAATCACTAACGGTCGTTTTGAAAAAGGAAAAAGTACGTTCTATAGAAGAAATAAAGAAAACAACTGCACATCGGTAATTGACTACTTATTAGTCTCGGATACAATGCTGAAATATTTGAAAGCCTTTGAAATAATGGGGCCAAAAATGTATACTGATCATGCCCCGATGACAATTCAATTCAAGATAGATTCAAAAGCAAAAATTAAAAAAATGCGACCGAATGTCCAGAAGAAAAGAGAAGCAAAAGTTATACCATTTAAATGACTGACGAAGGAGATAAAAAGTATCAATTTAATTAATTTCAAAATAATTGTGATAATATAATAAATGATATTCAATAAGGAAACATGCAACAAAAATTAATTTACAATAAGTTTGTAAATTATGAACACGACGCTTCTAAAACAGTAAATAAATCAAAATCAAGAGCTATTTACAGCATGGAAACCAGAGAAATTAGACAAGAATATAAAGCTTCAGTTGAAAAGTGGAAATTAAATGAAACAGACGAAAATCTGGCCCTTCTTTTACAAAAAAAGAAGACATTGAACAGAGAAATTAAAAGAGAAAGACGAAAATTACAATCAAAAAAACTGAAAGATCTAAAAGATGCAAAAAATGATAATGACTATAAAAAATATTGGCAACTGATAACTGATAAAAAGCGTCATTCCAAAGTTAAAACCAAAACTTTACTATGTGCAGACGATTTCAAAAAAGGAGTTGAAATTCGAGACGGAGCTTTATCTAAATCAAACTTGGAATTATTTAAGAACTGGCAATCACACACTGTTTACTGAAATCGGTAGATATAATGACAGAAAATCATACAATGAATGTATTTTTCAAAATTGTGATAGTGAGGATGTTGAAGATTTATTGCACTTCATTTCGCATTTCCCAAAATACACTGATATAAGAAACAATCTTGTTCCATTCCTTAAATCCGATAATAGTGCAGATTTCTATGATATGATGAATAGACCATAGAAATAAACTGTTTATCTGAAGTTCGCTAGAATGGAAATTGACTCAAGGTCGCGGCACATGCGGGGGAACTAAGTTGGGGCATGAAGAACCAATTAAAAGCTTCGATTTACTCATGTGACTGATTCTAACCCAATGATACAGACGTTGGCAGGTGCATCTAAGTGAAAATGCGTGCGATTTATGTGCCGTTATTGTGTATTGCCTGAAGCGCAATTTCCATTCTAGAGGTTTTATTGTTGTCAATTTCTATGGAATAGACTGAGTCTAAAGCAGATGAAAGTTCTTTCAAGATATATCGAGGAAGCAAATTCAATCAGAAACTCGAGTAAATGAGATATCTATGCATCCTTCACATATTAGTTTCAATAGATATTGCTTTGTGGTAGTGTTTTTCTTTGCAACAAGAGCCATACAAATCGAAAAGTTAAAACGATCGAATGACAATGATAACCAGTGCATTGAAGATCATCACTTACATTCTTCTGTCATCATGCTAGGGATATCTATTGCAAACTTGATCGATTACAGCCAGTCGGTTCAGTAGAGCTATTTTGTGAATGGTATGAAAAACAGACATATCCATCTCTATGTCAAAATGCAACGGTGAAATTGCTTTGTCAAATAAATAAATGAAGCCGACAAGTCATTTATCTTGCTGCGGTCATAGACATGATTCGGCATTGTTGTCACAAAACTAGGCTAACCGATTTCTATATCACACTAACACATGGATCAATAAGATAATGGTTAAAAACCACTAGCATATGCCCTTGCATCAAACCGATAATTCGACAATAGAAATCTATTCACTGTTATGCACACACTTGTTCCGGTACTGATAATTCACTCTTGCGATTTACCGAGTCACTGAAGGTTCGGATCTACTAAAAGTCTCTCATTACTGTGAAGTCAAATTTTTCTCATTCATATCTTACAGGTGAGTCTCATGAATCATTTGATTGCATAATTTTTTGAGTAAATCTTTATACATGTCAATTGTTTCTTGCATGTCAGTATATGTCATAAAATGACTTCCGGACCTTCATATATGACTCGCAAATAACACTAAGGGGTATGAGAGTGAAAGTGTGTGTGGTTGGCAAATTTAATAAGAATTAATAAACTCGATGACATTAATAATATGAAACCGACTTTAGTAATCCATTGATGAATGTGCATACAATTCTATGAAATTTATGTAAACTTTCGAACAAATGAACATGAAAATACTTTGAATAAATGTGTATTTTGCATTCTATGCATTTCAACCCCATCATTTCTATTCAAATAATTAGCACACGCGTTGAACAGTTATTGATATTATGTTGCTTACTGTGTCTCCTCTCCTATCACAGAATCATAATTATTTCACCATTGAGTGTATTGGTGGACATCGTACCTGCTTCATCACCTCATTTGTAACAACATTTGTAATCACCTCATTTGTAACAACATTTGTAATCTTCTAATCATTTTATCTATAAATCATCCCTGTATGTTTTGCCATAGCAATGGCTAATAAACATTCTTGAGTTCTTGAGTGAGAGTGAGTGAGAGTGAGAGTGAGAGTGAGAGTGAGAGAGTGAGAGAGTGAGAGAGAGAGAGAGAGAGAGAGAGAGAGAGAGAGAGAGAGAGAGAGAGAGAGAGAGACAGTGAGAGTGAGACTGAGAGAGAGTGAGAGTGAGTTAGAGAGAGAGTGAGAGTGAGAGAGAGACACATTCAGTCCTAAAATTGTGTCTTACTAAAACTGTCGAAGTCCGGGTCTAACTACGAATATATCATATTCCATTGACTACCATCTCTGAATCATTCCACTTACAGGTGAGGTGGGTTTTGTAATCGCTATATTCCTATTTTGATATTCTTCCGTGATATAGATTGACTATTTTGAGTTCATTTTCATATATTGCCGGACTTCGACCATAAAATAATTATAAATCACAAAATGATTCGAATGTGGATTTGAAACGTGGCAGTGTATGCGTGTGGATGCGTTTGTCAATAGATGTGAAACAATTACTAAAATAAAATATTCAACATAAAGACCAAGACAGATGTTTGAAATATGATCTCGTGTATCTGATGCAATATAATACATCTCATGATTACTTGGAAAGTGGATTTGGTTACTCGGTTATAATGTTTTCAAAACTTCATAATTAAATGCATGTACTCAATCACAGTGTACTCAACCATTAAATGCATATGTTAAAATCAAAATTCATGATGAAATACTAAATGCTATCTATTTTTCATGCATGATGTCTCCTCTCCGCTCAGTGATTTTACCTTCGACAGTCATTGCAGAATCACGGAATTCAACAGTTGCTTTCGTCATAATTGCCCATCATGCTCATCTTATCATCCTCCCATCGTACTTATTTTATATCGATGAACACGTGAGAATAAACATCACTGAATCATTGTATCATTTTATCATCTAATCTTTTCTCAATCACATTCCAGGTATGTGTTCAACATCATTGATATAAAAATGTTGTATCTACTTAAAATATACCGCACCTCCGATTAATAATAGGAATAATAATAGGATTAGTAACCTGCTGCTGGGTGCGATGTGTAAATAAGAACAATAAATAACATAATTAATAACATCAAATTATCTTACAAATGACAAGATGCATGCCCTGTCTCCTCTCCTCCGTGTATCTCTTTAAATGACGTTTCATTGTTGACATTCATATCGTTGTCATCATCTGTACATATGTCAGACTTTTTCAGACTTTCATTTCAAACACGTCATCAAAGGAATTCAACGACGATCAAGGTGCTAGTGTGTTTTTACCTTTCATCTCATACATCCAATTATGTCATCTTTCACCTTCATTCCTCTAGTAATCAAATGAAATAACTGTATGTACCACAACGTTTGTACCCACTTGTTGGGCAATAAACTTTTTGAGTTTTGAGAGAGAGAGAGTGAGTGAGTGAGTGAGTGAGTGAGTGAGAGAGTGAGTGAGTGAGAGAGAGTGAGTGAGTGAGTGAGAGTGAGAGAGACAATTCAATTGTGACAAATAACAGACGAAGTCAAAGTCGAAGTCCGGACTGTGAAGAACAGCAACCAACAATCCAATGCACCCGACCAACTGAGCAGACAAGTGACGAAACAAAGGAAATGCGTAGAGAAATGGGACTCATCAAAGTTATGCTCTCAGATCTGAACAGCAAGTTGAATGACCAGCAATTTCATAACAACAGCAACAAAAACCAACAACGTGGGTGGATCAATAACAAACGCCATCAGAACTACAACAACAACAGCAACACAAAGTGCTACCAATGTGGGAAATATGGACACATTGCTCGGAACTGTCATTCTAGACCTTCTTATAGAAGACCGTACTATCATCGAAGCCAAAGGTACTCATACAATAACAACTACTACCACCAAAGAAACAACAACTACAACAACAGATGGCGGTACCAACGACCAAACAATTACGCGCACTAACAACCGAACTATTATGTGCCACCTCCACCTGCAATGTATCCGAACGGGGTGACTCAATTCAGTGCTCCTTCTAACACAGCTGCAACGTATCATCCACACTCGATGCAGAATGTTTGATGCTGATACAGGAGAGGAGACAAGTGTAGCTAAGTACAAGGACAACTAGATATCAATAAGCTGCCAGGACGCGGAAAGCGAAATCATTGTGTCGAGTTTTATAGGCTGACAGTTTACTGCGGCCGATCAGCTAACACTGTCTTCCCAGCTCTCTGCTGTTGTTATCGTTATGACTCTGCACTGCACCGTCAGGCGGATAATGCACATAATACACAGACTCGAATCATCGCATTAAGACTTTCATCGAGTGCGCTACTTGAGGTCTTGTCGAAATGCCTCGGAAGTGCTGTGTGATACACTAAGGGCAATTACGATTCCAGCGATTCAAAAGTAACTGTTTATGGATTCCCAAACGAAGAGGAGGAGCGAAATCGCTGGGTGCGAACGTTACCGAATACGATCAAAAAGGTGACACAATACATCGGCATTTGTGCTTCTCACTGGCCGGAGGACACAGAAATGGTTAAAATCAAGCGCTATAATCGACCGATCAATCCACCATCAATATTTCCTAATTGCCTGCCTTCGAATTTCATTCAAACAGCTTCTTCTTCGCTCAGAGATGTAGAGAATCGGCGAGTCTCTTCTTCAGTTCGTTCCTCTATTCCTGATGAGTTGGAAACATTCGAATCTCTTGACAACATCGTTGATTGGACATCATTCATCGCTCAACTCTCCTCAAAAACTTTCATCGAAGACCATGATTTATGGGTTGTTAAACGTTCATCTACAGACGTGGTCAAAATGATTCACTTCATTTGTGAAAACATCGTTGATTATTGTGTTTCTGTCACAAGTGACTTTGTTATAACATCTGTAAAACAAAATACACGTGTTGACAGCAAGTCTGTGGTCGGATTTGGACGGAAGTTGACGAAGTGGTCTCAGTTAGAAGCTGTGATATCTGTTACAAAATCAACGCTACCTTCATTTGAAATCGAACTCAATTGTGCTGCAGAAAACATTGAGCGTTCTATGCAGTTCGCTGACATCGACATGGATGTGAGGCGACGTCTTGAATTCTTATTATTTCAAGTAAAACACATGTCATCTCGTCCATACGAGTATCCAGCTTCCATTTTGAAAGTGAGTACAGAACTGTTGTTAGCCGGAACAAAATCATATAACATTTGTAGAAAGCACCTACTACTCCCTCATCCTGATACTGTCAAAAAGCATATAGGAAGTTTGAAAAGTACTGGCAGTGTTGCTGATGCCAAAGACACTATAAATGCCGTTTTTCACAAGCTTGTTGGCATTCAGAGAACATGTTTGTTGTTGTTCGATGAAGTGTACATAACACCCTCTGCAAGATACCGCGGTTGCCATCTTTTAGGCATCTTTTTAGGTTGTTTAAACATCAGTCCACTGATTCATACATTTACTGTCTACACGACACAGTACACTTATTAAAAAATGTGAGGAATAATTGGATTTCTGAAAAGAAAAAAGAGATCAAATTTGAGTTGCCAAACAAAGGCACAGTTGTAGCTAAATTTAGTGACTGCATCAAATTGTGTAGATCTGAGGCATCCAATATTGTTAAGCGAACAAATCTCACATATCAATCATGTTTTCCGTCTTCAATAGAGAAGCAAAATGTTCGCCACGTGCTCCGAGTCTTTAATGAGAAAACAGTAGCCGCACTTGTGAATGATGGATGTATTGATACTGCGAAATTCATAGATTATTTTCTTAGGTTGTGGAAGATGCTAAACATCAAAACCATAGAGGGACAAATTCGCTTGAACGACTCTGATAGAAAACCTTTCTCCGATCCGAATGATAACAGAATTGTATTTCTTCGTGAAACAGCTGAAGCCATTTCAAGAATGCCCGGAAATTCAGGGCCGTACAGAATACAGTCTTTCACGTCTGTTACTAGAGACGCCTTTGTCCAAACTCTGCGTGGGCTGTCCAAATTGATTCAGGAGCTATTGAGAGACGAAGCAGTAAAATACATCTTACCAGGTATTTTTCAAACTGATCCTTTAGAAGGCGAGACTCTCTTTTCGAAAGATCAAACTCTTTGTCCGACAATGAACGCTCTTCCTTGTATTATATATGCGGATACATATGCTTCAAGGAAGGTATTGTGAATGATTCAGAATCGGATCTGTTGACTGATGAATCGGGTAATCGTTTTATTTGTGAGTTCACCGACTTAGTGAGCAGAGGGAAACTGACTTATCCCCGTCATGATGTGGTATATTTTGCTTTTGTAACATATACGTTCTTTACGAAAGATAAATCTATTGATTGTGGAAATCTCTTATGTCACAGGTTCCTCTACATTTATGAGTCTCTCTGTTTTTGCTTTCCGAACTGTCTAAATGTGTGTCGGCGGTTGGTGAATTGCTTCTTCAAGGGACAAGTGAATATGAGCTCGGATGAGCTGAGCTCATCCAAAGCTGCCAAGCGAAAACGCTTGTAAAATCTTGTAACCGCTTGTTGTACGCTTGTATTCTTGTAAAATATTGATAATTAAGGGTCAGCCTATAAAAAAATTTGCTTACTTCTGACATTCTGCGTCCTGGCACTACTTATAACATATTTAGTAGTCCTTGCTAAGTATGATACTGATTCTTGTGAAAATCATGATGAATGCAATGCCATTGAAATGTTTTATGTGAACATAAACGGGTTAACCGAAAATAAGATAAAACATACTGATCTCATGAATGATGCTGGAAACTCACAAATAATCTGTTTTGCGGAAACTCACCTTGATTTTGAGAATGAACCTATTGCCATTAATTCATATATTGCTCATCATTCATGTTGTAGAAGAAATAACATACTTGGCAGAAATGTAAAAGGTGTCTCTATATTTTTGAAAGAAAATTCAAATATCGCAAATTCTCGTAGTACAGTAATAGTATCTGAAAACGGCAACCTGCTGATTATAAAATTTTCTGATAGTACGTGGAAAGATATCAATGATATATACCTTATTCTATGCTATCGAGATAACCGTGAATCTAAACACACTGATAAAAATTTCTTGAGTAGAATCAGTAAATACATATCAGACTACAAAATGAAAAATATATTAATGATTGGTGACTTGAACGGAAGAATCGGTGCGATTAATGATAACGAATTTTCAAATCTTCCTCCAAGAACATCAGATGACAAAATCGTGAACAAATTTGGTAGAGAATTAATTGAGTTTTGTAACGATGCATCTCTTGTAATCGCAAACGACTTGAAGAGGGAAAATATACATATCACAAACTCCATAATGATAGCGTACATAAATCGGTCATCGATTATTTGATAGTATCAGACCAGGGTTGGTCGGCAAAAAACCCACCCGGGGTTTTATCGGGTTATATCCGGGCGGGTTTTTTCGGGTTTTTTATACCAGGTTTTTCGGGTTTAATCGGGTTTTTTCGGGTTTAATCTAGTTATTTCGATTTTCTTGAAATTAAGAGGTAATCTCTTATTTTAAAATTATCATTTTATTGAAAAATCAAACTACATTGCACACATCAGTGTAATGTAAACCATGATTAAAATACAATATCATGAGAAAATATTGGTGAGTACTTAGTATAGGTTACTGTATTTTAGCCGTACCAAATATTCAGATAATTACAGGCTATCTAAATAAGGAATCATATGAAGTTATTCTCTCACCTACATTTACGAATAGTATACTTTACACAAGATTGGCTGTTATCTAAAATTTATAAGTTTTTTCTATTATTGTATTATCAGAGAGAAAACACATGTGTACAGTAGAGGCTATAAATTGAACTTTATATAAAAAATATGGTCAAAACGGGAAGATCTAATGAGTCATCTGAACATCGATCACCAAATATCTGTTTGTTATACCGGTATTCCAAAAGTAAGAAAATATAGGCCTAGACAAAAATATAGGCCCAACTGTTATCAGTATTACTGATACTAAAGCTAAATAATACGCAGATCGTTTCGTCGAACTTTCATATCATAATTTCGATTCATTTTATTTATTTATTTTTTGATAACCTGAGGATGGTCGTTTGGTGTGGTCGAAAGACCTCGTCCTAATATGTGAAATCGAGGACGCACGCTCTTTCTTATGGTCCGAAGTGTCCGTCGCAGACTTGCAGCCTGCTGCGGTATCAGTAATGACGCGCGCGTACCACGCACGCGCCACCCCGAACTCCCCATCATTTCCGAGTGTCTTTTGTATGCTATAATAACATTAATGACCAGACTTGTGGGCAGTGGCTTTAAATCATTGTTTGCCAATATCGATCTTATCTTACGCACTTTCGACTGCACCAGCCACCCAAAGACATGCGACCAGCAGCGTCAACCAATATGCGTGTGCTCTCCCGAATTCCCCATCATCTCACGAATGCATCACTACAGTCCGCTGTTGACAAATCCAGGCTGGCTGATGTCCGGCGAGTCAGGGATGGACAATGGGCATCATATCAGCATAGGCGTTAAATTTCTTGCGCAATGAAAACATCGGACATTGACATATTATTCGGTTTTCCTTTTCAATATTTGGTGTTGTAGTAAGAAACATGTAGATTACGGAATTGTATACATTCCATACGATGATTTTTGAGAAGAGGCAGAGTCAATAAATCAGAAAAATGAATTGGCATTACTGTATTTTAATTAGAAGCATCGAAAAAATGACATAATATGGAAAAATCCATTTCACCCGATTTCACCCGCCCGATTTCGCCCGCCGGGCGGGTGAAATCGGGTTTTTTTCTGACCGGGTGGGTTTTGACCAACCCTGTATCAGACTCTCTCATAGAGCGAATAAAGGCCTTCGAAATAATGGAACCAAGATTGTACACGGATCACGCCCCTTTTCGCATAAAAATCATAATCAACAAAGAAAATAGCTTAAGAAATAAAAACATTACTCTCAAAACAAAACTAGAAGAGCGAAGCCTTTCAAATGGACCAGCGATTGTGAAAATCAGTTTAATTTCAATGACTAAAGAAAATGAAAATGATCTAGCAGAACACGAGGTTTACAATAATCTTGTTATAAATACTAAGAAAGCAATTCGAACCATTAAATACAATTACAATTAAATTATTAATTAATAATTAATATTAATTATTATTATTATTATTAATTATTAATTATTATTAATTAATTTTTTAATTTATTACAATTATCTACACCATGGATACCAGACAGCTCAGGCAACAATATAAGATAGCTGTAGATGTATGGAAAACAGATAAAACAGAAGAAAACCTTACATCATTAATGAAAACAAAGAAAGTTTTAAATAAAGCGATGAAAAAAGAGAAAAGAAAAATACAATCATTGAAATTGAACGAATTAAAGGATGCTAAAACGAAAAATGATAACAAAAAATTTTGGCAGTTAATGAATAATAAAAAAATAAAAAATAGAAAGCGCAATAATACCCATTTATCTATTTCAGCATTCAAAATTGAATTGCTAAACCGAGACAAAAAATTGACAGATCTTAATAAAAAAATTGTAAATTATATTTATGTAGATAATTTCCTCAACAGCAATATAGTGCCGAATGACGCACTCCAACTAATTGATATATTATTTAATAATATTCTGAATAACGAAAATATTCCTTGGAAAATTAGTTGGATAACTCCAATTTACAAGAAAGGGAACAGAAACGACGTTGTAATAAGACAGCATTGTATCTTTGTTTCATTGATCTATCGAAGGCCTTTGATAGCATACCAAAAGATGGATTATTACATAAACTCAGTCACGTAATTCCGAGGGAGATTTCTGTCTTATTTAATGATGAAGAAAGCAATACTTTTAAGCTAAACAATGGTATTCCACAAGGAGACAGCTTGTCACCGACATTATTCTGCCTTTATATGAATGATCTTCTTATAGAATTAGAAAAGAATTTAGATGCCATAGATCCCATAAGTATTATGCATACAAAATTAGCTTCACTTATTTACGCAGACGATATATTATTGATGAGCAATTCGAAAAAGGGATTAATGAAGCAAATACAAATTGTGCAAAACTATTGTATAGAAAATACATCATGTCGAAATCAGGACAAGTGAAAGCACTACCACAATTGAAGTAGTAAATGAATATAAATATCTCGGAGTATTTTTTTCGAAAGATGATCGAAAACAGATTAACGAGTTAGCAAAGCAAGGAAAGATCTCGGCATGTATAACAGGTAAAACAATAAAAGATTTCGGATATGTAGACGGAGATACAGGACCTCAACAAAATTCAAACTCAATTTTTTAAAAAGCAATATCACTTGAAACGTACAACGCCAAATTACTGCATATTTGGAGAATTTGGGGTTAGACCTATGGAATTTCACTTTTATAAAGCGGCATTAAATTATTGGTCGAAGCTAAACAATCTAATTCAAACTCAATTGCACAAACAAAAAAATGATTAATAAAAGATTAACAGAATACTTCAGACAACAATGGATAGATATGGCAAAACATAGCAACAAAGGTTTAAATTATTTAGAGCTATGTCGTTTTGAGTGTAATACAAAAAGATATCTAAACATAACAAACAATAGCAAAGTAGTTTCAACAGTGCTTAAAATGAGAACATGAAATTGAAGATTTATTTCACTACTTCTGTTCGTGTTCAAAATATGACAGCATTAGAAACTCAATTGCTCCGTTTTTGCAGACAAATAGTAAATCAGAGTTCCATCAAATCATGGATACATTAAATCATAGGGAATTAAAACTTCTTGCAAAATATATCGATGAAGCAAATCTGATTAGAACAACTTGACAATTAACAATAGGAACAAATATCTATGTCATAAACGAAATAATTGTACATAGATATCTATAAAATCACGGCCAAGATGCAAATAATATGCAAGAATATTTAGCGTTGACATTAACGCACATGCAGAAACAGATCGAACGCGCCTAGATATCTACGAAAAACTATAATGAAATGTGAAATATGCGCGAGATGTCGAGATATTGACAACTACTAATGTCGACATTGATAACAGATAAGCAACAATGCAGACACATGCTACCACGCATAGATATCAATGACAGATGTCTATGTCTATCATAGAGATTTGTACGCGATTCGATTGCTATGATAAAACATCCCTCTTAACCGACACTTAGTCGAGGCATAGACATGGCCATTCATGAAAGCATTAGATCTCTATAAACGACAGAAATCGATACATGACGTCATCAATAAAAACAACTCATTATCTTACACGTTCGTTCCACTTCAATACTGATTCAGTCCTAATTCAATTGTGACAAATAACAGACGAAGTCAAAGTCGAAGTCCGGTATATATTTCATCTCATCAATCTGAACAAATTTTCCGAATCTATCTACTTACAGGTAAGTGTCAGAGATATCAATTATATAGTTATTTCAAATGTGTCATCTGTTTCAAGTATGATATCAACGTTAAATATTTGACAACCTTGTGATATTAGCCTGTTTTAGGCGATGATGATTTGAATTTTCACACATGCATGGCATTTTCTCACCGGACTTCGACTATCAAATAATAATAATTAATAACAGAATGAGTAATAATAATGAGTAATGTAATTAATAATAACAAATTTCAAAAGAACACTGTCAACAATGCTCAGTTACTAATCAAAGTTGATGCATACATTATTCAAAATTGACACTTACATTGCATTAATAAAGAAACTGCAAGCTTATTTGAAAGTATCACAAATGACATCGATTTTTCATGCATTGATTTTTTGAATGTCTCCTCTCCGCTCAGCTACCATGTATCATAATCAGTTGCCTTCGCCATGCCATTTCATCACTTCCTCCGAACATGAGTTCTGAGTTCTGAGAGTGAGAGTGAGTGAGAGAGAGTGAGTGAGAGTGAGAGTGAGTGAGTGAGTGAGAGAGTGAGAGTGAGAGTGAGAGTGAGAGTGAGAGTGAGTGAGAGAGAGTGAGTGAGAGAGAGAGTGAGTGAGTGAGAGAGTGAGAGTGAGTGAGTGAGTGAGAGAGTGTGAGAGTGAGAGTGAGAGTGAGAGTGAGAGTTACCCTTATTATCCAAACACTGCTACTAAAATCCTTTTTCTACATCATTCCAGGTTCATTCCAGAGTCATGCATGCGGCAACAACAGCAATGACAACTCCAGTAACCGTTCAACCTTCGCAATCTCCTTCCCCATCTCCAGTATCCCAATTCTCCAAATCCGAAACACTGTGTGGCAAATGTGCGAAGCCAACGCCTGCAGACTTCGCCCTGTTATGTAAAAAAATGTGAAAAGTCTTGGTATTATGACTCTAGTGGCCTCCCTCCTTACGAAGTGGTGAAGTACTTTAAAGAGAATTTGTACCACCGAAAGTTTACGTGCACGGAATGCGTCGAAAGAATGCATGCCAACGAGTTGGCGACTGTCAAGGCACAAATGAAGACCTACAGTGGCAATTCTCTCCTACTTGAGAAATATATGCGACGACTACAGATAAAAGAGAAAGAAATGGACGAGCTCATGGGAACAATGCGCCAAGGAATTGAAGAAAAGAATAATCTTGAAGAAAAGGTGCGACAGCTCAAGGAAGACATTCGATCGGTAGATAGACGAAATGAAGAACTGACCAATACGATAACTGCGTATGAAGATCAACTGAGTGAATATGAGAGAGAAAAGATAAACCAAAACACCAACCAAGGAAGCAACAACGACAAAATACTGAGACTATTTGAAAAGCAAAAAGAAGAAGCAAAGAGTGATATGACTGTCCTAAAACATCTCATAGACGACGTCAGAATGACGATAGTTGAGAAACCCCATCAACGAGAACAACTACGACAACCGTACCAACAACTACCACCAGCTGGAATACCAAGAAATTTAAATTATCAACAAAGAAGACCACTACCGAAGTGCTACTCTTGTGGCCGAATGGCTGATTGGCTGATGGTTGTGGCTGAATTACAGAAACAATTATCGCGGACAAAGAGGACGTCCACAGCAACATCAGTTCCATCCGCAACATCAACCATACTACCAACATCCTATCCCAAATCAATTCCAGCAGCCATACCGACAACAACAGTTCACAACAATGAACAATCAGCCTATACCTCAACCAGGTATGATGTACCCTACCTCGAATTTTCAGCCCTTGCAGCCTTTTGTTTAACATAGATGAACGAGGAGAGGAGACTGCTATATCAGGTGAAATACGTAAAAAAAATGAACGTAATGAATACGTAATGAAAATACTTCTACAAATTTATCGATAAATCGATTCAATGCTGTTGAAACGTTTTGTAAAAATAAAAATAATTTCGGAAGACAAATCAAAGGTGTCAGTTTATAGACCTAGTAAATGACCTAGCCATAGAAGAACTGATATCAGAAAATGGAGACCTAATAATAATCAGAATGATCACTTCTCGATGTAAAGATTTGAAAGTAATATTTCTAATTCTGTGCTACCGTGAAAGCAGAGAATCCAAATATGCCAACAAAAATTACTTAAATAGAATTAAAGAATATATCAAAAAGTTCAAGATGAAAAATATTATTATGTTAGGAATTGAATTTTGCAACGATAACTCCCTTATCTTAACTCCCTTATAACTCATTACTCTCTTAAGTGACGCCGACGAGAGCGGACGTATCTAATTGATCGCTCCGGTTATCGTTTTCTTTTTTGTCTTTTTTAGGTGACTTGCTGCCCACGTCATAGGTTGCAACTTGATGGACTTATACATTGGGCGGTGGCGTTTCATCTGGTGCTTTCCCCGTGTCATTCGGTGAACTGATTCCGGAAATATCGTCTTCCCAAGATCTATACATATTTTCCTATTGTGTGGACTGGTATCACGCCATAGTGGTGGATCTACATACTATCATCGAGTTCCTGCAGTGTTTTGGTGCCTTACGTTCCTGCAGTGCTTCATTCCATCTATTCATATTTTCATCCTCCTCCTCTTTTCTTTCTGTGGCGTTTTGGTGGGTCCTGTTAGAGGATCTACCATCGTTCGATTCAAGGTCAATATTATTGCACAAACTCTCAAGGCCAATATTATTAAGCGTGCGACTTTGTGTATTCTTTACTTCTTTGTATCATTATTCTTGCATATCCCGTTATACTACTTTTATTAGATCATACTATTGCGCGTTTAAGATCTAGATATTTTTCATTTCTATTGCTAATTTTTCAATTTTTGGTTAACTACTGCTTAATTTTTATAAGTAGAATTTCAATTTATCTTTTTTTGAGACAGTATTAAATTTTCTTGATTGTACTTCTTAGAGTCTTTGCTGTTTTTCAGCCACTACTCCCGTGTAATTAATTCCACCCTCTCGTCCTTTCACTTTTGTTTGCGTATGTTCTTATGCGTCACGCTTGTAATTAAAAGAGTCCTTCTGTTATTCCATTGCTCTCTTTTTTTTCTTTGTTTTCTTTTTTTTTCTCGCCGTACAGTGTCACGGCAGGCGGTCCACTCAGCTTCTTTTCGTTCCCTGGCGCGTCCGTCTGCCTGTTGAGGGTTGCAGGTCTCTGGCCCCTTTGCGGCGCTCTGAGCTGGTCTCCCTCTCGGTTTTTTCTCACACAGTGGGAGTGGACTGCCTGCCTTGCACTGTACCCTCCTTTTTTTGCGGTACTACAGGTGTTTGGGCAGCCTCCTCCTTTTCGTTTGTTTCGTACTTCAAGGAGGCAGGTCTGCGGGCTCTTTTTATTGTCTGTCCCAGCAGCTGGTCCTCCTTCTTTCTCCTGTGGCTGCTTTCGGCTCTGGAGGAGGTTGGCCAGGCCCTGTCATCTGTCACTGCATCTTTGTATATATCTATATTGCCACGTTGTATATATTACTAGTTTCATCCGTTTTTGTACATACTGTTACCTCCTGTTTTCATCATCCGTTTTGTCCGCAGTGGTGGACTGTCTTTTTGTTTGTGTTCTGTCTCTTGACGGACTGTTTCTGGCACCCGGACACCGAGTTCATTTTGCTGAGTTTTTTTCCTACCGTGTTCCTTACCTCATCTTTCATCACTTTTTTTTGTCTTTTCTAATTTATTTTAATTTTTCTGGTTTTGTTTGTCTCTCCTTCCTTACGTTTATCCTTTCCTTCAAATTTTGCCTCTTGCTTTCTTTTCGTTTGGCCTCCTCTTTTCTCTCGAGGGCTAGGGGCTCGCCTTTGTGCCTCCCTGAATACTCTACCCTTTTTTGTGCGGCCTGT
This sequence comes from Prostheceraeus crozeri, assembly GCA_907163375.1. NCBI lineage: Eukaryota > Metazoa > Platyhelminthes > Polycladida > Euryleptidae > Prostheceraeus > Prostheceraeus crozeri. Next base: position 41,172 of record CAJQUW010005773.1, read on the forward strand.
GTCCTTAGTAAGTTTGTAAGTTCTTATTTTTTTTCTGGTCCTCGGTGCAAAGCGCAAGGACGCCGCGCGGGCCGTTCTCGATGATAAAGTCAACGACATTGGCAAAATTAAACTTCCAGCCCTCATGGACTCCTTTTGGTCGAAGCTCCTCGCCGTTCCCTCCACCCCCGATAACAGGCCTGTTGATGACAATCCCGTCCATTCTGAAGTCCTTGCTCCAATCACGATCAAGGAGGTGAATGAAGCGCTTCGTGTTAATGGTAAATCAGCCGCCGGCCCCGACAAAATCGATGCAAAGTACTATGCAAGAAGTATGATGAGAGAAGTATGCAAGACTAGGGTCGTGACCTCGCACATCAATCCGTCCCGTGGTGTCCGTCAGGGCGACCCTCTCAGCCCGATCCTCTTCAACCTCGTTATGGAGGAGGTCCTTCAACTTTCACGGCCTGATTTGGGAATTGTCCTTTTCAACGAAGTTATTGATCATGTTGCCTATGCAGATGATGTCTTCATCTTTTGTTCATCCGAAAACGATCTCCGCCTCCGCATGGACGCCTTTTCTGATGCTTGCCGGAAGGCCGGTTTGGAGGTTAACTGTGATAAATCGTTTGTAATCAAGCGTACTCTGCCGTCGTCTACTTGTCTTGACGTCTCCGATTTCCACTTTTCGGGTGGCACCTTCCACTCTAAGAAAGCTGACGAAAGATTTGACTACCTCGGCTTATCGTTCGCCCCAGATGGCATGTCCTCTTCACCAGTCATTCAGGCTTTTCAATCGCTGATTAACAATCTGTCGAATTCCAAGCTCAAGATTGGTCAAAAGCTCTGTGTGCTTGCGCCGTCACGTCCGGTCTTGGCTTCGCCTTCCCGATGACTTGGCGCTTGGTTTCTTCCACGCCTCAGTCGCTTCGGGTGGACTGGGCCTCCCCTCATTCCTTAATTGGATTCCGATCCTCAGACAGCAGCGCCTCTCTAAACTCAATATTCCGGCGTGCGCCTTCACCAAAGCGGTATTCGACTACATGTCTGCCTCGGTTATCCATTCCATTAACGGAATGTCGAATAAAATTAAAGATAAGAACGTGCTTGTCAAGAATGACATTGCCACGGGTTGGTCGGTCGCACTACAGCAATCCGTCGACGGCAAGCATCTTACCAGCATTAACAAAGCATCAACTCATTTCTTTAGGGATCCTGCTTCCGTTTTCCCTAAACTCCTCATCGATGCCGCTCATGTGCGGTTCAATGCTATTCCGGTCCGCACTCGCACCGCCCGCGGTGGCCGCAACAATGACATCTCTTGTCGGCATTGTGCTGATCCAATCGAATCGGTGCCGCATATCATCCAAATCTGCCAGTGAGAAAATCTCGAAATATAGTGCCGCGAATTCAAGTATCCTCAACTACTTTTCGTCCCTTTCCGGCACGACGGTTCAAAAGGTCACTCATTTACCGTTCATTGTCTCATTTCGAGGTATTGTTAATGATGATTCTGTTAAATATTTTGTAAATAAGTTTCATTTTACCTTGCGTGATGTATCCGATTGTTGTTTATTGGCGCTGTCAGGGTCTGCGAAAGTCTGCTCCTTCTTTTTTCGCAGTACCTAGCCTCTCTCCTTCTTTCTTCTTTCTCCTTTGTCTTTGTGTTATAGTTTAATTACTTGCCTTACTTTGACTTCCTTTCTCTTATTTTGCTTTTTCTCTTACGTTTTGCTAATTTTTTTGTAATTTTTCTTTTGTCCGCCATGTGGCTTTTCGCCCCCTGTTACGGCGGTCCGCTCTCGCGCCCAGGTTGCCGGGACGTCAGTTTCCTATACATCCTCCTTTTCGTGTTATCTTATGACGTCCTGCCTCGGTATGTACTCGTTCTCTCTAGTTCATGTTCCTGTTTTGCATTGAATAACCTCAAAGCATTGAATATCTAAGATGTTAGAGAGAGAGAGAGAGACCTCTAGGCATTGGATATCTAAGATGTTAGAGAGAGAGACCTCTAGGCATTGAATATCTAAGATGTTAGGGAGAGAGAGAGACCTCTAGGCATTGGATATCTAAGATGTTAGAGAGAGACCTCTAGGCATTGGATATCTAAGATGTTAGAGAGAGACCTCTAGGCATTGAATATCTAAGATGTTAGAGAGAGAGAGAGAGACCTCTAGGCATTGAATATCTAAGATGTTAGAGAGAGAGAGACCTCTAGGCATTGGATTTTGAATGATAATCAACACATGAATCTGCCCTCTAGAAAATCAGAGGATCAAGTTACAAACAAGCAAGGTAGAGAATTAATTGAATTTTGCAACGATAACTCCCTTATAGTAGCTAATGGTAGATATGAAGAAGGAAGACATACGTATTGCAAAATTCAAAAAGAGAAAAATCATAAATCGGTTATCGACTATTTGATCATATCAGAATCCATGATAGAAAAATTAAAAGCCTTTGACATCATAGGACCTAAATTATTCACAGACCATAGACCATTAAAAATAGAATTAGATATCAACTTAAGTACATCAAGTGAGGATAGGGCTGATAAAAATGGAAATAGTAATAATAAAGTCATCAAGCCATGTAAAATGCCACAGAACTGTGATCCTTGTAAATATCAAGAAGATCTCGTTTTGAAAAGTACAGAACTAGTGGAAAAATTAATTTCCCAATCAATTTCATTTGAATAAGTTCGGGTCTAGTTAATTTAAAGTCATATTTGAATATTATCACTTTATGAAAATCTAACATAACAACGATGTTTTTCATAGATATTATTTAGCATGTGAAAAGATTCCATTAGATTAAACACAATAACCTATCACAGAAATGGTCTAAAGAACATGTTTTTCACCAAGCTGATAAAGAAAGTGTCCGGTGACTTTTGGCCAAGCCACCGAAGAAGCCGAGAGAGAGTGAGAGTGAGTGAGAGAGGGAGAGTGAGAGTACTAATTACTAATTACGACTTTGACTGTATATACTTCAGACTCTTTCAGCACATTGACATCATTATTGTAATTCACTATGTACCCTGTTTGTTCCCACTAGATGGGCAATAAACGTTCTGAGTGAGAGTGAGAGTGAGTGAGAGTGAGAGAGAGAGAGAGATACCGAGTCACTGAAGGTCCGGATCTACTAAAAGTCTCTCATTACTGTGAAGTCAAATTTTTCTCATTCATATCTTACAGAATGGATGCGGCATCCCCTATCATCATCCCCAAATCAATCATCCTCATCGTCATCCCCAAATCAATCATCCTCATCTTCATCCCAACCCCAACAAGGGTTTATCACCTCCGACAGCAAGTGCGAATCGTGCAAGCGTGTAATAACGGACCAGTTCTTCCTGTCCTGTAGAAAGTGCGATGTTTTAATGCACTATGGTTGCACGAAATTGCCAACTTACGAGCTTGTAAAGTATTACAAGGAAAATTTATACAAGCGAAAATACAGCTGTGCTTAATGTGTTGAGAAGATACATGAAAACGAATTTGCAACAGTCAAAGAGAACGTGAAGATGTATGACGGTAATCAACAGCTACTCGAAGAGTACAAGAGACGCAACAGCCTAAAGGATCGAGAAACGGCTGAATTGAAGCAAACACTTCACCGAGCGATTTTGAAGCAAGATGAAATAGACGAAGACCTACAAACACACAAAGAAGAAATGAAGATATTACATAGAAAGAATGAAGATCTTTTACTAACATTGGCGAGCTACGAGTCCCAACTAAGCGATTATGAAGAAAAGGAGAAGAACAGAGTCGGAAGCATCATCGAAGACAACAATCGAAGTAAAAAAAAGGAAGCTGAAGACAACAACAAAGACGACCTGAGGAAATTGATTGAAGATCAACGAAAGAACACTGATTGCGAACTCTCCATAATGAAGCATCTGATAGACGAATTCAAAAACACTATCAATGACAGATTAAACAGACAAGGGCAACATCCAACAACCATCAGGACACCACCACCATCACCACAACAACAACAACAACCTTACTACCGAAACGACAATCGACTCAGAAGACCCGACTACCAGAGAAGACCACCCCCGATTTGTCATTCATGTGGGGGAAGAGGACACATTGCTCGCAATTGCTATTCTAGACCGAGACGACATTTCATTCCAAGAAACAACAACCAACAGCAGCGACATCCTTATAGACAACCGTAACAACAACGATACCAGCCGTATCAGCAACAGCAACAATTTCAACCGATGAACTACCCACAGATGTATCAACCAATGTCTCAAGGACCATTCCCTCAAAATGTGAATGTAAGCGCGCAACCGCAGCAGTACTTTTAACGAAAGTGAAAGAGGAGAGGAGACAATAACGTCTGAGACAAAAAGTGGGAATGAAATTCAAATTATAAAATTATTTTATACTAACATCAATGGCTTAAAAATTGATAAATTAAAGGACCCCAACATGACTACAGATGCACTTGACTCCGATATAATATGTTTTACTGAAACACACTTGACTGAATATAATAAATTGCCAATTAACCAATATAATATCATAGAAACTACTGGTGAATCTAAAAATAATTTAGGACGTCAAATTAAAGGAATTAACCTGTACCAATGGAAGTAACCAAGTAACCAATGGAAAGAAATAAAGAAGATGCATATAATTATCTGTTATAGAGAAAGCAGGGAATCAAAATATGCCGATAAAAACTACCTCCCACCGAGAAAGTCTGATGATCTAATAATAAATAAACAAGGAAGAGAGCTTTTAAATTTCTGTAATGAAACCTCGCTTATAATAGCGAATGGAAGATATGAAAGTGGTGATTACACATTTTGCAGGCTTCAAAACGGCAAGAACTATAGTCAGTTATAAGTCAGTTAGTCAGTTAGTAGTCAGTATGCTAAAACACTTGGAAGCATTCAAAATAATGGAGCCAAAATTATACACTGACCACAGACCAATAAAAATTCATCTGAACATAACTCTAAAAGCAAGCTCTAAAATATCTAATATTAAAGATAGAAATCTCTAAAATCTCTTATCGGAGGACGGACGTTACAAGTGAATGATTATTTAGCTGAAGCGGAGTGTGATGTGTAAATAAAATCATTAAGTTAAATACAATGGAAGCTAAAATGCCATGTGAACATAATTAATAATAACATTCGTCATTCGTTATTTATTCGTCATTTGACCCACAAGATGGGCAATAAACCATTTTGAATTTTGAATTTTGAGAGAGAGAGAGAGAGTTGAATGATCGTGAAAATCACTCATAGGCGTAGACAGCGGACAATATGATTAAATCTGTCACTCGCTAAAAATCTATATCGGAGGACGGTTGTCAAGACAGTTACTAATAGGGTTAATAATCTGCTGCTGGGTGTGATGAGTAAATAAAATCACTAAATAAAATTGATAACAAATAAAAATGAAACAATTCTAAAAGAAATAATCAACAATTTTTATGCATGCTTTGTCTCTTCTCCTCCTGAATGTGACATAACATTTTATTTCATTGTCTCATAATTCATTACGTTCGTTAACATTACACATAAACACTTTAGCAGACTATTTTCAGACTCATTCCTACCATCAACATCTCTACGAATACAACGGCGATCATGGTGCTTGTGCGATTTTAGCTTTCCATTTCATCCATCCCATTCATTGTTGTCATCTTTAACTTTCTTGCACATTAATTGCATTGAAATATTGTATTACTTGTAATAGTCTGTTTGTTCCCACACTGTTGGGCAATAAACCTTTTGAGTTTTGAGTGAGAGAAGAGAAGAGATCTGTGCCAGATCAAGGAGATAGAGCAACTCACTGCCGAATTGCGATAGTTGGAGCTCACAACTATGAAATTGAGCTGAGAAAGTGTGAGAAGCAAATTGAGAAGTTGAAGGGGGGGGGAAAAGGAATTCGGTGCGATCAAAATCCTGCTATCCGATTTGAACAGCAGGATCAAAGACATTGAAGAGAACCAATCTGCTAATCACCAACACCAGATCAACAGTCAACAGCGGAATACTAGAATGCCCAACCACCAGAACAGAAATGTCAACGCACATCAGAACTTTCGATACAACCGCCAGCCGCACAACAACTTTGGCTACAAACGTGTCGTGGTTTGCCATAATTGTGGCAAAAGAGGACATTACGCTCGAAACTGCTACGCGAGAGTGACAACGAACTTTAATCCACGTTACCACGGTTATCAACGATACCAACGTCTAACCTGGTACAATCACCGACCAAGTCCTAATAACGAACGATGGTATCACCAGCGACCACATTACCAACAACCGAGCTTCTACGTTCCTCCAGCTCAACCTCATCCGTATGTGCCTATAAGAGACGAAAGTGTGCACCTCAAACTGTCGCAGCCCATCAGTCGCAGTCCCGCCAGCCGCACTCGATCAGCTTAAAAACGTTAAAATTTTTCTATGTCAACATCAATGGCCTAACGAAACATAAAATAGATGACACTGATTTTGTAGCTCATATCAATAATTCGGATATCATCTGTTTAGCGGAAACCCATCTTGATTTTGAAAATGAACCGATTAACGTAGACTCTTATGATGCTCATGACTCATGTTTCAAGAGTCATAATATCTTAGGCAGAAACGTTAAAGGAGTTTCCATGTTTCTCAGAGAATCTTGGATAGACATTGAAGAACTGTTCATCATACTGTGTTATCGTGACAACCGTGAATCGAAGCATGTTGAAGAAAACTTCCTAAATAAAATAAGAGAATATATAGATCAGTACAAAATGAAAAACATCATCATGATCGGTGACCTAAATGGGAGAATCGGCTCTCTGAGAGTATCTGATGACACTGCCATTAACAAATTTGGAAGAGAGCTTATTGAATTTTGTAATGACACCTCGCTTGTGATATAGCAAACGGTCGATATGAGGAAGTATTGCGCGTTCTATAAAAAGTGCATTTTCCTAAGATAACATAATCAATGACAGATTTGCTTATCTTAGGAAAATGCACTTTTTATAGAACGCGCAATACTTCCTCATATCGACCGTTTGCTATACATAATCAATGACAGATTTGCTTATGATATCACAATCTATAGTTAGTTGTCTGAATGCCTTCGAGATTATGGAACCAAGCCATAAGCGCGTACTGAAGAAGGTAAAACCCTTCAAATGGAACAAGCTAAGCATGACATTTTGCACCAGTCTCAGATAGGATTTCGTAAAGAGACACACAGAGAAGATTTCGTAAATACAGATACACAAAAACATCAAAGAACCTTGTTTCATTGATTTATCGAAGGCATTTGACAGCATCCCAAAAGATAGACTAATATATAAACTGAGACATATGCTACCAGAAGGAAGATTTCTATCGCTACTACAGAACATGCTCAATGATAAAACTTATAAAATTTTATTCAGTGGAAATGAAAGCGAAGAATTTAGGCTACAAAATGGAATACCTCAAGGCGACAGTCTCTCGCCTACCCTATTTTGCTTATATATTAATGATCTTCTGTCAAAATTAGACAAAAATAAACATATCGATGCCATTGAAATTGCCGAAATGAAGATTGCATCATTCATTTATGCTGACGATATACTACTTATGAGCCGTACAAAAGAAGGGCTGGCATGCCAAATTAAAATTCTGCCAAAATTAGACAAAAATAAACATATCGATGCCATTGAAATTGCCGAAATGAAGATTGCATCATTCATTTATGCTGACGATATACTACTTATGAGCCGTACAAAAGAAGGGCTGGCATGCCAAATTAAAATTGTTCAGAATTATTGCCATGAAAATTGTCTGAGCATTATTATTATATTTGTTTACGTCGTTATATATCACCATGAAAGAAAATGTACATTCCATTGAAGTAGTAGACGAATACAAATACCTGGGTGTATTCTTTTCAAAAAATGACAGGAAGCATATTGAAGAATTAGGAAAACGAGGAAAAGTATCAGCATGTATAACAGTAAAAGCTCTAAAAGAATTTAGCTATGTTGATGGAGAAATTCTGCGAAATTCATTTGAAATGTTGACAATATCAAAAATGAAATATGGAGCTGAATTTATGCAAATTTATTGATTATGAAGATGAGTTTCCTTTTAAGATTTCTCAAAGGATTATGCTTATTGATGTTTCAGTAGCCTCGTGAATGTCTCCTCTCCGCCACGGTCCTGATAACGTACTTTCCTCATTCATCCCATTTTATCATTTCACCATCATTTAATACACGCTCAAACTCCATTTTATCATTGCATTATAAGGCCGAGACGGCGGAAAGTGAGGCCGAGACGGTGGAAAGCCAGGCCGAGATGGTGGAAAGAGAGGACTCGGAAAGTAGAACTCAGTCGGGTGAAAGTCGGGTAGTCGGAGGACTCATTTTACAGTAAATCAATTCTATTTCTGAGTGTGTGAGACGGCAATCTTTGTGACCCGGAACTTTGTTCCTCAGCGGAGTTTTCAGCGAAGCGACCGATGCTACCCGCATTATGCATCGGAGCATTACTTAGACATCTGCCACTATTCCGTGCTTCTACCATTGGTGCTATTGTCTGAATACAAGGAGCAGCTGTTGCCATTATTTCCATGTAGCATGAGCAGCGCAGCTGCGACGTATTGACACTTTCTGTGAGTGTCTTACGAGACAGTGTCAGTCACGGTTCATCTGCAAAGTTTAGTATTATGTCTCGAATTACTGAATTTAACAATTTGAAGATGGACATTTTGAAAATCATCACAACCGTAGAACACAAGAGACGATATAAAGAAGTTTTCGAAGATTACAGGAGGAGGAATATTAAGACAAAAGAAGAGGAAGATTATTTATTCAAAAATTGAATGGAGAATAATAGAAACTTTTGAAAGAATGTCGATTTTAAATACAAATTTTACAAATATATCTAAACCTCCTGACTCAACATTCTATCAGCTACTAGTATATAACTGGACAGAGGTACGAACAGGAAATCATTGGAATGATTTCATCAAGATCGCCCATAATGAAATGCTGTCGAACATGGGAATCTTTAGGTGCTCTGACTGTTGTCATTTCTTCTGGTGCTCTTACAATTCCTGATATTGCTACAGCTTTGCACTCTGATGATCGCCCAATTGTAGGGAACAGCTGCTTCCAACATTCATAAAACAATGTATTTCAGAACAAACAGCTGCTACCCGTACTTGAGCATTTGGAAAACATGGAATATATATATATATATATATATATATATATATATATATATATATATATATATATATATCTATTGCAGTATGTAGGAAGACTTCATTTGCAATGTCTTCCGTCAGCATAATAGAGAGAATTGAGCCTCTTCTTTCGACAAATCATCTTGATTTCTGTATAATATTATCAACAAATTTTATTCATGAATCGTTAAGAAAACAACAGAAGGCGAGTTGGAACGAAGAAGATAAAAAGAGAGAATTGTTTCAAATCATCCGAGACTCGAACATCGTGAATCTCTTCGTTGAATAAACTCATTGACTTCGAAAAATTTTCTCATCGGAATCTTCTACGCTGTTATATTTCACAAGGTGAAGTTCTTCAACGGCTGAAGTCATTGTCCAATATGAACTATGTAAAATTCGTAAAAGAGTTGAATGAGACTCATCAAATAAAGTTTTCACACTCATATGTGACATTATTGATCAAATTGTTCAAACTTTTAAAGAACTATCCAAATTTAGCCAACTCTACTTTATCATTGATTCATTGAGCTGTTGATAATTTTTAACCCCTGCTGACCAATGGATGCCTTTCTGATCTGACGTGTGAAGATTTGATACGAAATTTACAGATGGCTTATTTTTTAGCAATTGTAATTCACCTCTCAGTAAGACGTGGAAATTTTTTATTCCTAATTGATAAGCAAATTTCTTCAGATCGAAATACGTAGTTAGTAGTGATCCCATGGCAAAAGGAAGGACAAAATGAGTCATCATGCTGACTCAGCCCCCCCCTCTGGAAGGATGGGTCCGAGAGGAGGAAACCGTTCCCTCTCCCCTCTTGAATAAAGGAAGAAAGGAGGAACTCTCCTGTGAGGCAAGGGTATGAAAGTGTTTTAGAAAAGGTGGGTTTTGGACGTTTTTGGATGACAAAGGCGCGGATGGATAAACGGAGGGCAGATTCGGACTCAACGTGAAATTTTGGGTTTAGGAGGTGATTTCCAGCTCAATCGGAGAGAAAAACTGCTGACCCCCCCCTCTGGAACGAGACTTCGATCTTGGCTTGTAGGAATGGTAGAAAGTCGTGCGATAGCTCGTTGGAAAGCTAAGAGTGAGACGAATTCAGTGGACGAAACGGCGTGTCTCTACGTTCGTTCGTTGAGGTGTGAGTGAGTTTCTGATTTTTGACCATCACCGAAAAAAAACGACAGTTAGAATTTTTACGAAAATGGCTCTAGCGGGCGAACGAAGCCTCGGACACGAAAACGGAGGGCAGATTCGGACTCAACGTGCAATTCTGCATCTACACCTTTCCACTGTCAAATACGAAAAAGAGAGATACAATTTGGAACAAGAGAGATTCAAATACGAACTCATTTTTCTAGATTTATTTCATACTTTTGCGTTATTGGTTCACATAATTTTGCTATTACTTCAACATTTCCTATTTAGGCTATGACTATCATACCAATATAAGCATGATAATGGTCTTAACTATGATCTCAATATCTATGAGTTATATCTCAACACTGCAAATTAATATTTCAATAATGAAATATTTTGTACATTTTTTATTTTATTTTTATGTATTATATTTTTGATGAATAGTTTTTCGACAAGCAAGATACTTTGATGCGAGAGCATCCGTATGCGTATTAAAACTCCGGCTTAAAGTTTCTTAAAACAGCGTCAATCAACATTGTCTTTGTTGCACTGCGAAATTGGTGGGCTTTTCGAGGCCTCGGAGATTGAGGACTCTTCCACTGTGATGACTGCTGCTTCGTTTCAGGATCATACTCATAAATCCAACTCTCGTCGGCTTGATCACTCGCGACATAAAAGTTGGATCTCCGTTGCCACTCGAAGACGGATGTACGAGAAAGACAATCTAAGCCCTCGGCCTGACGAAACATGTTAAGAGTTTCGGTAGCTGTCTTGTTCAACTTTGATGAACGTTCGCTGCTCTGTTTTATCTGTCATGGTAACGATCGCTGACTGAATAAATGACAATGTCCGAGTACCTAATGAATGGAGTGAACGACTCACTCAGGAATGGAAGTGAATGAAGAGCCGGATTTCTTTTAGGGGCAAGACCGCACTTTGTTCTCTAGGATCCTAACTTTTCAGATCTGTGGAAGGTTTCGTTTCCAAATGAGAGTCATGTCCGATACAGAAGAAACATTCACACCTCTTGCTAGCTCAACTCCTACGAAGAAGGAAGTTGAGAGAAAGTTTCAACAAAAAGAGGAAGAGAGACAAATGATTGAAGGCTGCAAGCACCTCACTCTACAAACGGTTGAGAGTGAGCCTTTCTTAAACGAGGCTGACTTTCAGGAGTGAAAAGCCTTGATGAGACCAGAGAATGCCCCAAACGGTCTTTATGAGACCACGGCCTCATCGGCCACCTAATCAAGAAAGAAAAGACATTGACTGCGCCATCTCACCTTAAATGAAAGGTGAGAGCGAGAAAACGTGACTCTCAAAATTTGAAGTCAATCGGAGCACTAGAACCGGAGATAGAAGTGTTTAAAGTTTTGGATGATAGAGATTACGTCAGCAGCTGATCGCCACAAACTATATAAGCTGGGAACCGAATAAGAAATTTCATTAACCCTAGAACGTACAATGAGGTCATTTTGACTCTTTCAAATTTTGATTGGTTCTAAAACAAAGATGACCAATTTTCAGGGGCTAAAACTTCTTGACTTTTTTTATTATATTCTTCCAAACATATGATGAAAAGGACTGAGGTCAAAATTATTTCTGATAACGTCTGGAGATCGTTTTACTGAGTTTGGACATTGAGGTCAATTTGACTCATTTTACCATTCGATTCTTCTTTGATCTATTTATCTTCAGTTATCTATGTAAGCAGCTAATCATTGAATCAGTGCGACAATTTCGATACGCAGGGAAAATAATCAATAGCACCTAACGTGAGAAAAATACGCACAGCGTTAACAGGTTTTAACTTGAAGCAGTTGCATTGTTTGATTAGTCATGCCTCGTCGACGATACACGGCGTAAGATGCAGCACTGTTTCTACAAGAGAATGACGACTTGCCAGCCGAATCGTACATTTTAGAAAACGAATCATCCGATGAGGAGATGGTCGTCGAGGAAAATGTATCGAGTGAAAGTGAAAATGAGACATTGAGTGATCAAGAAGATAGTAACACTGCAGAAGACAACTTTCCAGATCTGGTGATGTATGGTACCTCAAACCTCACGCGAATCAAGGTCGCAATCGTAGTGCGGATATTCGTCGTAATAGTGGTGGTCCAACTCGGTTTGCGCAACAAAGAATTAACAATCTGGAGAACGCATGGGATATCATAATGGATGATAAAATTTTACAACTGATCACAAATTCCACTAATCGAGAAGGAATACGTGTATTGTCCAGTTCCTTTGTAAAAGTGTCTGTTACTGAGATGCGTGCCTTCATTGGTTTGATGTATTTACGCGGTATTTACCAAGGAGTCAAAGAACCTGCTCAAAGCCTTTGGAATCAAGAGCATGGAAGACCCATTTTTCCTGCCACCATGGGATTTCAACGCTTCAAGACAATTTTACGATTCCTGCGCTTTGATGATAAAGCAACTCGTAGCGCACGATATCGCAACGACAAATTTGCTGCCGTGAGGGAAATGTTTACGCTCTTTCAGAATAACATTGCTCAGCTTTATTGGCCTCATGAATGCATAACTGTTGATGAGCAACTTTTCTCATCGAGAAACAGGTGTCCCTTCTTGCAATACATGCCACAAAAGCCTTCTAAGTTCTGGATTGCAGCTGATTCCTCCAATCATTTTGTACTGTCTGTAAAACCGTATCTTGGAAAGGAAAATGAGGTGAGAGATGGCTCTCTGGGTGAGTCAGTAGTTCAGAAACTGACAGAAGATTACACAAATAGTGGATGCACAGTGGTAACGGATAACTTTTCTACCTCTTCATATTGCATTACGTTTGAGTCTAACGTCTTTTTCTAATTATCATTGGAGATACCTACGATAGTTATGACCTGATGTAATGCGTACTATTTGCTGTTGTTACTACACCACCGTATCCACTACCCATAATTTACTTGCTAATGTTACGACCATACTTAACTGTGAATATTATGGATGAATATTAGATTATTTTATAATAATTGAAGAGCTTTCATGTTAAATGCCTCTCAGTAGGCCTCCAGCTAAAATTTAAGTTGTTAATCACATCTCGAACTTGATGTTAGTCATATCTTTCGCATGCCAATTCCGGGAATGAATTTTTGAATAGCGATTATAGTTAAGTTGCAGGAAAATATCATACACTTTATTCAAATATGATAATAAATTCAACTAGTGGAGAGTCGCCGAATATGAACCACCGCCTAATATGAACCCCTGTCTGATCTCAGTAACTAGGGAGCCATTCGGCTGACGACTTGTATCGGATGACTCACGAGGTCGTTGGCATAATGTGATCATTTGGATGGTTAGTAGACAAGTATTCATTGTGTCACTAGTAGATATTAGTCTGCAGCCGTCGTAGCACAATCAGGAAAAACGTTAAGCGACCCGAAATTCCTATAATGGACCTCTAGAGTTGCCTATTGTGGACCACTGGTCCATATTAGGACTGGTGGTCCATATTAGGTCGACGCACGTATTTTAAATTGCTTAAAATTGCGTTAAATTGCTTAAATTTTAACCCCCTCCCCCTCGATGATGTTTCATGATTCTCGCATCAAACCCCCCTCCCCCCTCTAACTGATCACGTGATGAAACTGTCTTATTAAAGATTTATTTCATTACCAGACATTACCAGACGTGATGAAACTGTCTTATTAAAGATTTATTTCATTACCAGACATTTTCTAGCCGTACGCATGTTTCATCTGAAAAAATTTATCTCATACCTCGGTTAAAACATCCTGTATTACTGCCGCATTCGAACTACCACCATCCATATACGATAGATTGTAGGCCCATGCATGTTAGATTATTTGCTTCTTTGGTCTAGCGTCATTCAAATCAGCCTACTTAAGATTGCATTATAGATACATGCAATGAAATGCCTTGTTTAAAATATCGTTCTATCGCTGTTGAATATCGTCAGACAGGATTGAAGAATGTTTAATTCTAAATGCTACTATTATTGAGATTGTTCTTCGTCACCGTGTGATGACTTGCACCGTTTAATATCATTGAGATAAATTTTCTATTATTGCTCCATAGCATATCAGTCAACATCTCGTGATCAATAAGAGAATCCCCCCCCTCCCCCCTCTATGCCATCACGTGATTTGTGAATGGCCCCTAAGAACCTCAACCGATAGGACCCTCTACGAAAGCTAGAGCACCGGTGTCAACTTCTGAAAGCTGGTATTGTTTTATGTTCCATGTAAAGAAGAAATGATCCAGTGCACAACCTGCAAAAAGTGGGTTCATGTCGCATGCGCGGCTGACGACTATCAAGCAGACTATTGCAGTGAATTATGTTTGATGGGGTGGGTTGATGAAAACTGACATTTTTCTGATTCATTCAATTTTATGTTCTCTGCCTTTTGTTTCCTATGACTGTATTGTAACAGCAACACATTTTTGATAGCGTTTCTCTAGTTTGTTCAATTTGAAGTGTTACGTGGTGACGTCAATAAGTCCGTAGACTCAACACGAAATAATAGTTCTATTGTCTCATAAGTTTTACCAGTGGAATCCGTGTGTATACAGGTCTCGAATGTCATTGAGTGAGCGGTCATCATGTTGCACTTCAGCAGTCACAGGCGTCTATCTAATTTCATCATAATTCTTGGTTGTAAAATTATTCCCGATATCGAAAAACTGAGTGTCGTAATTTTTCTTTATTTGCAACGGATAAAACCGGAAGAATTGCTAGTACTACTGAATGAGGCTTATCATGAAGAAGCGCCAGGTTGGTCAACGGTCTACAGGATGATCAGAGAGTTTCCAAGCGGTCGCAGTTCCATGGAAGATGAAAAATGACCCGATAGGACCTCTGAGTTTGCCGGTAAAGTTGTCGAGAATTTGAATTCAATTATGGCAGAAGAGCGGCGAATAACAAAACATGGCCATCACAGCTACTCAACATCAGCTGTGGATCAGTGTATAATATACTCAAGGGAATTGGCCTCAAAAAGTTGCCTCAGGATTTGTTCCATACTTTCTGAGTGCTGACAAGTGCTCTCGCAGACTAGGCTACTGCTTAAGAAATGTTAGACATCATGAAGAGCTCGGTAATCAGCTATTGAAAAACATCGTTACCGAAGATGAAGCACTGCTCTCACTTTTCGTACCAGACAGCAAACGTGCCTCAATGGAATGGAAATTCAATGGTGAAAGAGCGAGACGAAAGTTGCGAATTTGGACTTCGAGGACAATGACACTAAAACATCGGGACAAAGCTATGCGCAGCTTGTATCGGAAACCTGAAAGCTAAAAAGGCTTGCAGGTGGCAATTTGCATCTACTGCATGGTGGTGCTCCTGTACACCAAAGTGGCTAGGGGTTCAATCCTCTTTGGAAAGTGCTGGATTCTTTCAACTCCCGAACCTGGCCCGATTCAAGCCCGGACCTGGCCCCAAGCGATTTTTTGCTCTTCTCGCATCTAAAAAAGCCCTCAGAGTTAAGAAATTTTCTCGCAAAGAAGAATTGAAGGAGGAATTCAAAAATTTCTTCTCCGGACGTCCGGAAAGCTGGTTGAGGACAGCTTTTGATGAGCTATTAAGAATTTGAAAATTGTGCATTGGCAATAATTGGGCCTATACAGAAAAATAATTGTCAAAATTATTGCAATGTCATAATTTATTTGCTTTATAGATTTAAATTACCTAAGTTCCCATAAGTTCAATATACTTTCATTGGAGGATGTCAATTGCTTTTCATCCGAACGAGTCTACGGACTTATTAACGTCACCACGTAAGTCGAGTAAAGTAGTCATTCACTTTTCTTGCGATGCTCTCCGTATTTTTCCTAGTCACTCCTAGTCCATTGCCTAAACAACAACATATTTTTGATAGTATTGTACAGTGTACCGGTACATGCATTTTCTACTTCCTTCAATTTGAAGAGTCATATTGGTTTAAGTTGCTAGTCATTCTTCATGTGATACTCTCTGCTTGTTTTTTATAGTCCTATATTTTGTTTGATGGGGTGGGTTGATGAAAACTGACATTTTTCTGACTCATTCAATTTTATGTTCTCTACCTTTTTGGTTCCCATGACTTTACTGTAACAACAACTTATTTTTGATAGTATTGTACACAATTTACAATGTAAGCTACATGTATTTTTCTTCTTCCTTCAATTTAAAGCGTCAAGTTAGATTAAGTCGCAAGTCATTTTCATTGTGACGTTCTCTGTATTTTGTTTCCTTCGCATACACAACAACATAATGTATCGATAAAAACAATGTGGTTTTAACTTTCGTTCGAGTAGTTGTAGCCTATTGAGTATCGAGGAGGCGTAGCAGCCAACAAAAGAATGGACTTTAGTGGCAAAAATAGCGGGAAATTGTAGTAGACATGTAAAATGCGTTTATATGCCAGTAGTCTACAAATACCTAGCCTAAGTGGGGAAAATATCGCAAGATAGTCGTAGTTACATGCGAATTGTGTTTTATAGACTAGTAGACCTCAATTCATTTTAACGTACTGGTCCATATTAGGGCACCGGTCCATATTAGGCTGTGTGGTGGTTCATATTAGGATGCAAGTGCCCTAATATGGACCGTTTTGAAAAATTCGAATTTTTCAAATTACCGAAATTCAAAGCAGAATTAAAACCTGCAAACTTGATATGTTGTTCATAGTCACTGAAGCTAACTACATGAGAAAAATCACGCTCTCTACTTCATTAGTTTACGAGAAAGAGGACATTGAAGAAAAGTGGTCCATAATAGGCGACTCTCCCCTATTTTAAAGCAATCTTTCCATAATATCATAACTATGCTACTGTCGTACAATGGCAACTCTGAATTATTGTATATAATTAATTTGTCGAAATCAATTTTAAGTCTCTTTCTCTCATATCCAGACAAATGCTTCTATCTTAAATTTTTTTTGCCGTGTATCGAATGTAGTCCTCGATATTGCTATTCCAATATTAGTTGTTTTGCCAGGCGCGCAACCAGAATATAATTTCAGGGGGGACAACTCTTTGACATGTCAGGACATTTACGGCCTACACACTGCAGTCACCCATTGGATTGAAATTACCTACATGTACATAATGTTCCACAGGTCTTAGTGATGTAGACTTTGTTTTGGCCAATATAGGCCCTATTCTGTTTCTTATTAAGTTTATATGTCTGTACCAGATAGTAAGCTTATACGGATGATACTCTATACATATCAACAGTTTTTACAAACTTAAGTGCGTATACGCAATACCGTATATCGTATTCGCATACCGTAATCACCTATAACTTAGACGGAAACGCAGCATATGCGTTCTCGATGTGACTGGATAACTTGGACTTTTGCATCCATATCAATTTACCCTAAAGCTATATAACGTACAAGTATTACCAACAAAAACCCTAATGCTATATAATGTATTACATGTAGGGGAGAGTGGGGTGATTTGGCACTCAAGCGATGGGGTGATTTGGCAATACAATGTTTCCGAGTTATTAGCGTCTGATAGCGATGAAATTCGTCAGTTTTATGAAATATGGACTCTTCTAGACATGACCAAGTCATTCTCTTTTCATTACATAGGCATCTTCATTACTTAGGCCCTACCGTATAGAACCGATAATAAACGTACGCACTAGATCTGCTATTTTCTTGAATGCACAGCGTCTCGTGTAGCGAGAACTTATCCATAGTGTTGTAGCCGTATAGAATCGAAGCCGTATATTTCCACAACTTGTAGAAATATAAGAGTGCGATCTTCCAAGACCTTGACGTGAAGGAAAAGTGAGAATCCATGACCTCTCCTTGCATCCAGTGTTTATATCTTGAAATCATATCATATAGGCTTAGCCCAGTCCTGTGTAATTTTTATCATCAATTTGATGAGGATATTTATTTCTTTTTCAGTAATTTGTTTTCTTATATTTACACAAGATCGTAGTAAACTAAGGACTATCGAGCCAGTGTGATAAAAGTAAGCTAGAATTTAGGCTTGTTTACAACAGGCTCTAAATGGCGTAATACGTTTGGCCAAGCTAGGTAGGTTAACATGGCATGTAAATATATATTCAGGGGCTTACAATACATGCTGGTTGCATGAGACATAACGTTACATCACCTATTTCATAAAATGGTAACATCAGAACACTAGGGGTTGTGCTACTAAGGCTAAAATGTATTGTTTGCTATACTTCAAATAACTACAAACTTCGCCTTTGCAGGAGTACGTATGGTTGAGTTGGAGGAAATGAGTGATGAAGAAATGATTCATGACCTAACTGCTGATATTAAGGTCACGCGTGACGAAGAAGCTGGTATTAGGAATGAGTACGTGAACAATTGGAAAGTCAAAAGGCGCAGACGCAATGCAATATCTAACGTTAACCTTGATACTTTTCCTGAAAATATTGAAAATGAAAATAGGGACGAATTTGATCAAGAAGACTTAATTACTATTGAAATAATTTCTAAAGTGGATGTGAATGATCAAGGATTAAACGATATTTTTCCCGAAATTGAATCAACCGATGATCGTTTAATTTATTCAGATGATGAGGATTATAACGATGTTGACTACGCGTCTGATTGCTACTCAAACGTTGAGATTGATTCCTCTGGTACTTTGTGGCACGATCTGCGAACTGCAGCGATTAAATGTGATATTTCACCTACACAAATTGATGAAATACTGAGTTGTCTTAATAATCACAGTGGCGAAGTAATAAAATCATTACCCAAAAGCCACAAAACGCTTTTAAGGGACCAGAGAAAGCCGATAAGACATGAATTACAGACGGTATCTGGTCATACATACTTCTATTTCGGACTTCGTAATCAACTATTAGCCTATCTCGCGAGATTTGAACAGGATAAGGTTATGAAATTACACGAGCTTCATATTGTATGGAACACTGATGGGTTACCTTTGATCAATAGTAGGCGGCGATTCAACGCCTGGCCAATACTATGTCTCATTTCAAATTTGTCTCCCAGAATCGTTTTTGAGATCACTGTAACTGTTGGAGAAGGCAAGCCACATACTACTGAATATCTGAATGAATTTATTGAAGAATTCGCGCTTATTTTAAAAACTGGAATTATCTACAATGATAAGCATTTTGTCGTTCGACACAAGGCATGTATTTGTGACGCTCCTGCTAGATCTTTCATTAAACATACAACTCAATCCTCCGGTGCATGTGGTTGCGATCAGTGCGAACAGGTAGGCAAGCATGATGGCAAACGCGTTGTTTGGGTAGGCACTGAGAATGGTCGACTTCGTACTGACCGTAGCTTTCGGAATAAGAGTCAACAAGGTCACCATAAAAATATTGGCGATTCTCCTTTATTATTACTTGACATCGACATGATTAAGCATATACCTCCGGACTTCATGCATCAGGGAGGCAAAATGAGTGCGACAAATATTCAACTTCTTGATAAGCGAATTGATTATGTCAACAAATTTAAGCGTGATGTCTTCGCAATGAAAATGAAGCCCATCAGTGAGTTAGTTGATTATAAATTTACTGAGCTTCGTCAGTTTTTACTTTATACGGGAAAGTTGTTGCTTATAGATATCACGGTCAACCGTCATCAATATATACATTTTCTGAAGTTCAGTGTTGCTTGCAGCCTAATGTCAGATCAAGATAAAGCGGCTATCAGCGTTGATCTGACAAAAGACCTAATGAATGATGTTGTGAATGGCTTTTCTAGATATTATGGGAATGCCTTCATGTCCTACAACCCGCATGTAATGCTGCATTCCCTCATGTGGCAGCGCGTTACGATGGGTTGGATAATGTTTCAGCATATCCTTTCGAGAATCACTTGGGCAAAATGAAGAAGATGGTCCGCACGTCTCACGGTCCCATAGTTTCAATAATAAAGGGCATTATATACTCCTAATAACGTTTATGTTGACGTAGGAGCTCCAAAATTCTACGAAGCTGTAGGAATAGAAGGTGACTTGATCAGAATGAAAGCGTTTGTCTGTCTTCAACCATTTTTTACTAGCCCTGTTTCATCGGCATTGATAAATTGCTACTTGGTGAAAAGTAATTGATGGAGATTCGTTTATATTAATCGTGAACGAGTTCCTAATTTCCGAAGGGGAATGCGTATCGATTTATCGGCATTCCCAGGCATTTCTAATCCTTCCCTTAGTCATAGTAGTTTGGTCATGAGTTTATTACATAATGAAGTTGAATGATCGATCTGTGAAGAAGTGCATACCAAAGGTAGTTGGTTCTGCGTGTGCTGTTATGATGGAATCGTGTTTTCAATCTGCAAGTCTGAATTTTATGATTGAATTTATTGTGAGTATCCTGGTGAGTGAGAAACCTTACCAATTATCATGTGGAGAATGTAATGATTTTCTCCTTGCAGTTATCGATGGACAATATCGATGAAATCTCGTCTGTCCGTAAACTACCAGAACGGAGGCGAAAGAAACGTCCACACATATTTGTAAGTTAAACAGATTCTTACTATGAAAATGTACATAGTACAACCATGTAGAGCTACTACATGGTTCATACGCTCTAAAAACGTCCTGGAATTTAAAATGACAATGGAATGTCCTGGAATTTGATGGGAAATCTATCACGTTATGAATGATAGATGTTAAAGTATATATTCCTGATGTTATGTTCTGCATGACTTGTGTGCTAAATATAGTCATACTTAGGAAAGCTTAAAGTTACACTATACTAGGATTCAAGAAAGTACTCTTTTTCTCACAATCTCTACATGTATATTATTACGTAATGTAATATAATACACTGTAAATGCTATGAAATATGGAATAGAATGTACCGGTGTGTCGGCATTTACCATCAGCATGAGCAGACCCGGGCTTAGGTTGTACATGATGTAGTGCATCACATTTTATTGTATAATCATTAGAGGTGCACCGAACCTCGATTTTTAAGGTTCGGCCGAACCAGTACATTTGCCGAACCTCCAAAAAGGTTCGGCCGAACCGAACCTGCCGAACATATTCATATTTTTATCCGAGTATTTCGAAATACTGCATGAGCCATCTTTTCTTGAAATTCCATGGGTAGCATATATGAATATTTATGCACCGTATGTGAGCCAACTTACTGGTAAGTTGGAGGTGTCAAGAAGTATTTTCAGGCTTGTTTTATCTTATTCTTATTGAATTCAAATATACCGTAGGCCTACCGAAACAGTTCCTAAGTACCGGGCAGTTTAGGCTGTTATTTTACTAAGCTGGGGTTTATACAAAGGTGGGGGTTATACAAGATTTTTTCTGAAATTAGCCTGCTGGGGTTATACACCGGAATTTAGGGTAGTGCTGTTTCAACATTCTTTTTCTTGCCTCTACTAGGTTTCACTCTATCGCAGGTCAACGCTAGAGTCGGTTGTAAATGATTGAGTACAAAACTAAAAATCGAAATTCCAAACAATATTCCGAACCTTATACTCTCCGAGACTCAAAAAAATTAACTAAAGCCTATAAGTGATGGATTGTAATAAATCGAGATAGTAAATTCCTAGATCGAATAAACTCCCAAAAAATATTCAGGACAGAAAAATTTCACAATATAAAAAGGTTCGGTAGTTCGGCCGAACCACCGAACCATCGCGAAAACGTGGGTTCGGCCGAACCGAACGTTCGGTGCACCCCTAATAATCATGAACACTGATACTTATGAAATCAAGCCTAAATGAAACGTAACTAAGTAGAAAGGACATTAGAAACTAAAATACTCATACCTTTTAATTAGAAATGTAGACGTGCTATGAAAACATGCATACTCATAAATGTGGTATTTTTTATGCAGTACTATGAACAAACTTGAAAAACAATTCTGTGATTATATGTCAACAGGGCTTTAGGCCTATATAGTTTGAAATTTGATCAAAATTTCAATACAAACAATTAACCGCTGTTAACCGGTTAACCGCGGTTAATTTTGAAATTAACCGGTTAATCTCGCGGTTAACCACGTTCATCCCTGTTAGACGCAGGAAGAAAGATTGAGAACTTGCACCAGTATTTACTTATTTTGTTAAAGGTATTTCTGCATATAAAAATATCTTTCTTTATTCCAATTAAATTTCCCTTTTCGCTTTTTAAGAAATATAAATGGCTGGGTGGTCTGAGAACCAGACTGGTGGCATCTATCGATTGCCTAATAGATTTGAGTGCATGGGCGTCCGCGTAATTCTTATTCCAAGCAGCAGAGGCTATAACATAAGGTGCAATATACTGCTAAATTACAATAGACAAGGACGTATCTGGTTAATTATTATAAGAGTACAAGTACTAACATTAAAATATATAATTAATGGTCTACAACATTAAAAAAACATAAAATACGTAATAAAAAGAAATTTTGCCTACGATATCAGGCAGACAAACCGCTCCATTTGAAGTCAGTAGATCAACGCCTGCGAATCCTATATATTCATTGATAATATCTCCCACTCCCATCTGGTCACTTGATCAGATATGAGGCGCTTAAGGCGATATCGTATTTTAATCCACCCCGCCAACTTAATCCCTTCCCAGTAAGCCTCAGTCATTGAAATGAAGATGAAAATTTCGATAACTGTTAGAAAAGAAAAAGAATTTGGGCCTTATAAGGACCTTTGGGTCGTTATTTAAAACTTGATAGAATTCGAAAGATACTTAAACCTAGTAAATTACTAAAAACAACTATTTGATTTCTTTTCAGGTGGAATGGGCTCTATTTCACTTTAATATCGACAAATCTCTTTTCTGTGTTCCACTATCGTGGGTTGTTTCTGCTGAAAGTACTGATAAATATGATCGGCAGTGACGATGAGAAAAACATCAGCATTCGGAACGCTACGGAATAGACTTCCATTGAACAGCAGCAAGTGTATATCTATTTCTTTTGGTGAAAGTGCTTCCCATCTCTACTATTTACACGATAATCCTATTATTGATACTTCCGTGATTCGTGATCTTGGACTCACCTTGCATTCTCCTTTCAGTTGGAATTACCACATTGGTGAAATTATAACCAAAGCTAATCGTACACTTGGTATGATCAA
The DNA here is from genome assembly GCA_907163375.1 of Prostheceraeus crozeri. Taxonomy (NCBI): domain Eukaryota; kingdom Metazoa; phylum Platyhelminthes; order Polycladida; family Euryleptidae; genus Prostheceraeus; species Prostheceraeus crozeri. Next base: position 64,548 of record CAJQUW010005773.1, read on the forward strand.
ACGCGTATTCTTACTGAAAGATCGTGGTACTTCAATTTTACTGTATAAAAGTTATGTGAGGTCTATCTTGGAATTTTCATCGATATTATGGTCCCCTCATCAAAAATACTTATCTGAGGAAATCGAAAAAGTTCAAAGGCGGTTTTCGCGTTTCTTCGTTGACTTAAGAAATCTTACCTATCGTGATCGCCTACATCGACTACAATTGTACTCTCTTAGATCCCGTCGTATTCGCTACAAGCTCATATTTTTATATAAAATATTGAACAACATGGTTAATGTCTCTTTCGAACAACTTTTTTCTTATTCGCCGAGCAGATGTACCCGAGGTAACAACTATAAGATTCACCCAAAGTTGTGCCGTACAAAAGTGTATTTCCATTTCTTTTCCAACGACGTTGTTTCACACGGGAATCAATTAACAGATGAGGAGACTGAAGTTCCAAGCATTACTTCTTTTAAACGAAGTATTGATACATATTTCCGCCGAAATGATGTATGGTAACTTTTTCGTTCCATCCATGCCTGCCCTTAAAGGGCCATTGTATTTGTCACCCATAAACAGATCAAAAAAGAATGTTGTGTATCTTATGTAAATTTGCCAAATACAAATTATTATCATTATAATGATAAGGGCCCTCTGTACACCAAAAAAAAATAATAAAGGCTCTTTGTACAAAAGGTAGAATAATCGGGGCGCTTGGTACAAAAAGGGCGCTTCGTACAATAGTTGCGAGAAAAGGGCGTTTGGTACACTTTTGAAAGTTACAATCAATCTTAGTCATAGTGATAGTATTATTAGGTATTTCTAATGTACTTTCATGGGCCAAGTTTGAATTTGAAAATTTAAACTCAAAAAAAATAATAAGGGCGCTTGGTACACATAAAAAAATAATAAGGGCGCTTAGTACGCATGAAAAATAATAAGGGCGTCTGGTACGCTTGAAGTGTACAAGGCGCCCTTATTATAAAAGCCGTACTTTTTTTTATTCAAGAATCAAAATATTCAGGTTTCTTTGTAGTTCTTATCTTTATCCAGACTAGTGGTACCTATTTAATTTGACTACTTTCAAGCTTGACATCACATCATTGTTTTTGATTATACAATTTGCAGCTCACCTCATATTTGAATTTGTTTCACCAATAAAGACCCGGATTGCATTTGAATTTTATATAGATATTTAAACTCTGATTATATACTGCTACGTGTATGTTCAACAAATATTGTTAGCTCTGTCTATGTTAACTCACGCAATTGAAGTTCGAAATCCCACAATGAAGATATCAAACTGAAGAATCCCATTTTTACCTCTCGAATTATGCTGAACCAACGCGTAACGGAGAAATCATGGAACTTGTGATACCTCTCCACGAATTTGACGAAATTTGTCAAATGTGCAAGGAACAAAACTATTGTTATAGGCTTATAAGCTGAGTTCTTGGAGTATTTGTTCACAATTGATGACAAGACATTTGCATTTTTCATGTTATTCGATGATGCAAAAACATTTTCTAAAAATATTCTCAGATATTTTGAATATTTGTTTTTTGCGGATGTTTCATTCACACCCGAAGCAAGCAACAAATTCACTTTATGGTCAATAAAACTTGATACTATATCTTTCGCTCGAGTGCTTGTCATCGAATGTCGCTCGGCCTGACTCTTCAAGTGGCCGGGGAATTGATCAAAAGACTGAGGGTCTTTAATAAGAATGATAGAATGAGTAAGGTCATGCCTTCTGTTATTTGTGAATCTCAAGCAACAATCAGAGCAATGATATACTTTCTTACAATCTCTAGTTCTGTAGTACGACAAAACAAATTTCTTGTCAGATGCAGTGAGCTCACCGTGAATTCTTGTCTGATTCAGGTGATTTCGCATCTTAACTTAGGACTTGCACAAGACACACATTGGAATTGAACGTATTCTTTTATTTCTTTGAAATCGAGAGCGTGTTTTGTAACAAGGCTGTCGAATTTGTTGTCGCCCACGGGACTGTTCCTCGACGACGTCAGCGGAATGACAAGGTTGATCATCATCGACCGAACACTCAAAATTGTCACACTTGTCCACAATAATGGATTGATCCTGCTCCCAGGTATCGACCTGAGTCATGAATCCTTCCCAGTCCGAAAAATCACTCTGTCATGACTTCTAAAGAATAAATGCCTTTCCTATCAATTCTTAGAATAACTTTACTTCCAAGAACTCATTCTCAATGACTGCGATCTCATTGGTTGCGCAAATGATTACGTCACATGATCCACCTCCTACTCTCGATGTCAAATTTTATCTTGCATGGTTAGAGATCAGAAAATATGGAAGAATCGTCGTACAGACGTTCATATGCCTTTATACTTAGACGTACAGAGAATTTGAAAAAATGTACAGAGCGCCCTTTTTCCATAACTATTGAGAAAAAAATGGTGTACCAGACGCCCTTATTAAATATTCGATGACGCAATTTCAAATGTTCCTCCCGCTCCAAAAAAACAAAAAAAGTCCGAGAGCCCAATGTGCCTTTTAATACATGACCACTCCCTCTATATCCTCAGAGAATCATAAGTTTGGGAATGTCATAGATATCAAATGACTGCCTAAGGGCGCTTGGTACATTTGTCTCCTATTCACCTAATAGTACCAAGCGCCCTTATCATTATTATTATTATTATAGTCATGTCCGAGAAGCCGAAAGCGTGTGTGATGCCATTTGGCATCATACATCATGGAGAAGAATTCCACAGTGATATCTACGGTGAGGATATCACTGTGGAATTTGTGAAGTATTATTCTTTCTTCATCCTTCATGAAGATATGAGCCGTCGACTACGGCAAGAGATCCAGACGGTAGAGAGTGAGGCCGAGACGGTGGCGAGTGAGGCCGAGACGGTGGAAAGAGAGATGATGTGCACTTCACAATCATAGTCATGTCCGAGAAGCCGAGAGCGTGTGTGATGCCATTTCGCATCATACACCGTGGAGAAGAATTCCACAGTGATATCTACGGTGAGGATATCACTGTGGAATTTGTGAAGTATTATTCTTTCTTCATCCTTCATGAAGATATGAGCCGTCGACTACGGCAAGAGATCCAGACGGTAGAGAGTGAGGCCGAGACGGTGACGAGTGAGGCTGAGGCGGTGGAGAGATGATGTGCACTTCACATTCATAGTCATGTCCGAGAAGCCGGGAGCGTGTGTGATGCCACTTGGCATCATACACCGTGGAGAAGAATTCCACAGTGATATCTACGGTGAGGATATCACTGTGGAATTTCTGAAGTAATATTCTTACTTCAACCTTCATGAAGATCAGCCGTCGACTACGGCAAGAGGCCGAGACGGTGGCGAGTGAGGCCGAGACGGTGGCGAGTGAGGCCGAGACGGTGGAAAGTCAGGCCGAGATGGTAACCAGCGAGGCCGAGATGGTGGAAAGAGAGGACTCGGAAAGAGAGGAGATGATGTGCACTTTGCTATCATAGTCATGTCCGAGAAGCCGAGAGCGTGTGTGAAGCCATTTGGCATTATACACCGTGGAGAAGAATTCCAGAGTGATATCCACGGTGAGGATATCACTGTGGAATTGGTGAAGTATTATTCTTACTTCAACCTTCATGAAGATCAGCCGTCGACTACGGCAAGAGATGGAGACAGCGGAAAGTAAGGCCGAGACGGTGGAAAGTCAAGCCGAGATGGTGACGAGCAAGGCCGAGACGGTGGAAAGACAGGAGATGATGTGCATTTCACAATCACAGTCATGTCCGAGAAGCCGAGAGCGTTTGTGATGCCATTTGGCATCATACACCGTGGAGAAGAATTCCACAATACCAATTTTAATAGGCCCAATAACGAAGGATAAACATTTAATTTCTATCTAATAAAAAAATATTTATTTTGGCTAACAAAGAGCATTGAAAAAGAACTTCTTGGTTCGTATGATTTATTAATATTTTTCGTCCTGATTTAGTAACTTTTCTTCAATTGCTGTTAATTTTCTTGCGACTAATCATTTGTCCTGATTTTATGTGACCAATATACAAATATGAAAAAACTCACTTTATTCCATTGTGCTTCAGTCCAATGTCTGTAGACCTTAGCCCAAGCAAAACGAGAAAAGGAAAGGACAGAGTCGGAAGCATCATCGAAGACAACAATCGAAGTAAAAACAAGGAAGCTGAAGACAACAACAAAGACGACCTGAGAAAATTGATTGAAGATCAACGAAAGAACACTGATTGCGAACTCTCCATAATGAAGCATCTGATAGACGAATTCAAAAACACTATCAATGACAGATTAAACAGACAAGGTCAACATCCAACAACCATCAGGACACCACCACCACCACCATCACCACAACAACAACAACAACAACAACCTTACTACCGAAACGACAATCGACTCAGAAGACCCGACTACCAGAGAACACCACCCCCGATTTGTCATTCATGTGGGAGAAGAGGACACATCGCTCGTAATTGCTATTCTAGACCGAGAGGACATTTCATTCCAAGAAACAACTACCAACAGCAGCGACATCCTTATAGACAACCGTACGAACAACGATGCCAGCCGTATCAGCAACAGCAACAATTTCAACCGATGAACTACCCACAGATGTATCAACCAATGTCTCAAGGACCATTCCCTCAAAATGTGAATGTAAGCGCGCAACCGCAGCAGTACTTTTAACGAAAGTGAAAGAGGAGAGGAGACAATAACGTCTGAGACAAAAAGTGAGAATGAAATTCAAATTATAAAATTATTTTATGCTAACATCAATGGCTTAAAAATTGATAAATTAAAGGACCCCAACATGACTACAGATGCATTTGACTCCGATATAATATGTTTTACTGAAACACACTTGACTGAATATAATAAATTGCCAATTAACCAATATAATATCATAGAAACTACTGGTGAATCTAAAAATAATTTAGGACGTCAAATTAAAGGAATTAACCTGTACCATAAAAAAGAAAATTTTGTCATAGAGAAGTTGGTATCTGAAAATGGAGATCTAATAATAATAGAATTAAAAAGTAACCAATGGAAAGAAATAAAGAAGATGCATATAATTATCTGTTATAGAGAAAGCAGGGAATCAAAATATGCTGATAAGGACTACCTTGAAAAAATAAAAAACTACATAGAAAAATTCAAAATGAAACATGTGATCATGATTGAAGATTTGAATAGTCGAATTGGAAAGTTGAACGATAACCAACATTTAAACCTCCCACCGAGAAAGTCTGATGATTTAATAATAAATAAACAAGGAAGAGAACTTTTAAATTTCTGTAATGAAACCTCGCTTATAATAGCGAATGGAAGATATGAAAGTGGTGATTACACATTTTGCAGGCTTCAAAACGGCAAGAACTTAAAACGGCGGATATTAAAGATAGAATGCAAGCAAACTATGATAAGCGCATTGTTCCCTTCAAATGGACAATGAAGTATGACCCAATCAAAAGAATGGAAGGCATGTCAAATCGTTTCAGGTATGTACTAAATATTGTTGATTGGAATAACTGTTTCAAATTATGTTAATTTGTAATTAATCCGTTCCTCCGATCAAATGATAGGAATTATTAATCTGCTGCGGAGTGTGATGTGTAAATAAAATCATTAAGTTAAATACAATGGAAGCTAAAATGCGATGTGAACATAATTAATAATAACATGTAATGATACATGCTTCGTCTCCTCTCCTCCTCATATGTGCCACATTCGTACCGCAATCACCCATAGTTTTTTTCGTCATTATGTGCTCTATAACATTGTGCTCAGTTATTTCAGACATTCATCTCATCGATCTTATCGAAGACAGTCATCATGGTGCAGTGTGATTTTATCTGTCATTTCATTCTCATCCCTTGTCATCTTTTCATTCATTCGTACGCGGCTTAATATGTACATAATTACCTTATGTAAACTCAGCCATGTTTGACCCACAAGATGGGCAATAAACCATTTTGAATTTTGAATTTTGAGAGAGAGAGAGAGTTGAATGATCGTGAAAATCACTCATAGGCGTAGACAGCGGACAAGATGATTAAATCTGTCACTCGCTAAAAATCTATATCGGAGGACGGTTGTCAAGACAGTTAATCAACAAGTTAATCATCATTTCTCAATCACATTTCAGGTACGTACCATGTTAATAGGATTACTAATAGGGTTAATAATCTGCTGCTGGGTGTGATGAGTAAATAAAATTGATAACAAATAAAAATGAAACAATTCTAAAAGAAATAATCAACAATTTTTATGCATGCTTTGTCTCTTCTCCTCCTGAATGTGACATAACATTTTATTTCATTGTCTCATAATTCATTACGTTCGTTAACATTACATATAAACACTTTAGCAGACTATTTTCAGACTCATTCCTACCATCAACATCTCTACGAATACAACGGCGATCATGGTGCTTGTGCGATTTTAGCTTTCCATTTCATCCATCCCATTCATTGTTGTCATCTTTAACTTTCTTGCACATTAATTGCATTGAAATATTGTATTACTTGTAATAGTCTGTTTGTTCCCACACTGTTGGGCAATAAACCTTTTGAGTTTTGAGTGAGAGAAGAGAAGAGATCTGTGCCAGATCAAGGAGATAGAGCAACTCACTGCCGAATTGCGATAGTTGGAGCTCACAACTATGAAATTGAGCTGAGAAAGTGTGAGAAGCAAATTGAGAAGTTGAAGGGGGGGAAAAGGAATTCGGTGCGATCAAAATCCTGCTATCCGATTTGAACAGCAGGATCAAAGACATTGAAGAGAACCAATCTGCTAATCACCAACACCAGATCAACAGTCAACAGCGCACCAGAACCACCAGAACAGAAATGTCAACGCACATCAGAACTTTGGCTACAACCGCCAGCCGCACAACAACTTTGGCTACAAACGTGTCGTGGTTTGCCATAATTGTGGCAAAAGAGGACATTACGCTCGAAACTGCTACGCGAGAGTGACCACGAACTTTAATCCACGTTACCACGGTTATCAACGATACCAACGTCCAACCTGGTACAATCACCGACCAAATTACCAACAACCGAGCTTCTACGTTCCTCCAGCCCATCAGTCGCAGTCTCGCTAGCCGCACTCGATCAGCTTAAAAACGTTAAAATTTTTCTATGTCAACATCAATGGCCTAACGAAACATAAAATAGATGACACTGATTTTGTAGCTAATATCAATAATTCGGATATCATCTGTTATCAACGAAAATAGTGTCGGAAAATGGAAATTTAATTACAATGAAATTATGTAATAAATCTTGGATAGACATCAAAGAACTGTTCATCATACTGTGTTATCGTGACAACCGTGAATCGAAGCATGTTGAAGAAAACTTCCTAAACCAATCATAGCAACGAACAAAGTATCGGCAACAAGTCTAGCATCTGTCAACGCTTCTCATTCGACACAGCAAATACCGGTAACTTCTGTATGTAGAAATCGGACAATCAGTGAATGAATCACACCTAACGCATGCTAGAATACCAAACCGATATTGTCAATAAGTGTAGTCGGAATTGGGTATCATTTACTGTATCTGATAATAATGTAAAGGATATAGAAAGCAATTATTCGTCCAATCGAGGGGTGTTCCGATTAATTTGAGCAGGTCTGTATGTACAGAAGCCATTCGTTCGATGATATGAATTCGGATTTTTTGAACTTAGAGCATTGATTTGGTGCTTGGATATGGAAAATAAAACCATAGAAATTCAATCAGTCAACTTGAGAAAGAAATCAGAATGACAATTCAGATAGATTTTTCACAAACTTCAAATAACGTTTTTTTTTACTCACCCTGTACAAGAAATAATTGTAACGAACTGACTTTGTGAAAGCTGCTATTGCTACAACATGAGAGAAAATACAATGCATCATCACTCTGCATTTTGTGCAGAATCTTAGTGATTTGTTGGTTGACCTAATCGCTACTAAATCGAAGCGTTTTCAAGACAAACTACTTGTCGTTGAAGAGATCTACTCATTGAAAATTCCTGAGTGATCCTGTGTGATCATTGCGACACTAGCCCAGAGTCTGAAATCTTCATTGAAGTTCGATTCATCGTCCATGGGACAATATAGAGGCTAGCTGAAGGAGAAATGCATGCCCGCTGAGTACACTTGTGATTGGAGCACAGTATTGGACAGAGCGGATGCATCACTAGCAAAATGTTCCAATTCTACTAAAGTTCCGTGAATTCGGAAAATAAACCTTCAATGAATCATTTCAGAATGTGATAATATGCTAATAGATATATCAAAAATATTAAATACTTGATTGCTCAGTGACTAGGCACATGCACAGTTCACTTAATAAACCAATAATTGGAATGATGGCCCCTATTTTAATATCCGAATACAACCGAGTGTCTAATTCATTATTTGCCGGAGAGAACAGGTCTGTATAATGCGAAATGGCATCACACACGCTCTCGGCTTCTCGGACATGACTATGATAGTGAAATGCACATAATCTCCTCTCTTTCCGAGTCCTCTCTTTCCACCGCATCGGCCTCCCTCGTCAGTGATGAATCAAGTGTGGAAGTACAGGTGTCTCAACCCCGAGTGGTAAGGAAAGGAGCAGAACCCCTGAGTCCCTTACATGTCGCTCAGCGAGTCAAGCAGCCTCAAAAAGTGATGATATGGGGCTGCATGTCTGTGCACGGATGTGGTAGAATCCATGTTGTCGAAGGCACAATGCGCAGCGACCAATATATCAGTGTCTTGCAACGTCGTCTTATACCTCAAGCAAATCAGTGGTATGGAGAACAAAGCACCGACTTTGTGTTTCAGCAAGACAATGCTCCCTGCCACACTTCCAAAGCTGTAAAACGGTTTACTGAGCAGTGCGGTATTGAAGTTCTCCCTTGGCCATCAAATTCACCCGATATGAACCCCATAGAGACACTATGGGGTGTCATCAAAGCACGACTTCGGCGCCACACACTGACCAGTAAGCAAGAACTTATCAATAAACTTTTGGAGATTTGTGCTCGTGATGGAGAACTGCGAGACAAGCTCAACGAAACGTGTGGAAAATTGATCCGTGGTATGCCAGAACGAGTCATGTCCCTTCATAAGGCCAAAGGAGGGCAGACGAAGTACTAGACATGTGAAAACCAAATTTTCTGACAATGTTTTGATACGTAGGTCTTCGAAGGATACATGCAATAAACTTTGTCTTTGTTAAATAGACGTGTTTTTCATATTATCCGAGAATAGCATGGGTGTTCCGATTAATTTGAGCAGCACTGTATATAGTGGAGAAGAATTCCACAGTGATATCTACGGTGAGGATATCACTGTGGAATTTGTGAAGTATTATTTTTACTTCACCCTTCATGAAGATATGAGCCGTCGACTACGGCAAGAGATGGAGACGGTGGAAAGTCAGGCCGAGATGGTAACCAGCGAGGCCGAGACGGTGGAAAGAGAGGACTCGGAAAGTGAGGAGATGATGTGCATTTCACTATCATAGTCATGTCCGAGAAGCCGAAAGCGTGTGTGATGCCATTTCGCATCATACATACGAAGAAGGAAGTTGAGAGAAAGTTTCTACAAAAAGAGGAAGAGAGACAAATGATTGAAGGCTGCAAGCACCTCACTCTACAAACGGTTCAGAGTGAGCCTTTCTTAAACGAGGCTGACTTTCAGGAGTGAAAAGCCTTGATGAGACCAGAGAATGCCCCAAACGGTCTTTATGAGACCACGGCCTTAACGGCCACCTAATCAAGAAAGAAAAGACATTGACTGCGCCACACGCTACATACAAATGTAATGATTTGATGTTATCTGACGAAAATGAAGTGTTAAGTGTTGTTTGGTAATCTTCTTGCGGTACCGTGGAACGTGGAAAAGGTTCGATGGGACCATCTTCGGACAATTCCATTCCCAAATGTTACTTCTCGGCAAAAGATCGATATCTTAATTGGAGCGGACTACACAGAGCTGCATCGATGCTATAAGGAAATTCCTGGTCGAGCAAATGATCCTATTGCACGCCTGACACCACTGGGATGGACATGCGTGGGTCCTATCGGAAGAGATTATGCCTGTCCAAAAAGCAGAATATTCTTCACTTACTTTGGTTCGTCAAGCAAAAGTAACAGTGAGTTGGACAACATCCTACGCAAATTCTGGGAGTTGGAAAATTGCACTCATCCAAAGTCATCACTCTCGATCAAAGAAGAAGCAATTGTTGAATCTACTCGACAATCCATGAAGTTTACCATGTACCATGTTTTCCATGGTACTGTGGAGCGACTCTATGAATGTACTCTGTTGGATACGAAGATGCAGCCGAGAATTCAAACCATTTGTTGCTAATCGAATCGGAGAAATCCAGACATCTACTTCACCGTCACAGTTGATAACCAACAGTCTAATCAACAGTTCAACAGTAGTGATAATCAACAGTTGACCAACAGTTGATAATCTTCTTTGAATGCTCGCTGTTGCGCCGCGCGTATGATGATAAACTGTTGGTCAAAGGAAAACAGGTGTCAAGGCAGAGTTGTCTGTTGAAATTGAATCCAAAGATCGACGATGATGGCTTGATTCGAATTGATGGTCGCCTGCGCAATGCTGACTACTTACCCTATCAAGCTCGTCACCCCATTATTTTGCCAAGAAATGACACATACACTCGTCTGGTAGTGAAGAAGTATCATGAAGACTGTTATCACGGTGGGACAAATCAGACTATGGCAATGTTAGCGCAGAAATTCTGGATAATCGCAGGAAGAGAAGCAGTTCGGAGTTGGGAGAATGAATGTTCCACATGCAAGAAAAATCGAAAACTGCCGGCAACTCAGATTATGGCGCCACTTCCGAGATGTCGAATAGAACAATCGCTACGAGCTTTTTCTCACACTGCCGTCGATTTTGGAGGGCCTTACCTGACAAAACAAGGAAGAGGAAAACAACGGGCAAAGCGGTACTTATGCTTATTTACTTGCTTGGCAACAAGGGCAGTACACTTAGAAATTGCGTATGGTCTTGACACTGACACTTTCCTAAATGCATTTGCACGCATGACTGGACGTCGTGGATTGCCTCTCGAAGTCTTCAGCGACAACGGCACTAATTTTAAAGCAGCAGATGTAGAGCTACGAGATTTGGTTAAGAAATTGGATCAGTCTCAACTACAGAAGTCCTTAGCGAATCGTGGAATAAAGTGGAACTTTAATCCACCTGGCGGACCGCATTTTGGAGGAGCCCATGAATCAATGATTAAATCCGCCAAGAGAGCAATCAAGAGTGTCATTGCGAATGCTGAGATAACCGACGAAGAACTAACGACTATATTTGTGGGAGTGGAATCGCTCTTAAATTCTCGCCCGATCACTTATCAAACAGCAAATCATTTGGATCCCGAGCCACTAACTCCAAATCACTTCTTACATGGTATGGTCGGAGGTCAATTTGCTCCCGAAAGTGTGGATACTACCGAATTCCCTATGACAAAAAGATGGCGACGAGTGCAAGAATTAATTCGACATGTATGGAAGCGATGGTTGCGTGAATATATTCCCACACTACAACCTAGACAGAAGTGGAACTCTACAAACAGGAATTTTGCGATCGGCGACGTGGTACTGGTTGTCGAACCGAATTCTACGAGAGGAGCTTGGCCACTTGGACGCGTAACCGAAGTATTTCCCGGATCGGATGGACATGTACGGGTGGTGAAATTGAAAATTGCAGGAAGGAGCTTATTCGACCTATAACAAGACTCTGCCTTTTGGAAGCTCCATCCAAAAAGTGTGAGGATTCTACTAATCCTCAGAAGGGGGAGAATGTTCTGTAGACAGTGCCTGAGTGAGGTACATGACTATTTACTCCAATGTGTTACTCGCTACGACTTCTAAAGTGACAGTGTTCTGTAGACAGTGCTTCGTCATTCACTAGTGATCTATTGTGATTTTGTTTCCTTTAGTTCATTGGTTCCCTCTGACTTAGAATTCTATTGATGACATTCGAGCGAATGAAATGAGCTTTGTTTGTGTTGGTTTGATGCTTCATGACTAGTGTATCGAAGTTATAAATAAACTCGTGCTTGATCAGCGCAGGTGCGTTCTTGTCTTATCGTCCGTCGGAACAATATTAGATATTGATATTCTAATATAGTGATTTCTCTTTTGAGCGTTGTATATGTATGCCTACGTGTATGTAATTTTTGTGATCTAATTAATATTTTGCTGTTTCTTACTTCAGGTACGTCGTGCTTACAAAGGTCAATGGAATATCGAAGAAGGATCCGTGATTTATCAGCGTCTGCTTTTGTCTCAAGTGGAACGCGCTCAAGTGGATTTGCGAAAATATAATTATCCACAGATGATTCCAATGTTTTCGTTATCTTCATAATTTGGTAAATGATTGAAACTAGTTTTAAGTATGGTAATGGGATGTCTGTCACGATGTCAAGTGACTCATTAGGACGTCTCGTAGGAGCACTCTGAAGACGTACGTTGGATGTCCCGGCGGGATGTCAGACTGACGTCCTGTGAGAGTTCCGCTGTGACATACGTGGGATATCCCTGGGGGGTGGTATACTGACGTACTGTGATGCTTCCGCTGTGACGTCTTTTTTACTGTCAAATAAGACGTACGTGATGTCGTCATGACATCCCGCTGACGTCACATGTTTACTGGGAAGAATTGTATGGATCACCTCCGTCAGTTGTAATCGTATCAGTGGCAAAGTTTTAAGGTTCTCGAGAAACCTATACACGTATCCGTATCCTTCACAAACATTGAATGTTGGCTATTACTCACTTACCAGGCTCAAGGTTAGAGATGTTTTGCCAGTTGGTAAATGCATCCTATAGAATGAAAAAAATGAATTTCTGGTGATTCCGTTACCTTAATTAAGTTACCCTCATGTTTTCAGGAAATGCTCCCGTTTGACCGATGTTTATACGCCCTGGTGTATTTCGAGGTAGATGAAACTATTGCAATTGTCAAAACATCAGATACTTCCCTATCTCCAACGCACCTTAAGCAAATTTAAGGTAATCCATCTGCAAAGATTGATACGTGGTGTGATCCAAAATGTCCCGGACTAACCTACTTGCAGATAACCTGTGATAACGAATACTACTTCAGATGTAAATTTAGGTCTTTAAGGCATGAGAAATATGGTCGCCGAAATTTTTCCGGTCAGTTTTCTATTTTTAAAAAATATTTTTACATTTTAACATGAATTTCTGTATTTTCTGAATTGATTGAGATCCGATTTGTCTTATTGTTATAGTTAGATTGATTTTGATTTGTACCTTATTTGACGGATATCTTTGCCATGAATATTGCACGTCTTTTGTTAATTGCTTCATGTGTTACGATATCAGTAGTAAGCAAGTGACAAACACTCGACCGGCGCGCCCCCTCCCCTCCCCCTCCCCTCTGGAACGGCAGAGTGTCGTGGTCGGCCGCCGTGGTGCTTCGGGTCTGAGTGTCGTGGTGGACTTGGGCGACCGCCAGGATTAGTCTTGAGGCTATAGTGTGTGATGTTTTTGGTGCTGAATGTTGGGTTGTAAAATGGATTGTTTCGAGTGGAAGGAGTGGTCGGATGAGAAAACGGAGGTCGGATTCGAGTTCAGCGTGAAATTCTGCATCGGTAGGGTGAGTTTCAAGGCAATCGGTGAGAAAAAATTTTCAACATTTTTCGAAAAAACGACAGAGTTAGAATTTGGGACGTTTTGGTGTGTAGCGTCCAAACGAACCATCGGATGAGAAAACGGAGGCCAGATTCGGAATCTACGTGAAATTTTGGGTTAGGAAGGATGTTTCCAGCGAAATCGGAGAGAAAAATTTTTCGGCTGACGTCCCCCCCCCCTCTGGACAGCTTGCTTCGATTTTGGCTTCCAGTGGACGGATTTTGTCGTGCGATAGCTCGTTCGAAAGCTAAGAGTGAGATAAATTCAGTGTAAGAATCGGCTTGTTCCTATCTGTCTTCGTTTAGATGTGAGACGCCATTTAAGATTTTGGGACATTGGCAAAAAACGACAGAGTTAGAATTTGGGACGTTTTGGTGTGTAGCGTCCAAACGAACCATCGGATGAGAAAACGGAGGCCAGATTCGGAATCTACGTGAAATTTTGGGTTAGGAAGGATGTTTCCAGCGAAATCGGAGAGAAAAATTTTTCGGCTGACGTCCCCCCCCCTCTGGACAGCTTGCTTCGATTTTGGCTTCCAGTGGACGGATTTTGTCGTGCGATAGCTCGTTCGAAAGCTAAGAGTGAGATAAATTCAGTGTAAGAATCGGCTTGTTCCTATCTGTCTTCGTTTAGATGTGAGACGCCATTTAAGATTTTGGGACATTGGCAAAAAACGACAGAGTTAGAATTTGGGACGTTTTGGTGTGTAGCGCCCAAACGAACCATCGGATGAGAAAACGGAGGCCAGATTCGGAATCTACGTGAAATTTTGGGTTAGGAAGGATGTTTCCAGCGAAATCGGAGAGAAAAATTTTTCGCTGACCTCCCCCCCCTCTGGACAGCTTGCTTCGATTTTGGCTTCCAGTGGACGGATTTTGTCGTGCGAAAGCTCGTTTGAAAGCTAAGAGTGAGACAAATTCAGTGAAAGAATCGGCTTGTTCCTATCTGTCTTCGTTTAGATGTGAGACGCCATTTAAGATTTTGGGACATTGGCGAAAAACGACAGAGTTAGAATTTGGGACGTTTTGGGCTCTAGCTTCAAAACGAACCATCGGATTGGAAAACGGATTTCAGATTTGGAATCAGCTTGATGTTTTTGTCCAATGAGGATCATCATCCAATGAGAATCAAGCATTTCTGTATAAATAGCGAGCCTTCCACAGTGAGAATCATTCCATCGTTGAATCATACGAGTGACGGACGCACATTTTCTCTCTCTCTCTAGTTCCCTGTTCTATTATCCAACTAAAATGGTAAGTCGCTACTTTCCTCCCTCTCCTCCCTTGAACGTAAACTTAATACAATCTTTTTTCATTTTCAGGCATCTTCTCCATCTGCTGCACTAGTAGGACAAAATGGCGGTCAAACGTTACAAGGTTCGCTACGGTCAGATCATCTACAACTGAGGCCAGTGGAAGAAACATCCAAGGTACATAATCCTACACCGCTACAGCGTAAATTTAAACAAGCCTTGCGTTATGATGATCATAGCGTAGTACTCCAAACGGGAATGCTCCCTTCCACGGATGTCAAGATAATGCACAATCAGTATGGGGACTACATACTGATCCCCGTGAGTCCGTACATTCGCCACCAACTTGATATTATTGAGGAGTACGTGACATTAAATATGGACATTCCTACTCCTCTTGCTCAAGAGTGGAAGGCGAGAGATGACAAGGATACTCCCTATAGAAAGATTTGGGATGGTAATCACATTTGCCTACCGGTATCACATTGGTGTACTTACTATAAGAAGGATGGAGATCAGTCAATACCCATCAGATGTGATGAGCTCGGAGAAGGTACTTGGGATATCCTTTTCAAAGTGAATGGGCTATATTATGGTCGACACAAGGATAATAAAATAGCCTCTCTCTCCATGCATATGGAATCCATCCTATATATTCCGAAACCACCCAACGTGGACGACATAATTGATCAAATCCTTAACAGCAGTGGTACGAAGCGCAAGTCGGAGAAGAATGCTACATCAAAACGCAAATCAAAGAAGGAGAATTGCTAGTCCTTTCCTAACTCTACCCTATGACAATTCGCTTATGTGCTTTGAGTGTCGTAGACGTGGTCTTATTAGATACATTTTACTTCTTCGTTGCCATCATATCATTTGTGTATTTTGTCGTGAAAAGCATCGATGTAATTCTTCATTTTGTAATATGTTATAGAACGTTTCCTTAGATGTGTAAATTTCCGTTTTAGGCTTCTATCATCATTTTTATGGATTGTGAGGGTGAACCTGTACAGGAGCTCAGTGCTATTGCTATGAACAATTGGACATATCAGATTGTTAGTGTCTATCATCAACATGCCAACTGCGATCCCAATGTTGATCAATGGGCGAGAAAACACATTCATGGACTTAATCTGAAATATTTGCAAGACTATGGCTTTTCTTGTGAAAGTGCTCTTCTTATTGACTTTAAACGATGGTTAGCTGCTTTCAATGTTATACGCATCTTTTGTAATAATCCTGGTAAGGAGAGGAAAGTATTTCCCAATCTAATCATTGATGATATTTTGCTCCCGCCTTGGGATAGTAGAGTGAATCAACATTATCATGAAGTCACGAAACGTTTTAAGGATTTGTGTGTTCCTATTTTGTCTGTTCGTTGTAGTAGCTACGTTCATAACCAATGCTTCTTTCCTCCTTACCTCAACACCGCCAAAGTTCTGTATGGTTATCATTGCTCGCTGTATGATAGTTATCAGCTGTATCTATTTTATCTCTTTCAAACCATTGATTTATAATGCATGCTTGTTACCGTTATTCAATAAATGTTACTATGAGACGAGTTGTTGTTTTCATGCAATGGATGGGTTAGTTAAAGGGCGATCATGTCTTTCTCAAACGACTGCGGAACATTACGTTTTCATAGGCAAAGTTTAAAAGGAGCTGTTCAAGATTATGTGATAAATTTTCATAAAGATGAGACCGACATCGAAGCAGTGGTCGATGATGCTAGCACTCTATTTCTAGAGTTAATGAATACATTCTCTGATAGCATTGTCATGGCGCGATTAGTTGCGAAAATTAAGTTTAGTCATTTTGGAAAGGAAGAGGTGGAAAGTCGCTCTTTCCATTTTGCTTCTTATTCAATGGAAGTGGTAGATCACCCCCAAGAATTTTTTAAAAGACATATGATAAAAATTGCTGAACGTCTTAACGCATTTAACCATCATGGTAGCAGTCTAGTGATTGAAGCGATTTCAGATATTCACATTCAACTTTCCATAAAGAAAAATTGAAAATGCAGTGGTACTTGATTGTAGCACAACTGGTTTTCGAGCTATGTCTGCTCACTCTCAAAGTATATTCCTTCTGTACATGCGTCTATTATTTAGAAAAGGCTAGCAAATTCATATCTTCAAAAAGACTTGCTATAGACATCAGTAACGGTGAAACTATGTGTTGCGATGTATGTAAGCGAAAGGATGGAAATGAAAAGCGCATCTTCAAGAGATGTAAGCATGCTTTTTGTCAACACTGTTTCATACGTAATTGCATTCAACTTTGCCAATGTAACCACTGTGATATTGCTCATTTCGAGTGTCACTTATGTCGCAATAGTTAGTACCTATGCAAATGTGGTAAAGATAGGTTTTAGCAAAGACTAACACGGAAAATGGCGAAACGTAAAATGACGAAACGTAAAAGTCAAAAGTTTTCTTCAGCCATTCAAGCTCTCCGACGAATGAAAGCAAATCAGCGATACAATGCTATACGACATGCTAACGATAAATTCATTTGTGAAATTATTTCTCATGTGAGGAAGTTGAGGACGAAGAAATTAGCGCCAAAACAACGAAAGTTACTTAAGCGATATGCTACGAAATTGCGTTTCATCTCCAATCCTAAAGTCGCCCTTCAAAGAAAGAGGAAAACTCTAACACAAAAGGGCGGTTTCCTTTCAGCAATACTTCCAATGATAGCTCCTGCCGTGGGCAACCTATTGGGTAATATCTTTGGCTCTAAGCGTTAATTATGCAAATGTTGAGTCTCAAAGTAATAAAATGGATTTCAGACTTCAATGTGATAAAGTTCTGACTGTATCAGGTCCATCTCATGCAGGTAAAACTGTTTTCACGCTGAATTTATTGGATAAAAGAAGGGAGTTGTTTAAGGAACCTATCAATCGAGTGATTTGGTGTTATGGTATTTATCAACCGTCGCTGTTTCAGGAATTGCAAAGTCGCAACTTTATTCGACATGAAGGAATTATTCCAGTGGATAAACTTCAGTCTAATGATGTTGTTGTATTGGATGATTTATTAAAAGAAAGTAAGAATTCAAAAGATGTTACAGATATGTTCACTCGCGCAGCACACCATAAAAGGTGTTTTATCATCTATATTACACAAAATTTGTTTCCTGATGGAAAAGAAGCTCGTACACGAAACCTGAATACACACTATTATGCTATTTTCAAGAATCCGCGAGATAAAAGTCAATTTGAAATTTTAGCGCGACAAGTTGCACCCAGAGGATTAAAAGCCTTAATTGAAATTTTTCAAGCAGCTACTGAAAAACCATACGGTTACTTATTCATTGACTTTACGCAAGAGTGTCCGGAAGAATTTAGATTTCGAAGTGATATTTTGAAAACTCCCATGATTATCTACAAACTATGAGTTCTTATTCTCGCATGATTGTTATTCCTCAGGATGAATATGTACAATTGACTGCCATGCAGCAAGTAAAGCAACCTCTTGCAAATCAAATGTATAGGAAAGAAATAGATTATCAGCAAAATGTTCACATCAAAGATCCACATCGTGCTGTAATATTACAATCGGAAACTGTTGAGCAATTGAAAAACTTGAAGAATAAGATGCGTGACTCTGTATCGACTGCTACACCTTTAGCATCTCGCGCACATGCCATATCTCTTTTCAACAGTATTGAACCCCATCTCAATGTAAATGATAGAGGAGAAATCATTACAGATGAAAATAAAGTGATTGATGCTTCACGTTATGAAGACTTGATTCAGTATGCGACACGTAGAAAGCGCCGTCAGGGCTATGTTCCACCTGGTTGGTCATACTTTCTTAAACTATTGAAAAAGCATAATGTGCCAAAATTTGCTTTAAATAATGAGACATTGAAAGAACTTGATTCAACAGTGGCTACTACTCCAATGCTTCAGGCGATGAAAATGCCAACAAATTGGTTTAAGACGTCACCTGCTACATCCCCTCCCACACTCACTAAGCAAACAAGAGGAAGAACTCGACGTAGATCTACATCGCCACTAAAACTGGTAAAAGGAAAACGTAAAACAGCTCCTCCTAGGAAATACATGTTCTCAGACTATTAATATGAAGCAGATGTGTTGCTTGCCATGTAATGAGCCGCCAGAGGTGAATGTCGTTGTCACTTGCACTTGCTGCGCCAGCTCTCATAATGAAACCCCTAAGCAATGTGAACACGATCGCAAAACCGCTAAAGCTAAATGCTGCAGTTGTTGTAAATGTAGAAAGGCAAGAAAACAAAAAGATGAGAAGGAGGAAAAAGAGTCAGCCGTCATCGACTGAACGTTTGAAGTCAATCTATTATGATGTAAAACATCCGGCAGGATTTGCATCTATCAAGAAATTATCAAAAGCGAGTGGTCTTCCACAATCACAAGTGAAACGATGGTTAAAGGGTCAGGCTACCTATACACTCCACAAACAAGCGAAAAAGAAGTACCGCACCCGCCATTATATTGTTCATGACATCGATGAACAGTGGCAAGCAGATTTGTGTGATGTTGCCTCCATTTCAAAACATAACTCGGGCAATAATTTTATTTTAACCGTCATTGATATTTTCTCGCGTTATGCGTGGGCTCAACCTTTAAAAACTAAAGAAGGGAAAGGAGTAGCAAAAGCATTCCAAACAATTTTTCGAGAAGGTCGCATTCCAAAAAGAATTCAGAGTGATCAAGGAAAAGAGTTTGAAAATCAGCATGTGACAAGATTATTTGAGAGGCATGACATTGAGTTGTTTAGTGTAAAGAGCGCTTATAAAGCTGCACTCGTTGAACGTTTTAATCGCACATTAAAAAATCGCTTGTGGCGACATTTTACTGCCAACTTGACACAAAATTGGACAAAGGTTCTACAAGATACACTCCATGCCTACAATCACTCTATCCATCGTTCTATTGGACTCAGACCAGTAGATGTAAATGCTGACAATGTAGATAAAGTGCGCGAATCATTCCAACGTAAACGCACTCATATGAAAAGTGATGTGAAAATTGGCGATAAAGTTCGTATCTCAAAAGTGAAAAGTGTTTTTGCTAAAGGGTACCTCCCGAATTGGACAGAGGAGGTATTTACAGTATCAAGGATTAATCAAAAAGACTCTCCGACCACCTACAAGTTGAAAGATTACGATAATGAAGAAATTGAGGGTAGCTTTTACCGCGATGAGATTGAGGTAGTCACTGAAAGTGAAACATATTTGGTAGAGAAAATCATTCGATGTAAAAAACGGCAAGGTGAAGAATGGTGTCTTGTTAAATGGACTGGTTATCCTTCAAGTATGAACTCTTGGATGCGTCGTGCCGACATCTTTCATCTAAGTGATCGACAGTGATTCATGCAAAGTTGTAACTAACAATGTTTAGGGTTTGAGCTATGAATCCAACTGCCTCATTTTATTCACGACCCTCCTATGTAAGTGGCGGAGGACAAATTTACATCGGTGCTCGCCGCCAACGTGGAGGTAGCATACTTGGTGCACTGAAATCTGTTGTAGCACCTCTCATATCCAATGTCGGTAGATCTTTAAAACGAAATGTTTTAAGTAATGCCGTTGGCTTTGCTGGTGATGTTGCTAGTGATCTTTCCAGAGGTAGAAGTTTTAAGAGCAGTTTGTTGAATCGTGGGAAGGAACGCGGTTTAAAAACATTGAAGCAGACCATTGCTGGTGTTACTCAAGGAAAGAAATCACCTAAACGAATGAATAAAGGAAGGAGGAAACATCGCGGAGCTGGTAAGGTGCGATCTTCAGTCAAAAGGCATTCACGCAAACGTCGCAGAGGCTCTAATCATTCATCAGGCGCTAAACGACGACGCTGCTATAACTTCTAATCATGGAGTGTAAAACTTCCGGTTTTTGTTTGTTCGATCAACAAGCCATACAGACAGATATTCTTAGTTCAAGTATTGTAGATTATCATCCTCGAACAGCTGAGAATGCTGGCCCCATTGAATTTGTTATTCCTGGTGATTTGATTTGAGGTTTAGAATTCAGCAAGCAGATGGAACTGCTATTGACGATGCACATAAAGTTGGACTGAACAATTTACCATTGACTACATTACTTCGTGATGTTTCTCTAACGATTGGAGAGCAGCAGGTGGAAGGTGGTCAAAGCGATTATCCCTATAAATCATATTTCAATCATGTATCACAGTTTCATCCAGCAGCACAAAAAAGTCATATGGAAGCCATGGGATGGTACAGAGATGAAGCAGGAAAATTTGATGTTGAAACAAACAGTGGCTTTGTAAAGCGATCTGCTATGATTAAAGATAGTAGAGTATGTCAGCTATATGGTCCGCTGAATTTAGACTTCTTTAGACAGTCAAAGTTTTTACTGTGTAATACCAGCATGCGACTCAAGCTGACATTGAATAAGCCTGAATTTGCGCTGAATGCATTTGCTAAAGTTGACAATTTTAGAATTCATGTGGAAGATATTGCACTTTACATTCGTCGAGTAGTACCGAATCCAAGTGTCATTAGAGGGCATGCTGAAGGCCTTAACCGCCAAAATGCCATTTACCCTGTTCAGCATACAAAGCTTCTCACCTTTACAATTCCGAAAGATCAAAAGAGTTTCATGAAAGATGGCCTCTTTCCATCGGAAGCACCGAAGCTCCTCATGGTGGCAATGGTTGAAAATGATGCATTTAATGGTAATATAAAGAAGAATCCTTTCAATTTTAAACACAACCAGTTAAGTGAAATTGCTTTACGTGTAAATGG
Organism: Prostheceraeus crozeri; assembly: GCA_907163375.1. Lineage (NCBI taxonomy): Eukaryota > Metazoa > Platyhelminthes > Polycladida > Euryleptidae > Prostheceraeus > Prostheceraeus crozeri. The sequence goes on from CAJQUW010005773.1 coordinate 86,247, forward strand.
TGTGAGTCATCCTGGTCCACCCTACAAACCAGATTTTGCTTCGGATCAATTTATGCGCAGTTATGTTGATTTTATGGATGTCTTTGGCTTTTACAATACGGATGACACCAACGGACTGACTATGAAAGAGTTTAAGAGTGGATATACTATTTATGCATTTGATTTGACTGCTGACAGCGATATTAGTGCACCCTATCGTCAAGCGAACGTGCCTCATAATATTCGTTTGGATTTGACGTTCAAAAGAACACTACCTGAGACGATCAATGTATTAATTTATGCAGTCTTCGATTCAAATATTGAAATTACAAAGTATCGTGACGTGATTCTTCAGTATAATCGTTAATGAGTTGGTTGACTGCTGACGATATTAAGACTAAAGTGCAGCGTAATGCAGACGAAGCGACGTTGAAAGCTTTCGATAATGTCTATTCACTCGATACCTTACCACCTGCAGTAAATCACTATCCCATCTTTATTGTGCTAAACACTCATTCACAGAATTTAGGCGGTGAGCATTGGAAAGCGATCTTTATTGGAGAAGACCGACGTGGTGAACTATTTGACTCTCTTGCTCAACCTCCAAATATACCAACACAGCAGTGGTTGAGAAAACATACGCGTCAATATCAGCGAAATGAACGCATACTACAACATCCACTTTCATCAACGTGTGGTGCTTTTGTACTGTACTTCATCTTAAGACGTTTACATGTATCTCGATTTGCATCTGTTATTCAAAACTTTTCATGTAATCCATCCTCTAATGAAAAAATGATTTGTAAGTTCTATCATGATTTGAAATAAAAACATCATGTTGGAAAAATTGTTTTTTATTTTACAATCCGCTGGGTACGTACATACTCAATGAGATAGTCTAGGATCATATTTGCTTGTACATGAGATTTTAGTCCAGTAATGATCACTTTACTATTATGAAAGATTGCCACATGCACAGGTAACCAACAACTAATGAGAGCTGCAGGAAAAAGTTCGGGTTCATAACACAAACTGTAACTGCTGGTACGAATCTTCAAAAATGATAGACTGTCACTCAATTGAGTAGAGATCACCATATTGTCCACAGTCAGATTCGACATCACACACCTCTCCCTCTTCCATATCCGACGTAGTAGTCTTTGTAGCTCTAAGCGCATTGACTGCGCCGATGAATGAGAAAGGGCGCCGAGAATCTGTACAGTCCCATTTGGGAAGAGTTGAAGATTCCGTGAATTGTTCATCTTCACCACTAACATTTGAGGACGACCCGGGTAATACTTGCTGTTTGGAAGCTGTTGGTGTAATGTTGTGAGATCGATTTTGGTATAGAGTCTGAAGCGACGGAGAATGTTGACGATGGTGTAGCGATGGCGCTTCATGATGAAAGAATGAGTAAATTGAGCGATGTACCTTCCTTTTATACTTTTCCCAACTACCTTGATGAAATGTGAAGTTAGTATGAAGTTGGGAATGATAGAGTTGAATTCGCCGATTGTTGACGCGCAACCAGATGCGATTTCCAATACGTGAATGTCTTTTCATATAGAAGTATTTTAAATCCTTCATGATATGATGTAGAGATTGAAAATGACGATAAGATAAAGCAAACTCTCTTCTCACATTTCCAGTTGAATCTTTGAAATAGACGTTTCGATCATGATCCGTTTCAATACGTTGTAGGGAATCTAATTTCCAACTCATGGTGCGTGATAGTCATGTCTGATTAAGATTTGCATAGTAGGGCGATGAACTCACGACGAATAAATGTCATGATGGAGCGATGTATGTATCTTCTATACTTCTCCCAATTGTATTTGCGAAATGAGAAACAGTTTGCGGAATGAGAATGGTAGATTTGAATTTCATTTCTGTAATGTTGAAGCCAAACTTGATCACCCAGGGAGATGAATCTTAATGTTTCAAAATATTCCAAATCCCTCATGATATCATTGAGGTTGACAAATTGTCGCCATGTTAATGTAATTCCTCTTGATGTATGACCATGAGAATTTTTGAAATGTACGTTTCCATCACGATCAACTCTGATATATTGTAGAGAGTCCAAAATCCAAGTCTTCATGATGTTATGCAAAGTTGCAGATTAGCAATATAAAAATGTCGTTTTATCATATTTTGCTTAGCAATGCGGCTACAAAGAGATTTACTAGTAATCGAGCCGCACTCTTTTCTACTCCCATTGATCATGCACAACAGCTAAATGGGAATTGGGAAGTGGGTGTCACTCAACTTGTTTATAGCAACTGTGTCTATACTTTTGATCATGAGGTGATGACTATTAATATGAGACGTACAGCTGCTTACCAATGTGAAAAGGGCTGCCGAGTATACATTCCACAGTGGCCAAAGAAAGATCTCTTATTATGTAAAAAGTTTATATATGATTTCTTGAATAAAGCGTGTAAACATATTGCCCAATTTACTCCGCACAATGATGATTATACTTATATACATCATGTAGTTGAGAAAGATTGGATTGTTGGTTTAAGTCCAAGTTTAAGAAATGATTTAGGTTACCTCGCTAGCGCCTTGACAAGCTATGATAATTTTAACGTTAATTACCACATAAGTGCTCATAAACAGTTAATATATCGAGAGGAAGCTTATTATGTAGATCTTATTCCAAAAAATGAGAAGACGTTGGTGAAGAAGATTGTGATTAAGCCAAGAAAGACAAACATGACTCCTGAAACATTATTGAAGAAATTTAATTATCTCCTTCGAGTTGATGGTAAACAAGTGGCAACATTGACTTATATTAAATCATCTAATCATATTGCAATAAGTAAATTAAATGATGATGATCTAGTATTAGTTTGTTCAAAAGATTTTCATCAGTTCTTGCGACATCATTCTGCAGCTGTTCATGGAAAATTTAATATGCAACATTTACCATGTGAAAGGTCAAATCAATTTGATACAGAATGGACCGTATCTTTATACAGAAAGTGTGTAGAGCCTTTCGGTGGTATCTTACATGAAACAAGAGTGTTGATGCCTCGCATCATTACTTCAGTTAAATTGGTTGTAGATTATTTAAATGAAGTGATTAATGACCAACATATTTCATTTTCTGAAAAAGAAGGTACTTTGTCTCTCACTATAAGTGGAAAAGGTATTGAACTAATTATGGATAAAACTCTAATGGACATTTTGGGTTTTGACCAAAATATCTTTAAAAGTGGTACTGTAACCAAAGCTAGCGCAGACATGTCGCTATCGCGTCGTATTAACTATTTTCAGATATATTCCAATATTGGTGAAGATGTACGTGTGGGAGATGTTGAAGCTCCATTGCTAGCAATGATACCATACCAGCCAAAGAGCTGCAGTATTTTATCTGAGCATACTTTCAAGAAAGTGCATTATACAAAGCTGAAATCAAACTACATCCCACAAATTGATATTGCCATTTATGACGATGCTGGTGCGTTGATTCCTTTTCATAAAGATGCTGTGACAAGTATCACACTCCATTTCCGAATGAAGAGTTAATGCAAACGTATGCTAATATATTTTTCCAATGTGAATAATATGGAAAGTGAAAATAAGGACTCGTTTCTAATCTACTTGCCCAGTAATGCTTCTATGAATAAATTTCCCAAAAATAAACCATCAGACTATCGAGTAGAATTAAATCGCCCACTGCATTTAGAAGGTGAATGGGAGGTTGGCGTTTCTAGTATTTGCTATGATAGCAATATTCAGAATGTGAATGATTTGGAAGAAATGATATTGACTCCTCGCACCCATGATGGAATAACGATGAATAATGCATTTCAGTTCCCATACAATTTAACATCAGATGGAAAGTGGAACTATGAATGGATTCAGATAAAATCAGATTCTTATGAGCCATTTGGGAATGAGAAAATTATTAAGGCATTCAACAGTGGTAATACTTCCATCATGAAGAATAAAAATCAGAAAGCTTATGAGTTTACTATCTATCATTGGAGTGGGAGACAGTTCCTCCGCTTTCATTCTTTTACTAAAGGTCTTACGCTGAGGTTGGATAGTGAATTCTATCCGCATCTCGGTTTTGGTCATGGACTACATCTAACGTCAATTGCTACTGCAAATGTTAGAAAAGTTTATTCAAATCGAATCAACAAATTTCATTATAGATTTAAAATATTTGATGAAGATGTTGTAGAATGCGAAGAACGCATCATTTTGAAAAAGCGTGGTGTTCAACCTTTATCACTTATTGAGTTAGTAAAACGATGGAATGAGACTGTGGGTAAGAAGTATGGAGAGAAAATTATGGCGGACAAAAATAAGTTGGTTATTCAGAAATATAATGACAAACTTACAGTTTATTTCTCTCCAACCTTGCGTCATTTTGCAAGACATTATACACCTATTATTGGAAGCGGTGTGGTGTATGCTTCTCATGAATATCACACTAAAGCTGATTCAGTTAATGATGAATGGTGGGTGGACATCTATGGCGATCGCATCAAGAAAATTTACCAGTCTTATGAAGAATCTAAAGTTGCTATCAATATAATGCCGCGTCTATATCATACAGTTGAAAGCTTCATTCATGTAGTAAATCCTTATATACAACAGAAGTTGAAGCATGTGATGAAAAGTAAATATGATGCAAAGACACACCACATTTCGTTTTCAATTGAAAATCAACGCGTTGTTCTGAAACTGGGTGATGACATTCAATGTCAATTGAGTAAAAATTTGAAAAAACTCTTTGGTTTTTCAATGCTACAAACTGTGTTTGCTGCTGCGCATACGATTGGTATAGAAACACCAATGACACTTGATAAACATGAACAGCACCTTTACATTCAAAGTGATTTGATTCTACCTATTTCTGTTGGTGAGAAAAAAGAATACATTTTACGCGATTTCATTCATGATAAAGACGCTTCATATGGAATAGTCGAGAAGATGTTTGAATCTATTTTCTATCATCCCGTCATCAAACAAACTATACCCTCTATTGCTATCAAAATTACCAATGGTTTACAAGAGTGCATCCATGTGAAAGATACTAAATCCCTCATAACGTTAGTGTTTCGGAAAACAAAGTGAAGTCTTTATACAACATTTATTGAAATATGTACATGAATGTGAAGGAATAGACTTTATACAACATCCACTGAAATATATACATGAGCGCACTTCAATAAACATTGTTATATACAAAAAGTCTTTTTACTTCGTGAAGGGTGGAAATATACAGGGATAGGAAAAATGTCTTTCAGTGGAAAAGTCATCACATGGGGAATGTACAGATGTGGACACATATTCACAAGGAAAAAACAATCTCATGCGATACATAAAACAACAATGTTTATCTACAGAAATCAACATCAAAATACTAAGTTAAGGATGATTATGCTAAGACGTCTCCTGAATGTGGTAGTGTGAGTTTAATTCTTTTGGGTGGTGGTATGTTTGTGTCAGGATGTCCATGTGGAAGAGATATGTTGTGTTCTAACCAGCACCTCTTATCCTCCCATGCTGAAAGCGCCCGTTTCCTAAAAGTATGAGTTTTGATCTGATGCGACTTAGATTTTAAGATTGTCATATTGACAAACGTTATATTTTTATTTCTATAGGCTTTCCTGAAATTCTTATGTTTCATGTTAGAGACCAATGATCTTGATATGCCTTTAGCGCGCTTAATGCTATCATCACTATCCTTTAATTTCATAGAATACATTTTAGGGCGGAGGAGAATCATTTCAGCTATCTCCTTCCCTGCTGTCTCATCCTTAAAGCAGCCAAGTTTTGCCTTATTTTTGATGGAGTAGAGTGGATGATTAGCAGGATAATTTGATGTATCAAAATATCTTTCTAAAGATTTTCCTACTTCATTGAAATTTAAATCTTTTTGAGTGGTAATACCTAAAAAGAAACTATCTGTATCACCACCCAGCAAACGAACCTCTTTTACGAGAGGACACGGTTTTAGTATTTTATAAAAGAGTTGGTACATTTCAAGCTTGGAGTAATCTAGAACAGCTTGACCAATATAGATGGGTTTGCACAACTCAACTTCAGATTTTATCATTTTAACACCTATAAGGTCCTCATCGATAATGTCTCTATCGATGAATAGAGGTGATGAGGTCAATTTGTGATACTTTTGATCATCATTAACTAGTTTGTAGTTTACGCGCTTTCTAACATCCTCCATCGTCTTACCAAATAGACTGTTGTTCTTATATTTATAAAAATCTTTTTCAAAGTTATTTTGGGCTAGTGCACGTTTCTGGCTGTTGCTATCAATATATGGCTTGAGGAAGGCTTTCTGTCTAAATTTAATAATGCGGTGAACTCTTTTTAAAATCATACCCATTTCTAAATAAAATTTTAAGATGCTAAAGTGGACTAGATAGTTTTCTTTATCATACTGGGTGAGTAAAAGTTTGCGGCAAGGCTTATACTTGGGTTGTCCACATGATTCTAAATCTTTATGAAATTGTTTCATAAAGTCGGAAAACATATCTTTACTCACTTCACCTGATTCGGGTGCGAGTGGAAAATCTACGGTTTTATGTTTAATATTATTTGGATAGATTAGATCTATCTCAAAATAATATCCCCAATCACCTTCATCTGGAATTGCTAGTATGTTAGAAGGGTTGGAGAAATGTTGAATATCACTATCATCTAACCAGCTAAAGTCAGAGTGAGGTAGCGGTTTGGATAATGAACTACCATACAAATTATTTTGGTCATAATACTTCAGATGAGTCTGGTCATTGCCTACTATTTTTGATTTTAACCTATGTTTATTTACAAATGTGAGACCACCGCGAATTCCTCGCTCAAATAAATTATACATCTCTGGATCTTGTAAGAGATGAATGGTCTCACCAGTCATTTTAAAAGCAGACTTAAATGACATGGCTGGCAGACTGACAAAGTGGACGGGATCTAACTTATCTTCTTCTAATGCCACTCGTCGAAACTCCTGAAATACATCAGCCAGCAAAAATACATCTAACTTAAGGTAGGCAATCATATATTCACCAAATGTATGGCAGTCAAATTTTATCCATGCATCTTGTGCATGATCATAATCTTCGGTCTTACATTCTGCGCCGGTCAAATCATTTTTAAATTTATCTATGGGCGGAAGAGAAGTCTCGCCGAGTTTACTAATTGCATCAAAATATGCATATGGAAAGACTCCTTTCCGTGTGATGACTTCATCGGTTAGATTTGGATATTGTTTCTTAAGATTTTGTGTTAGTGGAAGAGACTTTAGATTTTGTACGAGAGAGGCCAGTGATGCAGTCATAAATTGGTAGGAATCTAAAAATTTTATATCAAAATAGACCGTCTTATTTTCTTTAGTTTTATCGACAGGCACTTTTGCTGTCATGGCCATAAACTTTTCTCTCGTTTGAGCTATTACATCAAGCTTCCACTCTTTCATTTGACCTAAACCTCCTTTTATTATCATATGGCTGTCGTAGCCCTTGAAATTATGGAAAATGACGGGTAATGTACGCCGCTTCATCCTAAGTGAAAAATTACATTTTGAACAGAGTGCGTTTCTAAATTTACCAGTGATGTGATCATGGTCGCGCACTTTCTTAATCTTATCATCATCAAATGTTTTCCTACATTTGGGGCAAACGTTGCAACTATCAAATTTTGCTTGATCATCTGCTGTCATATGCAATGATCTGCGATAGAGTTCACCATCATACTTTTGTTGAAATTTGACAGCCTGTTCGAGAAATTGTAGGAATTGGTAAATACAATCCTCACCTTGCCAGACGTGCATTTTATTTTTTCTATTTTGGAAATGGTCATGCCATACTTCATAGCAGGAAATGGCGGCTGGCTTGTGGATGATATCATCGATATAGCATTCGATGTCAGCATAGATGACACGAAGAGGACTTAGTTCATCACCATTCTCTCTATATGAAAACTCCTTATCTTTGGGCATGCGCTCCATTTGTAGTTTACCTCGCTTACACCACTCATAATGAGTTTCAAATTTAGTTTTCCTCCTAAAGTGGCGAATACATCTGTCGCAGTAATATAACTCTCTACTAGAGTTTTCTAAGTGGTGGTATAAGCGAGAGATTTTGGGAATACCGCAGTAGTGCCATTCCTCACTATCATCCTGTTTTACTAATAACAGGTTTACTGTACGTTCATAACAACTCGAACGTGAGTTGTAGCGCACACCCTTCAATCCTTTTTCCCAAACATGGAGAACTATTTTGATGTTGTTCAATTTTTCAAATTTTTCTATATCTTTAATTTTCATATCGTCACTATTACAGTCATCGAAGTTTAATTCATTCTCCCACTGTTGATACTTACTCTTGCGGTATCGGCTATTCTGTACATCATTATAGTGGAGAATGGAGAGGACGGCATACTTAAAACATTGCGATTCGCAATCTACAGAAATGACTGCTGCTTTATTTCTTAAATTTTTCGGAAGTTTAAAGGAGCCTCGACCACTATGATTTCCTAATAAACTGATTTTAATCATGGCGGTCTCAATACCATCAAAAACGAGTCCACTATCACGCTCGTTAAATTTATCTATATTTAATTTTAACCCTTGGATATGAAAATTTATCCAAGACTCACAGTCGACAACTTCGGTTGCAGGAGAGGAGGGTATGTGAAACTCCAACCTCTCTATTATTTGTCCAGTATGGTGGTCGATTTTTACATATTTTATTTTAAGATAGATGAGCGCCTTCATCCTAAAATTGTCTAAATTGTTGAAGAGCGCTTCTATCAATGATGAATTTTGATGAAACCATTCCTCAAAGTTAGCAATGGTTTCTGAGGAGTCCATCTGGTAGTTCCTCACTAAATTATTTATGGACACTTCAGTGAGTCGGATAGAGGAGGTACCGTTGGTGTAGGTATCGTTCGTGTGTGTATGTTGAAGTCTGTGCGAAGATAGTTCAAAATGTGTCTCGAAAGACTGAGCGCACAAGTCGCAAGAAAAGGAGACGACGTTAACAGAATCATCCCCACCTTCGGAGATTGATGCCGGCTTAGGTCGACAAACACCTCGCTTGATGTGTCGGATGAGATCACGCTTCCTCGTGAAGATGTGTCCACAGTCAGCACATTCCCGATCGTTGCATTCCCGCGACAATGTTGATATGGACTCGCTCGAGATGGAACTCACATCACCTGAAAGAGAAATCATTCTATCATCTCTGTTCAAGCCTCAGTGTATTGTTACAACCTACCTTGACTCAATAACTCTAAACTTTCCTCGAGAAGGGAGGGCGTTGGTGATGAAGTTGATGCCTGAAATTGAGGAAGATGCTATTAGCCACACGTTTGAGGGAGATGAGAGAGGAAATCGTCAACTTACCATTTCAACGAAATCAAGTTTAAGGTTGATACTTCAACAAGATAGAGACTTCACTCAAATTTGGAATTCACGAGATAGCAGTTCACTTGTACACCTCAAATATAGAATTCGCTAGAGAACACTTCACTTATACGTCTCAAAGACAGAGTGAAATGACACGAATGTCACTTTTCATATATACTTTCATATTCATCATTCATTGGCTGTTCATTCTGATTGGTTGCTTGTTGATACTTCAGAATTAGAAAACATTTCAAAGTCATTATTCGCAGTCAACATGACAAGCCCTCCGACAACACCAAATACAAAATTCTCTTCTCCATGCTCAATACCAGAGGCGCTCGTTGCACCAAACGCTCCAACGAAGGGGAAGGTAGAGAAGGTTGTGAAGCCAGACTCTGGGACGATATTGACGATGAAGACCTTTTGAAATACATGCCATAATAAATTTTTATTTCGTATTATCTTTGCTTTCATACTGACTTACTTGAATAGGACTTCAGTGGATGATTTAACCATGTATACTTTTTCATTTGGAAATAGTAGCACACTTAGTCTAACTTGTAAATCTTATAACATTTCATATGGGCGATGATTGTAGATGAAATAGTGTTAAATAAAATTAAGATAGCTTACATGATTCTGTGATAGCAATCGACTGCAATCCATGTGTAAAGAGCTTGTTAGACTGCGGAAGAGAGAAGTGTGTTATGTTGCGTGTGGCGCGTGAGTGTCCTCCCATTTCATTCCATTCATCAATTCATCTCATTGATAGAGACAGGTAGAACTCATGGTTCTCATAACGTATGCAATGGAAAGTTTTAGGCAACCTTCGACAGTTGGCTAAATGTCGCCCTGGCGCGAATGCATACTACGTTGAGACAGAGGCAATCACTTGCAAACATGACGCAGAGAGGTTTAACAAGATTGACCATTGCCGAATGTCCCTTGCGGTATACATAGCTACGGGTTTCACCGCCGCCCTTTACAGGAACGCCCGTCGAAAGGAAGTATTACACCGAACTTCATTTGCAACGTTCAAGTTGACTGATAGCAGATTCAACTTAATGATAGTATTCGCCAGTCCGAAGACTGCCCAGGGCAAACCGCGAGGAGGTTCTATCATGTCTTGCCCCATGGTGGCCCTTAAGAGAGCCGATGGTTCGTTCTCGGGGTGTGTGGTAGGGACTCAGGCTTGCTGTTTCGACTGCGGCTCCGGCAACGGGGCGGGTGGTCGCTTCTCTTGGATGTCTGTAAAGAAAGAAGTAGTGAGTTATCATCTTACATTTTAATTTAGTCATTTTTACTTACAGATCTTCTCGGACGCTTCCTCGTAAAGGAAATTCGAGATCGGATCACGATGATCGAAGGTGAAGTGTAGACACTCCACCCCTTTCTTCACCCGAGAGTAGCATTTCTCCCCTCTTCCACGCTCGTACAAGAGAGGAGTTTCTGCTACTCTCCCCTTTCTAATAGGGATGTGCAGACGACTGGAACGCAACCTTCGATCGCGATCCACCAGCTGCGCCGAACGGTGCAGCTCGTGGTTCGTCTCGACCACCTTAGCCATCTGCACACGGAGTCTCTCCACTTCCTCCTTCAACCTTCGTATCTCCTTCTCCCTACTTTCCCTCTCTGCTAGTAAAGCCTCTTCTCTGGCTTTCCCCTCGAGAGTCTTGAGCCTCTCCTGCACCAACTCGCCATCCCGCTCGCTTAATCTCTCCTTCACCTTCTTCATCTCTCCGGCCACGTTCTTTAGGTCCTCATACTTTGCCTTGTATGAGAAGGCCTCCTCCTTCAACTTCTCCGCCTCTTTCTTTAGTCTATCCCGTTCGGCGATCACCGGCGGGCGCTTGACGAAATTGCGACATTGTGTTGCAATTCCACTCGCAGTTACGGCTGTAGGGGTCTCGCGATCGAGGTCGACGTCCTCGATAAGTTGCGACTGTAGCTCTCCCTCCTCCTCCTCACTATCGCTGCTGGTCAGCGAGCTCTCACTACTAAGTGACGATACAGCGGCAATCGCTTCAATGGCGGATTGTAGCTCAGTGGCCTCAGTGGTGAAGAGTGAACTCCGTTCTTGCTCGTTGGCAGATTGTAGCTCCAAAGAACGGAGCTCAGTGGCGAAGAGTGAACTCCGTTCTTCTTCGCCTAATCGCCTGTTTGACACTCGCTGTGTTGTGAGTGCCAATCCTCCAGCCGCTCACTTAAGCGACTGACTTTGTGGACTCCGCAATAGTAGCGAGCGACCCCTATCTGTTTCTTGTTAGTACAAGCATGCTTCTTGAAGGCGTCAGCTCGGAATACCTTCCGACATTGACACAGTTTGAAACTGGTCTTCATATTATTGTATTTCGGCATTTCTGAAGCGAAAAACGGAAAACAATGATTTTTACACTTCGTGAGGAATGATAGATTTGAGTGTAGTGAGTGGCACTCGATCCCGTCGACAGCCCGAAGGCCTTGTACTGATCACTAGGGAAGTGAGAGATCTTCCCCGATACCCGCTATTTACAGCTGAAGACATCATTGTCACTGCCCCGAAGTGGTAACAGCAACGCCGAGTCAAAGGTAGTGAACAGTAGCTGGGATCTAACCCCTCAAAGCTGCCTTAGACTTAGTTAAATTTGAAACATGATAGCAGATTTGAACTTAGCATACTTGAAAACCTTGAGGAAACATCCCAAGTTATTGCTTTGATCAGCTTGATAGCAAGCCGTAGAGTGCTTGATTCACCAGCGTTTTGCAATGGAGATGTTTAGAGGCCACCCATGACAAGATAGCTAAGACTCAACCGATTGGCGTTCAAAGTGCTACGTTGAGAGCTGTGTCAAATGCCCAACATGAGACATGAGTTGTCCCAGCGGTTACGGTCTCAAATATGACACATTCCCTTGCCACACTTATCACTACGGCATCGTCCGCCGTCCCGAAGGCACACCCTGTCAGTGGAATATTACAGCAAAACTCTCCGTGTCTTGCTCGCTTTCAGTGAAAAGCCGCTTATAGCATGAGAAGACTGGCTCAGACATCATTAAAAATGCTTTCATTGACTTCAGCAGGGTCGAAAACCCCAGAAAACCTCCAAAACTAGTGAATTTAAATTTTTCAACTTTTTAGCACTACTTATGAAATTTTATAAGTAGTTTATCACTTAGGGCAGGTCAATAGCGACCGAACCTTTTTTGAATCAAGTCAAACGGACTTGTAGAAGCAAAGTTACAAGCCTTTAAAGTTTTGGAGTCTTTTATGGCCTGGAGACGAAGGCCATCTCCTGGCTAAGCTCTAAGTCTGACGCCTTAGCTGATATCAGCAATGAAATTTTCTAAGTCGGTTTCTTACAGAAACTCGGGATTTGGAATGTCCGAAGCTATCATCGGAGCTCAGAGAGACGACTTACTGTTGGCAATCTCTCGTCTGAATGACAAGTCTCCGTCGGTTCCCAGCTTATATAGTATGTGGCGATCAGCTGATGACGTAATACCCATCATCCAAACACTAAAAATCCCGTCTATCTCCGGTTCTAGTGCTCCGATTGAGCTAGAAATACACCATTTCCATGTAGAATTTGACGCTGAATCCGAATCTGGCCTCCGTTTTCCCATCCGATGCTTCGTTTTGAAGCTACAGCCCAAAACGTCCCAAATTCTAACTCTGTCGTTTTTCGCCAATGTCCCAAAATCTTAAATGGCGTCTCACATCTAAACGAAGACAGATAGGAACAAGCCGATTCTTTCACTGAATTTGTCTCACTCTTAGCTTTCAAACGAGCTATCGCACGACAAAATCCGTCCACTGGAAGCCAAAATCGAAGCAAGCTGTCCAGAGGGGGGGGGGAGGTCAGCGAAAAATTTTTCTCTCCGATTTCGCTGGAAACATCCTTCCTAACCCAAAATTTCACGTAGATTCCGAATCTGGCCTCCGTTTTCTCATCCGATGGTTCGTTTGGGCGCTACACACCAAAACGTCCCAAATTCTAACTCTGTCGTTTTTTGCCAATGTCCCAAAATCTTAAATGGTGTCTCACATCTAAACGAAGACAGATAGGAACAAGCCGATTCTTACACTGAATTTATCTCACTCTTAGCTTTCAAACGAGCTATCGCACGACAAAATCCGTCCACTGGAAGCCAAAATCGAAGCAAGCTGTCCAGAGGGGGGGGACGTCAGCCGAAAAATTTTTCTCTCCGATTTCGCTGGAAACATCCTTCCTAACCCAAAATTTCACGTAGATTCCGAATCTGACCTCCGTTTTCTCATCCGATGGTTCGTTTGGGCGCTACACACCAAAACGTCCCAAATTCTAACTCTGTCGTTCTGCCTTGAAACTCACCCTACCGATGCAGAATTTCACGCTGAACTCGAATCCGACCTCCGTTTTCTCATCCGACCACTCCTTCCACTCGAAACAACCCATTTTACAACCCAACATTCAGCACCAAAAACATCACACACTATAGCCTCAAGACTAATCCTGGCGGTCGCCCAAGTCCACCACGACACTCAGACCCGAAGCACCACGGCGGCCGACCACGACACTCTGCCGTTCCAGAGGGGGGGAGGGGAGGGGGAGGGGGAGGGGAAGGGGAGGGGGAGGGGAGGGGGAGGGGGGCGCGCCGGTCGAGTGTTTGTCACTTGCTTACTACTGATATCAATCAGTGAAGTTCATTCAGCACGCATTCATTAAGAAATCCGTGTCAACGATGGTTCTTTGTTCTATCAGTTTTCATGATGGATGTGACAAGCGTGTCTTCAGTCGAATATCGCAGTGTGATACGATACCTCCTGATCCGCGGCTTCGCTAATGGTGACATTCTAAAGGAATTAAGCCTGGCATATGGAAGCAAAGCTCCATCGAGAACTACTGCTTATTTCTGGATAAGCGAATTTAAACGCGGAAGACAATCTGTGGAGCAAGATTTTTCAACTGTTGGTCGGCCGCAGGAGATTCCGGAAGAGAAATCGAGTCAGTGCGATGAAGTGATTACAGCACACAGAAGGATAACCATCGTGAGTTGTCAAGAGAGTTGCGAATCAGTTATCACTCCTGTCATGACATCATCGAAAGACTTGGATATCGCAAACTGGCATCACGTTTCGTACCGAAGTTTCTGTCACCTGAAATGAAGGAGAACAGACTTCTGGCGGCACAGTCAAATTTGGATCTCCTCGAAATGCACGGAGATCAGTTTCTGAACTGCATCCTTACAGAGGATGAAACACCTTTAAGTTTGTATCTGCCTCAAAGTAAGCGAGAATCTGCAGAGTGGCGAAAATCAGGCGAGTCTGCCCCTTTGAAAATGCGATCCGGAACATCACATCGCCGGTCGTTGATGCTGACGGTCTTTTGGAACGCTTCGGGAATCCAACTGGTTGACTTTGCGGATAAAGGAGTAAGAATCAATAGCGAATATTATTCCAATCTGTTATCTGAAGCGAGGAAGAAAATAAGAAAGCCACGAAACATTCCCCTCTACTTGCTTCATGACAATGCTCCGATTCACACCTCGCAGGAGACAACCAATGCCTTAACGAGAAACGGATTTCAACTATTGAGCCATCCTCCTTATTCACCTGACTTGGCCCCAAGTGACTTCTATTATCTGTTTAGATTCCTCAAAAAGCATCTTCGTGGACACCATTTTGAATCGCCAGTTGAACTGCGGGATGCAGTTACTGAGTTTTTTGATTCTTTGACACCGGAATTTTTTCATAAAGCTTTTTGTGAATTGAGACTTCGTTGGCAAAAAGTGACGAATGCTAACGGCTCATACATTGAAAAGTAAACTGTTTTCTGGAACAAAACATTTGTTTTTCCGTTAATTATTAGTCAGGTTATTAGTGATAGCTTAACTGTCAAGTTAATCTAAATATATTAATTCTAAATCGCTAGAATTTATAGGAAAATCTTGAAATTCAGACAAAAATGTTTGAAAATTTTGAAAAAATAGAAAACTGACCGGAAAAATTTCGGCAACCATATTTCACATGCCTTAAAGACCTAAATTTACATCTGAAGTAGTATTCGTTATCACAGGTTATCTGCAAGTAGGTTAGTCCGGGACATTTTGGATCACACCACGTATTAAGTCAGAATACGCTGGAAAAATGTACAACGCAACCGTTATTCAGTTTTGTTTTACTGCAGATGATTTGGAATATACGCAGGATAGATGCCTTGCACTCTTGAAGCAAAAGAAGAAGAAGCTACCCGCCCTATTAATTAGAATACCACGTTTTCATGTTGGAAAGCGAATAATTTATGAGCCATTAAATCAGATCCTCACCAGCGGGGATGAAACATCCACTAAGAAAAGTAAGAATGAGAACTGCAAAGGAAATCTGGTAAGGAAATTGAATTTGATAAACTCAAGGACAGAAGCATTGGTGAAGATGCAAGAAGAACTAAGAAAAGAGCAAGTGTTGCTTAGAGAATTTGTAATGGAAATCAATCGCGGTGATAACAACGAAATACGGAATCGATTGCCATTGGTTTCGTTGGAGGCAGTAATGAACTTTGATACAGAGATACGGGAAGACCATCAAAAATTTGACAGCTTTGTAAGTATACGTGTATACTCTCGTATCTTTGAATTTTAACAAATTACAACCTATTCATATCAATGTACTATATATGTACATATTTTATGATTAGAAATAAGAAATACTTAGAAAACAAAAAAACGATGTTTCACATTTACAGCTCCATACTTTCGTGCATTACAAATTCATATCCACTCTGATACAATTTTGATTTCGCCGTCACACAAATATAAAGTCATTGATTGTTGTAAAAGTAATTTATACTGTTGTTATATGTTGTTATACTTTTATATCTTCACAGGTTTATACAGGTTGTTATACTTATAACAGGCTTTGCTTCTCAATCCTTCTACGTAGAATAATTGTCCAAACATCATTTCAGGCTGATACAATGGCAGTTATTGGTGGAACTACAACGTCCAAGTTTACTTTTAATTGTGTGCGACGCATTTTTTCAAATGATGTAATCCTCAAATTAAATTGGGACTGATCTTGTGGCTGCACGAAATTTCCTGCAACCATTGCAAAGGGTATCAAAAGTAAGTGTTCTGCCTGGAAATCTAGACTAACCAAGTAACGATGAAATGGTAGCGTTGTTATAACATTTCAGTGTTACAAAAACTCAGGCCGTTAATATCATGTAAGGAAATATTTCTGTTAATTGCTGTTAACTAACATCTTAATATTTAGTGTAAACTTTTAAGTTTCAGACCTTTCATTGTATTATTTGAATCAAAGAGAGAATGGGAGGAATAACAGTGTATTCATTAAGAATATCCTACTACTGTATCACCAGATCTGAATATTGATCAATACTAGAAGATGTAATCACTTCGCCTATGGTAAAGCGAAAAAAGTTGATTTTAAAAAATTGTTGTCTTGGGAATTTTCAAAGCATGAAAAATCCTTTGTTTGTATTTCTATGTGCATATATTGAGTACAAATATTGATTAAAGTAAATTTTGTACACGAATTTCATCTGTAGATGCTGTTGTAAGAAGATTACCTGGAAGTGGAACGGAAGCCGAAGTTATAGATGCCATCAAACGTTGCAAATCGACGAAAGACTCAAACGAAGGCATAGTGAGAATGTGAAACCAGATGGTGTTATAAGTTCTATTTGTTTGGATGATGATTTAGGTGAAATACTTGACATCTGAGATAATGACTGCTTTCAGTTATGCGCATGACATTTTAGTTCGGTCTGAAGTTTACATAGATTCCGTTTTGTAATATAAATCAGTAATGAGCAAATATTTACCTTAAGTCGCTTTGCTCTGTTTCGTTAAAAGCTATAACTCCTGTAGATATAATTTCTCTAACTTGATCTAGGAATCTATTAAAACCTGTTGTTAAATACATTTACAAGGAATTGTGTCTAATGTAAAATTGTTGCGTTGGATTAATACTTTTTGTCATCATACAACATTTCGTAAATATTGTTATCCAGTGTGTTAGAGCGAGCGGCATTTTGAGAGGTGAGCAAGCGAAAGGACGATTACAAGGAAATGAGGGGTGGGCGAGTGATAAAGTGATTTTGGGCAAATTAGCAATGAAGCGAGCGAAAGAGAAATTTTGATCCGCTTAAACACACTGGTTATCAATTAATGATAGATAGTGACTTGAAAATCTGAGATGTGATATTTGAGAAAGCCATGTCGATATCAGAATTAGCAACTTGAATGAAACAACACATTTCTTACTTACTTGTAATATGAAATAAAAAGTTTAATTCTCAAAAGGTGATTTCGTGATTTTCAATGTCGTCACTAATCACTTACATTTGCATTCGCCTTGATTGGTTTATATATCATTCATCCGGCTGTCTTCTTGCATGTGATAAAGAAAATTGATATTCTGGAGATGTTTGATCAACGCAGTGTTGCTTCACTCTCTAGTATCAGACAAATGCGTATATCTGCGATTAAGTTTTCAATTTTTTTCGGAACTTTATGTACATAGAATGAGTACTAGTAGATGGGAAGTAAACACAACATGCATTATGTTTATTTGGTATTTTGATATAGCTCAATATACATATATTATATGTAGTAGTTGCATTACTATCATAATTATATGACTTCATATCATTCATACATGCCTCTACATACAGTTCTCTTCATATTTCAGGTGGGTTTTCAGATATTCTTCGAAATCAAATTTGATCATGGTCAAATATATCTTACATCGGCATCTTTTGACATTGTTCGGCTGATTTTTCTAAATCTTTATGTCGTTCTAATGCCATTGAATGCCCCTGAATTACTTGTTAAAGCCTTTATTCTCTGGAATCCTGAGCGAAGTTGATATACACCTGATATTCCTCAGAATTTCATTCACCAAAGGCTCTTGACAATAACCAGCATCGTCTAATTGTATAGGTTTGCTTCCCCAGGTATGCTAATCATAATTTAACAGGTCCTGAATTGTTTTTAATATATCAATTTTACAAATGGCGAGTACGAACCTAAAATTATCTAGCTAAAAGTATGTATTATTACGAGCGAATGGCTTACGAAAATTCGGATATTGACCGGCTATTCATAGTTCATAGACTATGGCCAAGGATTTCTGAAAGTGTCTGTCCAAGTATTGAACGATGTTTGCTATTCCAATTCTGTGTCGGATCTTCTCCTTGTTGCTGTAGTTGAAGCCCCAGAAACTCGACAGAATTTACAGAATTAGGAAATAGCACCAATTACTTGGTCTAATGAAGAGAGGATGCCGAAGACTATGCGCTTGAGGAAAGTGCCAGGGGCTCAGTTATGAAGGAGACTGACATCAATCTACTCCACAGAATTCGGACGTGGTCGGCCAAGCCAACTTCACAGCCACTCTCTTCTTTAAACGAGCCCTCACTCGACTCTCTACGATCACTAGAAGCAAAGTTGGAAAAACTCCCGTTTTCAGCACATGGAAATGATTTTCAACAGTAAAATTTTTTCTCTCCGATCGGACTGAAAATAACCACATCGATGCAACATTTCACGAGGAATCCGAATCTGGCCATTTTGCAATACGACCACTACTTCCCGGTCGGTCGGCCAAGCCAGCCTGGGCGCAAGCTGGGTGCGAAGGCTCGCACTGTGTTTAAAGTGGCATCTTCATTACTACTGCAACCGATCACGGATCACACGTTTCTGCATTGATTACAGAAAATTGCATGAGATCACGTATCCGCAGTACCAACCACTTCCGCAATCAGAATCTATCACAGATCTCGCTTCTGCTAGATGTGGCAGAAGAGGATAGACAAAACTGCATTTAGAACACATCTTGATATGCCCATCGGTTTGAATAACAGTCCAGCATCATTCATTTCAGCGTCGGGAGTTCTGATGGTTGAAGTGCAGTACATCGATTGCATAACGCATAGATGACAATAATTTTCGCTGAAACACTTACAGACCATCTGTAAAAATTAGAGCGAATACTAAAGCGTCTGACCCACTATGGCCTGAAACTCAAATGATCGAAATGCGAATTCGCAAAGCAATTTCTAGGTCATGTCATGTCAGGCAGCGGTCTACGTCCCACAAAAACCAATATTGAACAAATTGAAACTAGCCTCCGCCAGTAAATACGAAACAAGTCCTTCGATTTTTGAGCTTGTGCGGATATTACCACTAAGCTGTTATTTTACTAAGCTGGGGTTTATACAAAGGTGGGGGTTATACAAAGGTGGGGGTTATACAAGATTTTTTCTGAAATTAGCCTGCTGGGGTTATACACCGGAATTTAGGGTAGTGCTGTTTCAACATTCTTTTTCTTGCCTCTACTAGGTTTCACTCTATCGCAGGCCAACGCTAGAGTCGGTTGTAAATGATTGAGTACAAAACTAAAAATCGAAATTCCAAACAATATTCCGAACCTTATACTCTCCGAGACTCAAAAAAATTAACTAAAGCCTATAAGTGATGGATTGTAATAAATCGAGATAGTAAATTCCTAGATCGAATAAACTCCCAAAAAAATATTCAGGACAGAAAAATTTCACAATATAAAGAGGTTCGGTAGTTCGGCCGAACCGAACGTTCGGTGCACCCTTAATAATCATGAACACTGATACTTATGAAATCAAGCCTAAATGAAACGTAACTAAGTAGAAAGGACATTAGAAACTAAAATACTCATACCTTTTAATTAGAAATGTAGACGTGCTATGAAAACATGCATACTCATAAATGTGGTATTTTTTATGCCAGTACTATGAACAAACTTGAAAAACAATTCTGTGATTATATGTCAACAGGGCTTTAGGCCTATATAGTTTGAAATTTGATCAAAATTTCAATACAAACAATTAACCGCTGTTAACCGGTTAACCGCGGTTAATTTTGAAATTAACCGGTTAATCTCGCGGTTAACCACGTTCATCCCTGTTAGACGCAGGAAGAAAGATTGAGAACTTGCACCAGTATTTACTTATTTTGTTAAAGGTATTTCTGCATATAAAAATATCTTTCTGTATTCCAATGAAATTTTCCTTTTCGCTTTTTAAGAAATATAAATGGCTGGGTGGTCTGAGAACCAGACTGGTGGCATCTATCGATTGCCTAATAGGATTTGAGTGCATGGGCGTCCGCGTAATTCTTATTCCAAGTAGCAGAGGCTATAACATAAGGTGCAATATACTGCTAAATTACAATAGACAAGGACGTATCTGGTTAATTATTATAAGAGTACAAGTACTAACATTAAACTATTTAATTAATGGTCTACAACATTAAAAAACATAAAATACGTAATAAAAAGAAATTTTGCCTACGATATCAGGCAGACAAACCGCTCCATTTGAAGTCAGTAGATCAACGCCTGCGAATCCTATATATTCATTGATAATATCTCCCACTCCCATCTGGTCACTTGATCAGATATGAGGCGCTTAAGGCGATATCGTATTTTAATCCACCCCGCCAACTTAATCCCTTCCCAGTAAGCCTCAGTCATTGAAATGAAGATGAAAATTTAGATAACTGTTAGAAAAGAAAAAGAATTTGGGCCTTATAAGGACCTTTGGGTCGTTATTTAAGACTTGATAGAATTCGAAAGATACTTAAACCTAGTAAATTACTAAAAACAACTATTTGATTTCTTTTCAGGTGGAATGGGCTCTATTTCACTTTAATATCGACAAATCTCTTTTCTGTGTTCCACTATCGTGGGTTGTTTCTGCTGAAAGTACTGATAAATATGATCGGCAGTGACGATGAGAAAAACATCAGCATTCTGATTCAAAATCAATCTGAGCCTGACCGGCAGAACTGGGCGCTTATAGCAGGACGTCAATTAGGCAAATATGATACGCGTGACAAAGCCGAGCGTGCATTGCGAACTCGAGATGGAACTTACTCAACTTCAGACAGAGATAGTGGCTTTATGGAGAACGTTTCTTCCTGTCGACTTGATCGAGTGATAGCAAAAGATAAGTTACGAAGTAAGTTAAAATTGTCTTTTGCATTGATCACGGGTGGGTTTGAAGCAAGCATTTAAAAGTCCTATCAATAATCTCCATCCATAATCTGTCAAATATGGAAACATAAAATTCTAAAATCAATGTAACCGCGAGACCAGTCAATATTGCAATTATTATGTGGATATGAAGGATAATATGTTGATAAAATTTGTTGATTTCTGGAGATTGATAAGATTTGTTTAAGATCGGAAGTTTGTGCGTTAAGGCCATGTGTGCTTCTGTCATATTATCTTAGTATAGCAGTCACTGGCGGATAATGATTTCATTCAGATGATATTTGGTATTATTTTCGTATAACTCTATGAAACGCGTCCTCGTTCAGTCATAACGGTCAAGGAGAGAAAATGCGATGTGTTGCATAGGTAAATGACAGTCAAAATACAGTTGTGTGTATTAAGCGATATCGGAAGGGAGGATCATCCAGATTAGAAACATCGATTAGTGACATTGACCAAGACCCAAATTCTTCGTTCAATGGAAAACACCAAGGAATTCAGATAGAATCATCTGGTAAGCGTTTAGTAGCTTGTGATGTTGAAGTGACTGTTGTCTTGAAGATTGTTTTGTTTAGAAAATTCAGTAATTTTTGGGCCATTCCGCATGTACCATAATTCTACCATAAGTCTGGCAACCCTGCTATATTCAGATCAATAGGGTAACTTTTCAAAAAAAAAGATTTTGATAATTAAGAATTTTTGTGTGGTGTATGTTACCAAAGCATCGAAGTTTTTTTAAACAGACATCTTAACTTAATATTTTATAAGTGTCTATCTCTTTGCTAGTTATGGAATGACACGTTGCATCTGGATTTGAATTAATCCATTCATTCATGCTATATGTAGGCCTATGTGCAAAATGGAAATTTTCATATGCTTGTCTCTCAATAAAACAAATTCAAGGTTTTTTTGTAGGTGAAAGCAAAGATAAAGATGCGACCTCATTGGGTCAAAACCGACGAGGAAAGATGCAATGCAATGAAGAAGTCAGTGACTCTCAAAATAAGAGGCATGGATCGTCTAGATTAGAAAGATGGATCAGTGACATTGACCAAGACTTAAATTCATCGTTCAATCGAAAAAACCAAGGATTTCGAATGGAATCATCTGGTGAGCTGTGGCTTGTGATGTAGAAGTAGCCGTTGTTGTGAAGATTGTTTTTGTTTTTTTATGGGCGATTCCATATAATTCTTCCATTTTTCAAAAAATATGAATTTCTCATAATGTCTTCTGCTTTTGGTTACAATCATTTTCTATGACCAGTTGCTATTTCATTTCTATGTTCGATTCCATTTTTTATACATCGAAGTGTTCTTGTGCTTATATATTACCCACATGAGTAACAGTCAAAAGCTTTTAAACGTCATATCGTATGACTATCTTCCTATCAATAACTTTTCAAGAAATAATTTTAATAATTTATATTTTTTGTGGGTGTATGTTATCGAGGAATAGAAGAAGTTTTTGTGAAACAGACATAGATTTTATAAATAGGAATTCAGATGGAATCATCTGGTAAGCAGTAGTTACGTTGTGATGTTGAAGTGACCGTTGGGAAGTTTTTTCGTTACTGTTAAAACTCGTTTGGGGCATTTCAAAAAAGTTAAACTCTTCTCAATTCTGTGCAAGGACTCTGAACTTGACACCCTCAAAATGTACACGTAGTTTTAGTTAAAATTAAAGCAACAACAGCAAAAAGAGTTGAGCGCGGCTTCCTAAATTTGTAGTCTACAGGTTTTTTGCGATTATTTCTGTATTTCTAAGACGTCTAAGCTTTAAGATTCTATTTTTTTTTTAATGTTTTTATATTATTTATACTTTTTAAGATTATATGCTTCTTTGAATCAGTAATAATACATGGGGTATTATGGGTATTCCCTTTTAACTTTACAGGAACTGGTTCGGTGTATAGCACTCGCCCTTCAGTCAGCGACTCCATGCCATCAGAAAATACTCGGCTTTTGTCCAGGATATCTCAAGGTTTTGATGAAATCTCAGGAAAGATAGAAAATGTTGAACGTAAATTGGATAGATTCGTCAAATTAACTGGTATCGAAGATTCATTTACATCTGATGGAACTGACAAGCCGTATACCGTTTCCATTGCTAGAATGTCGAGTTCGTGGGAAGAGATTCAAAAGAAGACCAATCTGATAAAATGTCTTGATGATTTGGGTTTCCCGGTGTATACAAAAGTAGCAGTGAGTAATTATCTCTTAACTCCTTTTATGATAGGAATACATGAAAAATACCCCCAGCCATCAGCAGTATCTGCATACTGGGTATAATACACTTAACCAAATAAATGAATGTCATGCTCACAATGTGGGAATCATACTACTGAATTCCAGGCTATATTTCCAGGTGCGTTGCTCCTGGAAATCTTGCCTACGAATTCAGCAGTATAATAGATTCATATTATGATTCATCTCTTGTGTACATTTCTACATTTCCCCGGACAAAATTGCTTTGACTTGCAATATAGTCCGAGAAATTACATTTACATGTGTAATTTCAATGGAGAGAGAAAAGTCATTGTGTCCGCTACCTTGGAAATCCAATTTTACAATCATTTTGGGACTGTAAACAAGAGGATAATTACGAAAAATATCTGCGACCATTGACATTGTAGAAATCATGTATGAATCATAATAGGAATATTGTCCTCAAATATGACGATATTCCTATATTATTACTGTTACCAATTTTACCTATATTACCTATTATTATTACTAATGCAATATAATGTACATCTTGCACTCCGTCATCTATTTATATTCATGTTTGCTAGATGAATGGAAGAATACCATTGCAAGCAATTTACCTCCCCGAGGGCAATTCGATAGTGAGTAGTGATGGGCGCGGTTAACCGGTTAATCGAAATTAACCGGTTAAATTTTTTTAAGAGGACAATGTGCTGTTATATGACGGAGGAGATCGTTTATTCTTTCCTATCGTCTGCTCATTGACTTCCTAAGAAGATACAGCTTACATTTCGCTATTTCTTTCATATATACGAACAGTACCCAACTCTTGCATATCATTATTTCACTCATTCTGCTCTTCGCTTGTTGTGGTTTTGATTGCAGATTGATAAAAGAGTTAAATTGTGTAATAAAAGTTTCAAACACAGTTATTTATTGTTATAAGCTTACATGCTGGAATTTTTTGCGACACAATATGCCTACTGTCCTATTACGCGCATGTACGAGCGTATACACAATATACAAGCTAAAAAGGTCCTATAGAGATACGAGTGTATGGCCACAGCTAGTATAGTAGTTAAAGGAGTATAGTAGTATATGTATAGAATAGAAATATATAGAAATATAGAATATTTAGAAAAGAATATATAGAACGGAATAAAGGAATGGCCGCGAGTACCCCAACGATAAATGATAGCGTTTAATTACTTATTCTTTATCAAAGTCTCATAGTTAAAGTATCATAGAAGATTTCATAGTTAAAATACGGGCTTAGAGGAAACGAACAAGCGAGCAAATGCATGCCGCATTCTTGACCCACCCCCACACAATTGTTCTACAATTTGTTAGTTGACTAGAAATCTATAGGATAAAAAAGTTTTAAAACTTCGGTTAACCGGTTAATTCATCATAGGTTAACCGGTTAATTATATTTTAACCGCACCCATCATTAATAGTGAGATCATATGAACCCGGGACATTCCATGATATAGAATTACAGTAGCTCAAACAACACGACTATTTGTAGTAGGGGGTTGCTGTTTGATGGAGTATATTGACCACATACAAGAGGCTTTCCTTTTATCAGCATCAGTCATTTATGTTTAGGGTTTATGGCTATTTTACCATAGAAATTTCGGCTATTGTTAAGAAGTGTGGACCCATGAAATTAGCTCTACTTAAAATTCAACTGATGCCATAACCACAGTTGAGGCCACAACCACTCCGCAAGTGTCAAGGAAATATGTCTCCTAGAGGCCACAGAACTCGTACCTGCTACGGGTCCACACTTCTTTACTTTAGCCGAAATTTCACTAAATTTGATGATTTACTCTTTCGTAATGATGTCTGTATGCCATTTTTCAGCTGATGTTTATGATAAATGAAAGTTGATATGAAACTGCATGTTCTGAAGATAATGTCCACCAAAATTTATGCAGAAATACTTGTTGGTTCAGTTTTTCTGGCTAAAAAAGTCGTAAAAATCTCATTTTGACCTGCAATGTCACATTTCCCCCATTGAAATTAAATGTGATTTTGGAATTCGGCTCTCCTGAGCTTACCCACCTATGAGGACACGGCAGACGGTCAGTTCCTGAAATGTCCACGTACATGCTAGCCTACATGATAGCACAAACAAAAATCGGTAACCTTTCCAGCTAAGCTGAGCCCTCTGGCGCACTTGAAGCGATCTTCAGAACTTTCTATATACATCATAGCATTCACTTTCTTGTCTGACGAACTATTTCAACCATATAAATTTCCAGGCAGGAAGTTCCACATTCCTGTCTGGAAATTACACTAGTGAAGTAGATATTTTCGCAGGCAACAACGTCTTATCAAGTCAATCATGCTAAAGTGCGACATTCATTATTTGGTTTAATGCATGTATTTCTTCTACTCTATGCATTACACATCGCTTAATGCCTAAGCAGATTCTCAATGCTAACCTTATGTATTTCTACAAATCGTATTGTAAACCGGACAAGGCAATTATGAACCTGACTCAACTTTTCCCCTCTCGGGCTGTAAGGTATTTTTTCTCCCCTGTGCGGCGCGGGGCAATTCCGCCACTCTGGTTGGTTCCTACGTAAGCTCGTTCAACTTTCTATTGGTGGTTTCTCTGCTGCTGTCAGCTGGCTCAACTTGCTTCGGCGTTTCTCTGGTTCGGGGCGTACGTGCGGTGTCTCGATCAACTTATTGCGTTTTAGCTTTTCGTTGGGTGAGATGACGTTGTTGGCTTGTTCTGCACAAGGCGGAGTGTATAAGTATCGGGGAGGGACAAACACAACTGTATAGTATCATCACTCTTACACAGTTGGCTTCTATTGGTTTTCCTTGTTTGAGAGTGAGATTTAATCGCTAACGAGAACTTATTCTTCTTCAGTTACAACAGACGTAAGTCCCGTAATTTGTTTACTTCGTGTAGGTTAACAGTCTATGTCTGCCGAGAATTACTCTCTATACTCTAACGAGTCAACGGATTCAGCATTATCATCATCTCTGCCGCCGCGTTGCGATTCTAGTGTTGATATGACTCTTTCTCATGAGCCTTTGGTACATCATTCTGGCGGTCGAGACGTAGAAAGCCAGGGCGGTTACCCGTTGAAAGCCCAGCAAAGACGCACTTGTTTGGGAAGATGTTGGCGATTTGAACGTCAGCATAGGCTAGGGTTGTATACTGGTCTTGCGGTATTATTCGTCTGGTCGGTCTGCGCCTGGAAGCTTACTCCTCCGGTGCATAAAGATATTACTCCTGCTACAACTACGCTGGCTCCTACTACATCGGTGCCAACAACGACATCTAGTCCATTTATGAAATTAGTTGCATCAGCCGCTGCGGAGTTGAGTTCTAATGCGACAGACTTTAATCGAAGTTTATCGGCTGATTCTAATGATAATTCTTCCTTTCCTATATTTCCACCGCGCTATTATTATAGACCTTGGGTACGACCATATGCAAGATGCAAGCCGCGGACTTACTATCATTGGTCGACAATTTTATTTTCCAATAGAATTGTTTTATGTAAACCGCCAACAGCAAATTCGACACAAACGCCTTGACTCTATATATGCTTTATCGTGAACTGTATCTTAATTTTTCTTGGAACTATATATATTTTTGTCATTTTTCAGTTTGTTTACCGTCATGACTACTGCGAGTGCCAGACTTCTGTTTTTCGCCGCGGATGTGTTAGGTTTAAAACCGCTATGGACTATTTTTCGTCGTGATGATTCTGACGCACATATAGTCAAGTTCAATTGTTATCATAATTTACCTTGCCATGAGGGGCGTAATGGCAATTTGACTTGCCATTTCAAGCGGAACAGTGGTGGAGGTACGGGCGGGGCGATTGCCGAAAGTTCTGATGGGCCGATCAGTGAAGGGATGGATGGTTGTAGTGTGCTGGAGGATTCTGCTGCTTTGGAGTTGATTCAGTCTAGTTCAATTGGAGCGGCTTCGAACACAGATCCGTCCACGACTTATACGCCATGTGCTTTCAATGTGCCTGTGAACCAGAGACAGCAATTTATGGCGCAGTATTCATCGAAATTTCGCTCGGCTGTGGCTCGGTATGTTTTCGGCGCAGTCCATAAATCGCTTCTGACAACGTTTATGTGCGATCCAACCGACGAATTTGGGTTTAAGATGAAATGTATTTTCTCTTGCCAGCTGGGCTGCAAAGGGCATCAAATGATTGTTGACGGTGATAAAATGCTTGTGGGTGAACGGTTGAAATTTTTTATACCCGATGTTACTATTGGTGATTTGTATGGCCGTATTAATCCTTCTAATATTGTGCGGTTTTTCCAGCGCGCTAAAGACTGCCATACTATGCGTGATTTGCTTCGCTTGCGTGAGCAACTATTGACTCAACAAGTGGATCTGACACACATGCAGGCTACCAGCGAATTGGATTTAGTGCGCCAGAAACAATTTGTCGAACTCCGTGATGCTTTGAAGAGAAAGACGCGTGCCTCTTCACCCACAAAGGCGGCTGCAACGTCTAAAGGTTCAACGACCGGCACACGGCGTCGTGCTAAAGGAACAAAGAAATGTGCGGGGGCGGCCGAGGATACTGCTCCAGCCGCGTCTAGCGATGAGGTTACTTCTCCGCCAGTTAATCCGAAACGCAAAATGAAACCTAAGAAGGAAGGTGAGGCAGCGCTGCAAGAAGCAGCGAAAGTGAGTGCATCTGACTCGCCGTCAAAGAAGAAGAAGAAGGTGAAAGTTAATTCGGAGCCGGTAGCTGTAACCACTTCTGATAAACAGACAACAGACTCACGTATGGACAATATTTTCAAAGAAATGTTTACTGCGAACACCAATGAAGCGAACGTTAGCGAAGCAAATGACAGCGGTAAGAAAAAAAATTTGGCGTCTTGTTCTAGTGACTCTAATACTATGTTGTTAGACGAAGATTCGGCTGAAGAGGTCGGGAGTGTTTATTCTAATGTAGACTCTGATACGATGTCCAATCGTAAAGACGCGGTGCAATATCGTTCCAGCTACCGATTTATCGAGTCTCAGGCTGTATCTAGTGATGATTCTCAATATACACAAAGATCGGTCAGTGTTTCGGATTCGGAGGCTTCTGAAGGCAGTACCGTCATTATCAACAACACTCCGTGATGTAGTCAAGCTTTCATCAACATTCATGATATTCGCATGTCACCTCGAATGTTTTGATGATTAAGTTTGAAGAAGAAGATCCGTGTAAAAGAAACAACGATAGATTTAGATCGTATAATAGATGAACAGGAATCACTCACAATTTATTGTAAATTTACGCACGACTATGAGATAGATGACTTAACTAAGCCATTATTCTGCGGCGAAAAAGCTGCCTTCGCACAAATTGTGCCGGTACATTGCCTCACACCATATCTAACGCTGAACGAACAACAATACATATCAAATTCAATAGACATTATGATCGACGAACGTCTACTCAAACCACTAGTCCAACGCTTAAACGATGACCAAGAGCTTGACTATCTAATGTTGAATACAGACCAACGTGGCAATTATACATATTCACATGCATTTACATATTCATCCCGGCATTATCGATATTGACTACGAAGGCGAATGGAAAATCGCTTTCCAAAACCATTATGTTTGGGAAAAAAACCAATTGTCTATCTTAGAACAACTAGAAGATGTATGCAAAAAACATAAATGCGCCTACCTTAAGATAGCGCGACTCATAAGTTACGCACAGCGCACGCCATGTCTAGTTACCCATGATGTTTGTTATAAAATTAGAGATCCCCGTGCGGGATTCGACATGAACCGAGACGGTCCACAACAACTAAGATTCGAGACCATCATTTCACCACCATGCCTACACGAAACAAACGTTGCCCAAATATCCAAAGTTGCGGTCAAACCGCCAACAATGTACACCCTCGCCGCACGACCTCTACAAACACAACGTAATAAAACGCATGTTTACTTCAAAAAGAGACACACTTTCTTAACCTCCTCTCTTTTCCCTTACAGCGAATACAATTACTCTGGTCGCAGAAACGGAACAAGGGAAGACAGAAACGAAAACTTTGAAACGGCAAGCTAACGAAGAAGAAAGCGAATCGACGCCTCCGCCAAAACACCTAACCGTGAACATCAACGGTGAAGCGCAACATTATACCTCTATCATATGGAAAAGTGATAAAAACAGTGCAGTGTAGTGGCTTATCATCTCTAACTATTCACTTAAAAACAGTGCAGTGCAATGATTTATTATCTCTGGCTATTTACTTTGTCATCTTATGCAAATGTTGCATGTGTATCATATAATAAAACTCACCACAATCTATCAAGGTTTTTCCCCCGCAAACGCACCCAATCGTCAAGAAAGTTTTGCAGTTCAGTTCTAATATTACACTAGCCATACAAATCAGACAATAGACAGCGAAAAGGTTGATGATACAGATCCAAAAGCAACAAGGTAACCGTCGGAATTAACAGGCGTATTCTCTTCTATCAAATACTCCTCCGTCTGACCATCGCACATGCCCGTGTTCGCAGACACTAGATGTAGCACAAACAAGAGGTGGGCAGGACCGCGCCGACGATACCACACAAAGAAAGAGAGACACGGAAAGTTGCAGAGAGCACTGCAACCGTCGGTACTATCACCTACGGATTTTCTTTCATGTCATGGATATGGCTTGTGCTAATTCGTGGCTGACTTACATGAGAGACTGCAGGGATTGTGATGAATCAACTCGTCTAACCCTGTTTCAATTCAAATCGGAGGTCGCCAAGTCGTTGCTGTTGACACGAATTCCTACCATCCGTGTAGGTCGCTCATCTTTACAAGATGAAGCAGTGGCAGCAAAGCGAAGGAAAGGCGGCCCACAATTCAGTTTCCCTGCACAAGATGCGTGCGGCTGGACGGCTTCGCACATTGGCCAGATAGTGTGCAAAAAATCGGCCGATGCAAGAACCAACTATGCAGTTCAAGGACATTCTTCATGTGCAGCAAGTGCAAGCTGCATCTGTGCATAACCAAGGAGAGGAACTGTTTCCGAGTTTTTCACAATGTCTAGATGATCAATTCTTTACTGATGACATCGATCTGTTCTATATCGATCTTGCAATTTGAATACATCAGTTGATGGATACAGCATGAATTTTGAAAACCATGCAAGAATCATGTGACTATCGCAGGATGGGAATTTCGGAAAAAGCTAGTTTAGGTCAACTGACATCTATTTTGTAGCTAACTTGTAATTTATAAGAAAAATGTGGACAATCAATTGTATGATAGTGATGTGGAAAACAAATCAAAAAGTCATTCACCTATAGCAAAAGTAGGTCTACATGTGGGACTAGGAAATGAACATCATGAATCTAGACTATCGGTGCATAGGCCTGCAGGGTATGCAGGAATAATTGATGGGATGGAGAAGAGTAAAAATCAGTTAAAACAGCTCATATTCTACAGAGTCGAACATTACAGCATGCAATGATGAAGCCAGGTACAGACATTACTTATTCCACAGGCCTACTACACGGTTTATGTATTATAATGCACTAACTCCTACAGCTCATAAAGGTGACCATTATGTTCAGAGATGTTTTCTATTTATCAATTATAGTGCACATCTCGAACTAACAACTCTGGTTTGGCGAAAAGTAAAGTTTTTGACCTCGTGTTTGTCATTTATCAAGCCTAATATTCAAGTTCTTGATTTTCATCAATGTTGATGTGTGGGAATCTATTTCTCTGAGGATGTAAGTAGTGAAAACTGTGCCCTACAACCAATGGGATAGGTACATGTAAAATTCTGTGTTACTAATAGGTACATGTAAAATTCAGTGTTATTAATAGGAACATGTATGACTTCTGTTTTACTGGATAGGTACATGTGTTTGGTACACTCGGTTTAGTACATTGTGTTTCGGAACGTCTATGAGCGAACTTGTGTGACTTGGTTCTGAGTATTTGGGTACGCACCGATAGACGTCTGTTGTTTGATTTTGAATGAGTTTGCTCTATTGCAACCATTGTAATCAAGATGACAGTCACATTGATTTTCCTTTTTACGTAGACAAACTAAGCTATAAATATGAGATAGTTGTTTGATGACATAAATAACGATGACTAGTATCCCAACGTCCTGGGTTGTCGCAAGAGATCTTGGATATTCGTTCAAAGCTATAGAAACTGTAACAAATCTCAGTGAAAATATCAACGCTGGTGATTTAGTTGATCGACTAATGGATCTAGATGAGCATGCTATGAATCACAATTTGGATCGTAGGTGGATAGAGGATTTCTCCATGCTACACTGCAATGACAGTGAAATTAGGAGGATGAAATTGGAACGATATGGAAAGAAGGAGACATTTGACAGTGATTTAATAAAAAGTTCTCCCAATAAAGGTGACTTCGGAAGGAAATTAGAAGAGACATTTTAATTATTATGTGAACAGAACTGCGTTAAGTGTTTTAAACGGGAACGGTCCCTTCTCTTTTTACCATGTTCTCATAGCGTTATGTGTTCTACATGTTATGTACCCTTTGAAACTTCATCTTGTCCCCTTTGTGATCAAGAAATATTTTCAACAGTCACTGTATATCGTGCATGATCAGTCATCATGCACGTCTGTGATTGGTCGCGGATTTGGTGGATCTGATGGAGGAAATAGTTAAGTATTTCCGCTGCGGAGAGGACGTTGTGGTGCAGAGGATGTTAATGAGAGTCGTGAACAACACTCTTACACGAGTTGCAAGATTTTGGCTCAATGAAGTATTTCGCCCACTATCTCAAACTGAGATTGTACCGGAATACTCTCGCTGCTGCTTCAGCAGTATCCTACGGAAACGAAATTCATGTTTCCATGACATTATCACCTCCAGCTACTTTGACGAGAAGGGTGAGAAATGTAAAGTGGACTTGCTCATTGGACCGTCATCAATAAGCATCAATGTGGCTGCTCAAGGACATTCAGAGGTGATCAATTTGAGGGCATACTATGCCAATATACTAAAGACTTTCTATTCAAAGCCCTGCTGTATGTGCTGTCCTATTTCAAAACATCTAATGAAAGAAATTGAGCAGCTCATAACTGCTACCAATCAGACTCTAGCCGATGTGGGTGTATGCATATCAGTTTCCTTCTTCA
The DNA here is from genome assembly GCA_907163375.1 of Prostheceraeus crozeri. Classification (NCBI taxonomy): domain Eukaryota; kingdom Metazoa; phylum Platyhelminthes; order Polycladida; family Euryleptidae; genus Prostheceraeus; species Prostheceraeus crozeri. The sequence goes on from CAJQUW010005773.1 coordinate 118,969, forward strand.
ACTTGTTAAATGTTCTGTGTAATTTTATAAGTACCAGCAACAAACTCTGCGTGATATGTGAATGCTTGCAAACTTTTGTGTATAATGTTATAGGTACTAAGCAAAAATTGTTTCCCATATCAGAATAGAAATGTCTGCAAAACGGAAGTTGAATAGGATACATGATAACAAAAAGTGTAAATTAATTCAAAATTCAAGTGATGACTTCATACGTGATTTAGCTTTTGCAATACATAAATGTCTCCCTATTCACAAACTTCTATTGAATGCTGGCTCCTTAAACAGCATAAAAAAGTTTTCAAATCCAAGAAGCAGTGATAAGAAGAGGCGAAACTTTATTCAGCGTGGTGGTGGTGATAGTACAATCAACAGTATTGATAGTGTAATCAATAGTCCGCTTGGAAAGTTTGCAGCAACTGCTGCAATGTTTCTATAGCGTTAACGAATTACCGACTGACACGTCATCATTTTTATGGATGAGTCATATATAGGTGTATATAAGGAAGACGCTTTATTCGTATTTTATCACTTACAAGTGAACTTTCACCAGTGCTGGTTGAAAAGCTCCGAATTAGTACATTATTGAAAACATGACTCAGAAAATGTATACAATTAGAGAGAAGAGCGACTCCTTTGAGCAAGATCTGCTGAAGCCACGTCCGACACGAAAGGTACAACGGATTAGAAATACATTCAACTTTCTTACGTGATGGGCTTTATCTCCAAGTTCCATTTTTCCATAGTAATGGTATGTCCACATCAGGATTTAGCAACATGAGACAAATGCAAGTAACGTTTCCAAAACGGCAAAATGGCCCGGCGAGTTATCTGTATGCCTAATGATCGATCGAACTCTCGTTGCGGCACGGGCCGTTTTATATATATATATATGTTTTTTGTATCAGAAATTTATCGAAGTTTTTGTATTTGTTGGATCCGTCTGGGGTCGTGCCGGTTGTTTCTTGTTTTGCGGTCTTTGCCGCCTTTGTTAATCTTAATCTTTGTTAAGATTCTGACACAGTTTGTCAGATTCTTGTCCGCCTCGTCTAAAAAGATTCAATTTCCCTTCATACGAGAAGAGTATAAAAGAAATGGGAGGGAATTCTGCTAGTTTAAAGTAGAATCCCCAATCCTGTCCGATCCGTGGCCCAGGAATATCGGCGCCTTCATTGTTGCGCTATTCATGGATAGGACACCACCGGAATTGACCCCTCAAACGGACTCTTATTACGTAGATTGGAAGCCAATGTAGATCGCCTCGAGGAGAACGAAACCGCTGATAGAACGAACATAATTGTAACCAATCCGTACCAAGAATTACTGGACAAAGCAGAAGACATGATAAATAAACCCACTGTCAACCGTTGTTCAAAACACGACATACGCGCTTTCGGCTGGTTCGTGGGACGAAGCGCAAAGAATAATAGCCGAACGGTTAAAAACTGTTCTGGCAGGCGAAGTGATCAGCTGGACTTACATAGCGGACTCTGAAAAGTTTGATTTAGCAAATGCGCTTGGCCTACCCTGTGCACCACCCGATATCAAGAACTACTCGGTCCCAGTAGCAATTCATCAACCAACGAGCCGACGGGGCACTGCAGCTAGTCAAAGCGCTGCATATTTTGGACGAGGACAAAGAGGTCGACCCCGAGCTGGTCGAACTACTAGACCCTGATCTCGCTTTGGAGGCTCAACGGGCCGTTATCCCAATCGTTGAATCGGAACCTACTTGGGCCTGGGGAAACTTGAGACTACCAAACATTCCTGACATCGACTCCGACCAATCGGAAGAAGAGCCAGACCAAGAACATCAAGATCAAGACAATGTGGATCAAGTTCCTGGCAACGATCGCGCCGAACGCGACGGGGCTCCGGCGTGGGGAGGACCCATTTATTGGGCCAGTGACGGACCTGTGGATCAGAACTTTAACGTATCTCAATGTGATCCAGCTTCTTCCCCTGCTTCTCCTCTTCCTGAATCACCTGTGCAGAGAACGAACCATCGGCCCTCTGAGGGGCAACCTGCCTCTGCGTCATTAACTAATCAACAAATAAGTAATGTCATTCCAGCCTTGGCTACTTCGCTTAAAGATATATCCTGCGCGAAGGCGAGACCCTTTGGCCCCTTCACGGCTCAGCCTTCTACAGGATCTAGAGTGTTTCAGAAACATTTTAAACCTACGGTTGCTCCTTCGCAACCCTTTAGCCAGCAAGAAGCGCAGCTCATAAATACATCTGGAGCGACAGGCTAATATCACAAAGGTCTCTCATCACGGGCCGCACAGAGCGTTCCTGTTCATCATCCCTAAGTCGGATGGGGGCTTCCGATTTCTTGTAGATTACTCGCGCCAAGACGCTGACTTGAAGGCCTTCTATAGCCCTACTAAAATCATAGAGAAAGCAATATCACTTCGAAAGAATTTCGGCAGACGATTGCCCGGCAATTGATGTCAGGGTTTACATCTAAGATCCGTTCTGCGTCACACTCGCACTCAAAAAAAACGTCGCCTAGAGGTGTCCCTTAGCCAGGCGCATCTTCCTTTGTACACCACAGAAAACCGAAGATGCCTTGTGTGTTCAAATCGCCAAAACAATGCTCGCTCTAACGTCACGTGTGAGGCATGTGAAAAGTACTTGTGTTTGAACGCGAGTAGAAATTGCTACTACTTTTACCACCAGCAGTGAGTGTGACTCCCTTGTGGTCCAGTGGTTTATATATGGACCACGTTCGAAATCTATGTTAAAGTTCAAATCTCAAACTTTGGGTTGTTCATACGATTTAATGTATCCAAATAGAATATGTTAATGAGAAAATTAAAACGTTTTCGACCTACATAACCTTATGGTCCTCAAAGGTTTAACTGAACAAGAAGGTGGATCGACGTCATCATACAATTTTTGAATTTAATGATAGAGATAGCGGTCTGGTTTTTGATGGAATAGAGAAAGTAGACATTAAAATCAATCTTTTAGAAACTGGCTGACAAAAAGGCTGTCATCAATGTAGAGTCAGTCCCAGTGTTTCAAGTACGCCGTCCTCTCCATTCTTCACTATAATTATATAAGTATACATCGTCAACGAATAACTCACTATCGTGAATGGGAGGATGAGTTTAAGTTTGACGGGTTAGATGTCAACAAATTAGATTTTAAAGGCATCGCCAAATTTGAAGAACTCAATAACATTAAGATCGTCGTCCATCTCTGGGAAAGATCGTCCTCCATCCGAACCAGACATTTGAAAAGCTGCATCATTCTCTCATAGTCATGTCCGAGAAGCCGAGAGCGTGTGTGATGCCATTTCGCATCATACACCGTGGAGAAGAATTCCACAGTGATATCTACGGTGAGGATATCACTGTGGAATTTGTGAAGTATTATTCTTACTTCACCCTTCATGAAGATATGAGCCGTCGACTACGGCAAGAGATGGAGACGGCGGAAAGTGAGGCCGAGATGGTGGAAAGAGAGGACTCGGAAAGTAGAGATGATGTGCATTTCACAATCATAGTCATGTCCGAGAAGCCGAGAGCGTGTGTAATGCCATTTCGTATCATACACCGTGGAGAAGAATTCCAGAGTGATATCTACGGTGAGGATATCACTGTGGAATTTGTGAAGTACTATTCTTTCTTCATCCTTCATGAAGATGAGCCGTCGACTATGGCAAGAGATGGAGACGGCGGAAACAGAGGAGATGATGTGCACTTCACATTCATAGTCATGTCCGACAAGCCGGGAGCGTGTGTAATGCCATTTCGTATCATACACCGTGGAGAAGAATTCCACAGTGATATATATCTACGGTGAGGATATCACTGTGGAATTTGTGAAGTACTATTCTTTCTTCATTCTTCATGAAGATGAGCCGTCGACTACGGCAAGAGATCCAGACGGTGGAGAGTGTGGCCGAGATGGTAACCAGCGAGGCCGAGACGGTGGAAAGAGAGGACTCGGAAAGAGAGGAGATGATGTGCACTTCGCTATCATAGTCATGTCCGAGAAGCCGAGAGCGTGTGTGATGCCATTTGGCATCATACACCGTGGAGAAGAATTCCACAGTGATATCTACGGTGAGGATATCACTGTGGAATTTGTGAAGTATTATTCTTACTTCACCCTTCATCAAGATATGAGCCGTCGACTACGGCAAGAGACCGAGACGGTGGAGAGTGAGGCCGAGACGGTGACGAGCGAGGCCGAGACGGTGGCAAGTGAGGCCGAGATGGTGGAAAGAGAGGACTCGGAAAGAGGATATGATGTGCATTTCACCATCATAGTCATGTCCGAGAAGCCGAGAGCGTGTGTGATGCCATTTGGCATCATACACCGTGGAGAAGAATTCCACAGTGATATCTACGGTGAGGATATCAGTGTGTAATTTGTGAAGTATTATTCTTACTTCACCCTTCATGAAGATATGAGCCGTCGACTACGGCAAGAGATGGAGACGGCGGAAAGTGAGGCCGAGACGGTGGCGAGTGAGGCCGAGACGGTGGCAAGTGAGGCCGAGATGGTGACGAGCGAGGCCGAGACGGTGGAAAGAGAGGACTCGGAAAGAGAGGAGATGATGTGCACTTCGCTATCATACTCATGTCCGAGAAGCCGAAAGCGTGTGTGATGCCATTTGGCATCATACACCGTGGAGAAGAATTCAAGTGATATCTACGATGTGGATATCACTGGAATTTGTGAAGTATTATACTTACTTCACCCTTCATGATGAGCCGTCGACTACAGCAAGAGATCCAGACTGTGGAGAGTGAGGCCGAGATGGTAACCAGCGAGGCCGAGACGGTGGAAAGAGAGGACTCGGAAAGAGAGGAGATGATGTGCACTTCACATTCATAGTCATGTCCGACAAGCCGGGAGCGTGTGTAATGCCATTTCGTATCATACATCATGGAGAAGAATTCAAGTGATATCTACGGTGAGGATATCACTGTGTAATTTGTGAAGTATTATTCTTACTTCACCCTTCATGAAGATATGAGCCGTCGACTACGGCAAGAGATGCAGACGGTGGAGAGTGAGGCCGAGACGGTGGCGAGTGAGGCTGAGGCGGTGGAGAGATGATGTGCACTTCACATTCATAGTCATGTCCGACAAGCCGGGAGCGTGTGTAATGCCATTTCGTATCATACATCATGGAGAAGAATTCCAGAGTGATATCTACGGTGAGGATATCACTGTGGAATTTGTGAAGTACTATTCTTTCTTCATCCTTCATGAAGATGAGCCGTCGACTACGGCAAGAGATGCAGACAGTGGAGAGTGAGGCCGAGATGGTAACCAGCGAGGCCGAGACGGTGGAAAGAGAGGACTCGGAAAGAGAGGAGATGATGTGCACTTCACTATCATAGTCATGTCCGAGAAGCCGAGAGCGTGTGTGATGCCATTTGGCATCATACACCGTGGAGAAGAATTCAAGTGATATCTACGATGTGGATATCACTGGAATTTGTGAAGTATTATACTTACTTCACCCTTCATGAAGATGAGCCGTCGTCTACAGCAAGAGATCCAGACTGTGGAGAGTGAGGCCGAGATGGTAACCAGCGAGGCCGAGACGGTGGAAAGAGAGGACTCGGAAAGAGAGGAGCTGATGTGCACTTCGCTATCATAGTCATGTCCGAGAAGCCGAAAGCGTGTGTGATGCCATTTCGCATCATACACCGTGGAGAAGAATTCAAGTGATATCTACGGTGAGGATATCACTGTGTAATTTGTGAAGTACTATTCTTTCTTCATTCTTCATGAAGATGAGCCGTCGACTACAGCAAGAGATCCAGACTGTGGAGAGTGAGGCCGAGATGGTGGAAAGAGAGGACTCGGAAAGAGAGGAGATGATGTGCACTTTGCTAACATAGTCATGTCCGAGAAGCCGAAAGCGTGTGTGATGCCATTTCGCATCATACACCGTGGAGAAGAATTCCACAGTGATATCTACGGTGAGGATATCACTGTGTAATTTGTGAAGTATTATTCTTACTTCACCCTTCATGAAGATATGAGCCGTCGACTACGGCAAGAGATGCAGACAGTGGAGAGTGAGGCCGAGACGGTGGCGAGTGAGGCTGAGGCGGTGGAGAGATGATGTGCACTTCACATTCATAGTCATGTCCGACAAGCCGGGAGCGTGTGTAATGCCATTTCGTATCATACATGATGGAGAAGAATTCCAGAGTGATATCTACGGTGAGGATATCACTGTGGAATTTGTGAAGTACTATTCTTTCTTCATTCTTCATGAAGATGAGCCGTCGACTACGGCAAGAGATCCAGACGGTGGGGAGTGTGGCCGAGATGGTAACCAGCGAGGCCGAGACGGTGGAAAGAGAGGACTCGGAAAGAGAGGAGATGATGTGCACTTCACTATCATAGTCATGTCCGAGAAGCCGAGAGCGTGTGTGATGCCATTTGGCATCATACACCGTGGAGAAGAATTCCACAGTGATATCTACGGTGAGGATATCACTGTGGAATTTGTGAAGTATTATTCTTACTTCACCCTTCATCAAGATATGAGCCGTCGACTACGGCAAGAGACCGAGACGTGGAGAGTGAGCCGAGACGGTGACGAGCGAGGCCGAGATGGTGGAAAGAGAGGACTCGGAAAGAGGATATGATGTGCATTTCACCATCATAGTCATGTCCGAGAAGCCGAGAGCGTGTGTGATGCCATTTGGCATCATACACCGTGGAGAAGAATTCCACAGTGATATCTACGGTGAGGATATCACTGTGTAATTTGTGAAGTATTATTCTTACTTCACCCTTCATGAAGATATGAGCCGTCGACTACGGCAAGAGATGCAGACGGTGGAGAGTGAGGCCGAGACGGTGGCGAGTGAGGCTGAGGCGGTGGAGAGATGATGTGCACTTCACATTCATAGTCATGTCCGACAAGCCGGGAGCGTGTGTAATGCCATTTCGTATCATACATCATGGAGAAGAATTCCAGAGTGATATCTACGGTGAGGATATCACTGTGGAATTTGTGAAGTACTATTCTTTCTTCATCCTTCATGAAGATGAGCCGTCGACTACGGCAAGAGATGCAGACAGTGGAGAGTGAGGCCGTGACGGTGGCGAGTGAGGCTGAGGCGGTGGAGAGATGATGTGCACTTCACATTCATAGTCATGTCCGACAAGCCGGGAGCGTGTGTAATGCCATTTCGTATCATACATCATGGAGAAGAATTCCAGAGTGATATCTACGGTGAGGATATCACTGTGGAATTTGTGAAGTACTATTCTTTCTTCATTCTTCATGAAGATGAGCCGTCGACTACGGCAAGAGATCCAGACGGTGGAGAGTGAGGCCGAGATGGTAACCAGCGAGGCCGAGACGGTGGAAAGAGAGGAGATGATGTGCACTTCGCTATCATAGTCATGTCCGAGAAGCCGAGAGCGTGTGTGATGCCATTTGGCATCATACACCGTGGAGAAGAATTCCACAGTGATATCTACGGTGAGGATATCACTGTGTAATTTGTGAAGTATTATTCTTACTTCACCCTTCATGAAGATATGAGCCGTCGACTACGGCAAGTGATACAGACGGTGGAGAGTGAGGCCGAGACGGTGGCGAGTGAGGCTGAGGCGGTGGAGAGATGATGTGCACTTCACATTCATAGTCATGTCCGACAAGCCGAGAGCGTGTGTGATGCCATTTGGCATCATACATCATGGAGAAGAATTCCAGAGTGATATCTACGGTGAGGATATCACTGTGGAATTTGTGAAGTACTATTCTTTCTTCATCCTTCATGAAGATGAGCCGTCGACTACGGCAAGAGATCCAGACGGTGGAGAGTGTGGCCGAGATGGTAACCAGCGAGGCCGAGACGGTGGAAAGAGAGGACTCGGAAAGAGAGATGATGTGCACTTCACTATCATAGTCATGTCCGAGAAGCCGAGAGCGTGTGTGATTCCACTTGGCATCATACACCGTGGAGAAGAATTCCAGAGTGATATCTACGGTGAGGATATCACTGTGGAATTTGTGAAGTACTATTCTTACTTCACCCTTCATCAAGATATGAGCTGTCGACTACGGCAAGAGACCGAGACGGTGGAGAGTGAGGCCGAGACGGTGGCGACTGAGGCTGAGGCGGTGGAGAGATGATGTGCACTTCACATTCATAGTCATGTCCGACAAGCCGGGAGCGTGTGTAATGCCATTTCGTATCATACATCATGGAGAAGAATTCCAGAGTGATATCTACGGTGAGGATATCACTGTGGAATTTGTGAAGTACTATTCTTTCTTCATCCTTCATGATGATGAGCCGTCGACTACGGCAAGAGATGCAGACAGTGGAGAGTGAGGCCGAGACGGTGGCGAGTGAGGCTGAGGCGGTGGAGAGATGATGTGCACTTCACATTCATAGTCATGTCCGACAAGCCGGGAGCGTGTGTAATGCCATTTCGTATCATACATCATGGAGAAGAATTCCAGAGTGATATCTACGGTGAAGATATCACTGTGGAATTTGTGAAGTACTATTCTTTCTTCATCCTTCATGAAGATGAGCCGTCGACTACGGCAAGAGATGCAGACAGTGGAGAGTGAGGCCGAGACGGTGGCGAGTGAGGCTGAGGCGGTGGAGAGATGATGTGCACTTCACATTCATAGTCATGTCCGACAAGCCGGGAGCGTGTGTAATGCCATTTCGTATCATACATCATGGAGAAGAATTCCAGAGTGATATCTACGGTGAGGATATCACTGTGGAATTTGTGAAGTACTATTCTTTCTTCATTCTTCATGAAGATGAGCCGTCGACTACAGCAAGAGATCCAGACTGTGGAGAGTGAGGCCGAGATGGTAACCAGCGAGGCCGAGATGGTGGAAAGAGAGGACTCGGAAAGAGAGGAGATGATGTGCACTTTGCTATCATAGTCATGTCCGAGAAGCCGAAAGCGTGTGTGATGCCATTTCGCATCATACACCGTGGAGAAGAATTCCACAGTGATATCTACGGTGAGGATATCACTGTGTAATTTGTGAAGTATTATTCTTACTTCACCCTTCATGAAGATATGAGCCGTCGACTAACGGCAAGAGATGCAGACGGTGGAGAGTGAGGCCGAGACGGTGGCGAGTGAGGCTGAGGCGGTGGAGAGATGATGTGCACTTCACATTCATAGTCATGTCCGACAAGCCGGGAGCGTGTGTAATGCCATTTCGTATCATACATCATGGAGAAGAATTCCAGAGTGATATCTACGTTGAGGATATCACTGTGGAATTTGTGAAGTACTATTCTTTCTTCATTCTTCATGAAGATGAGCCGTCGACTACGGCAAGAGATCCAGACGGTGGAGAGTGTGGCCGAGACGGTGGAAAGAGAGGACTCGGAAAGAGAGGAGATGATGTGCACTTCACTATCATAGTCATGTCCGAGAAGCCGAGAGCGTGTGTGATGCCATTTGGCATCATACACCGTGGAGAAGAATTCCACAGTGATATCTACGGTGAGGATATCACTGTGTAATTTGTGAAGTATTATTCTTACTTCACCCTTCATCAAGATATGAGCCGTCGACTACGGCAAGAGATCCAGACGGTGGAGAGTGAGGCCGAGATGGTAACCAGCGAGGCCGAGACGGTGGAAAGAGAGGAGATGATGTGCACTTCGCTATCATAGTCATGTCGGAGAAGCCGAGAGCGTGTGTGATGCCATTTGGCATCATACATCATGGAGAAGAATTCCACAGTGATATCTACGGTGAGGATATCACTGTGTAATTTGTGAAGTATTATTCTTACTTCACCCTTCATGAAGATATGAGCCGTCGACTACGGCAAGAGACCGAGACGGTGGAGAGTGTGGCCGAGATGGTAACCAGCGAGGCCGAGACGGTGGAAAGAGAGGACTCGGAAAGAGAGGAGATGATGTGCACTTCACTATCATAGTCATGTCCGAGAAGCCGAGAGCGTGTGTGATTCCACTTGGCATCATACACCGTGGAGAAGAATTCCACAGTGATATCTACGGTGAGGATATCACTGTGGAATTTGTGAAGTACTATTCTTACTTCACCCTTCATCAAGATATGAGCCGTCGACTACGGCAAGAGACCGAGACGGTGGAGAGTGAGGCCGAGACGGTGACGAGCGAGGCCGAGATGGTGGAAAGAGAGGACTCGGAATGAGGATATGATGTGCATTTCACCATCATAGTCATGTCCGAGAAGCCGAGAGCGTGTGTGATGCCATTTGGCATCATACACCGTGGAGAAGAATTCCACAGTGATATCTACGGTGAGGATATCACTGTGTAATTTGTGAAGTAGTTTTCTTACTTCACCCTTCATGAAGATATGAGCCGTCGACTACGGCAAGAGATGCAGACGGTGGAGAGTGAGGCCGAGACGGTGGCGAGTGAGGCTGAGGCGGTGGAGAGATGATGTGCACTTCTCATTCATAGTCATGTCCGACAAGCCGGGAGCGTGTGTAATGCCATTTCGTATCATACATCATGGAGAAGAATTCCAGAGTGATATCTACGGTGAGGATATCACTGTGGAATTTGTGAAGTACTATTCTTTCTTCATCCTTCATGAAGATGAGCCGTCGACTACGGCAAGAGATGCAGACGGTGGAGAGTGAGGCCGAGACGGTGGCGAGTGAGGCTGAGGCGGTGGAGAGATGATGTGCACTTCACATTCATAGTCATGTCCGACAAGCCGGGAGCGTGTGTAATGCCATTTCGCATCATACATCATGGAGAAGAATTCCACAGTGATATCTACGGTGAGGATATCACTGTGGAATTTGTGAAGTACTATTCTTTCTTCATCCTTCATGAAGATGAGCCGTCGACTACGGCAAGAGATGCAGACAGTGGAGAGTGAGGCCGAGACGGTGGCGAGTGAGGCTGAGGCGGTGGAGAGATGATGTGCACTTCACATTCATAGTCATGTCCGACAAGCCGGGAGCGTGTGTAATGCCATTTCGTATCATACATCATGGAGAAGAATTCCAGAGTGATATCTACGGTGAGGATATCACTGTGGAATTTGTGAAGTACTATTCTTTCTTCATTCTTCATGAAGATGAGCCGTCGACTACAGCAAGAGATCCAGACTGTGGAGAGTGAGGCCGAGATGGTGGAAAGAGAGGACTCGGAAAGAGAGGAGATGATGTGCACTTTGCTAACATAGTCATGTCCGAGAAGCCGAAAGCGTGTGTGATGCCATTTCGCATCATACACCGTGGAGAAGAATTCCACAGTGATATCTACGGTGAGGATATCACTGTGTAATTTGTGAAGTATTATTCTTACTTCACCCTTCATGAAGATATGAGCCGTCGACTACGGCAAGAGATGCAGACGGTGGAGAGTGAGGCCGAGACGGTGGCGAGTGAGGCTGAGGCGGTGGAGAGATGATGTGCACTTCACATTCATAGTCATGTCCGACAAGCCGGGAGCGTGTGTAATGCCATTTCGTATCATACATCATGGAGAAGAATTCCAGAGTGATATCTACGGTGAGGATATCACTGTGGAATTTGTGAAGTACTATTCTTTCTTCATCCTTCATGAAGATGAGCCGTCGACTACGGCAAGAGATCCAGACGGTGGAGAGTGTGGCCGAGATGGTAACCAGCGAGGCCGAGACGGTGGAAAGAGAGGAGATGATGTGCACTTCACTATCATAGTCATGTCCGAGAAGCCGAGAGCGTGTGTGATTCCACTTGGCATCATACACCGTGGAGAAGAATTCCACAGTGATATCTACGGTGAGGATATCACTGTGGAATTTGTGAAGTATTATTCTTACTTCATCCTTCATCAAGATATGAGCCGTCGACTACGGCAAGAGATCCAGACGGTGGAGAGTGAGGCCGAGATGGTAACCAGCGAGGCCGAGACGGTGGAAAGAGAGGAGATGATGTGCACTTCGCTATCATAGTCATGTCGGAGAAGCCGAGAGCGTGTGTGATGCCATTTGGCATCATACATCATGGAGAAGAATTCCACAGTGATATCTACGGTGAGGATATCACTGTGTAATTTGTGAAGTATTATTCTTACTTCACCCTTCATGAAGATATGAGCCGTCGACTACGGCAAGAGACCGAGACGGTGGAGAGTGTGGCCGAGATGGTAACCAGCGAGGCCGAGACGGTGGAAAGAGAGGACTCGGAAAGAGAGGAGATGATGTGCACTTCACTATCATAGTCATGTCCGAGAAGCCGAGAGCGTGTGTGATTCCCACTTGGCATCATACACCGTTGAGAAGAATTCCACAGTGATATCTACGGTGAGGATATCACTGTGGAATTTGTGAAGTACTATTCTTACTTCACCCTTCATCAAGATATGAGCCGTCGACTACGGCAAGAGACCGAGACGGTGGAGAGTGAGGCCGAGACGGTGACGAGCGAGGCCGAGATGGTGGAAAGAGAGGACTCGGAATGAGGATATGATGTGCATTTCACCATCATAGTCATGTCCGAGAAGCCGAGAGCGTGTGTGATGCCATTTGGCATCATACACCGTGGAGAAGAATTCCACAGTGATATCTACGGTGAGGATATCACTGTGTAATTTGTGAAGTAGTTTTCTTACTTCACCCTTCATGAAGATATGAGCCGTCGACTACGGCAAGAGATGCAGACGGTGGAGAGTGAGGCCGAGACGGTGGCGAGTGAGGCTGAGGCGGTGGAGAGATGATGTGCACTTCTCATTCATAGTCATGTCCGACAAGCCGGGAGCGTGTGTAATGCCATTTCGTATCATACATCATGGAGAAGAATTCCAGAGTGATATCTACGGTGAGGATATCACTGTGGAATTTGTGAAGTACTATTCTTTCTTCATCCTTCATGAAGATGAGCCGTCGACTACGGCAAGAGATGCAGACGGTGGAGAGTGAGGCCGAGACGGTGGCGAGTGAGGCTGAGGCGGTGGAGAGATGATGTGCACTTCACATTCATAGTCATGTCCGACAAGCCGGGAGCGTGTGTAATGCCATTTCGCATCATACATCATGGAGAAGAATTCCACAGTGATATCTACGGTGAGGATATCACTGTGGAATTTGTGAAGTACTATTCTTTCTTTCATCCTTCATGAAGATGAGCCGTCGACTACGGCAAGAGATGCAGACAGTGGAGAGTGAGGCCCGAGACGGTGGCGAGTGAGGCTGAGGCGGTGGAGAGATGATGTGCACTTCACATTCATAGTCATGTCCGACAAGCCGGGAGCGTGTGTAATGCCATTTCGTATCATACATCATGGAGAAGAATTCCAGAGTGATATCTACGGTGAGGATATCACTGTGGAATTTGTGAAGTACTATTCTTTCTTCATTCTTCATGAAGATGAGCCGTCGACTACAGCAAGAGATCCAGACTGTGGAGAGTGAGGCCGAGATGGTGGAAAGAGAGGACTCGGAAAGAGAGGAGATGATGTGCACTTTGCTAACATAGTCATGTCCGAGAAGCCGAAAGCGTGTGTGATGCCATTTCGCATCATACACCGTGGAGAAGAATTCCACAGTGATATCTACGGTGAGGATATCACTGTGTAATTTGTGAAGTATTATTCTTACTTCACCCTTCATGAAGATATGAGCCGTCGACTACGGCAAGAGATGCAGACGGTGGAGAGTGAGGCCGAGACGGTGGCGAGTGAGGCTGAGGCGGTGGAGAGATGATGTGCACTTCACATTCATAGTCATGTCCGACAAGCCGGGAGCGTGTGTAATGCCATTTCGTATCATACATCATGAGAAGAATTCCAGAGTGATATCTACGGTGAGGATATCACTGTGGAATTTGTGAAGTACTATTCTTTCTTCATCCTTCATGAAGATGAGCCGTCGACTACGGCAAGAGATCCAGACGGTGGAGAGTGTGGCCGAGATGGTAACCAGCGAGGCCGAGACGGTGGAAAGAGAGGAGATGATGTGCACTTCACTATCATAGTCATGTCCGAGAAGCCGAGAGCGTGTGTGATGCCATTTGGCATCATACACCGTGGAGAAGAATTCCACAGTGATATCTACGGTGAGGATATCACTGTGGAATTTGTGAAGTACTATTCTTACTTCACCCTTCATCAAGATATGAGCCGTCGACTACGGCAAGAGATGCAGACAGTGGAGAGTGAGGCCGAGATGGTAACCAGCGAGGCCGAGACGGTGGAAAGAGAGGACTCGGAAAGAGAGGAGATGATGTGCACTTCGCTATCATAGTCATGTCCGAGAAGCCGAGAGCGTGTGTGATGCCATTTGGCATCATACACCGTGGAGAAGAATTCCACAGTGATATCTACGGTGAGGATATCACTGTGGAATTTGTGAAGTACTATTCTTACTTCACCCTTCATCAAGATATGAGCCGTCGACTACGGCAAGAGATCCAGACGGTGGAGAGTGTGGCCGAGATGGTAACCAGCGAGGCCGAGACGGTGGAAAGAGAGGACTCGGAAAGAGAGGAGATGATGTGCACTTCACTATCATAGTCATGTCCGAGAAGCCGAGAGCGTGTGTGATTCCACTTGGCATCATACACCGTGGAGAAGAATTCCACAGTGATATCTACGGTGAGGATATCACTGTGGAATTTGTGAAGTACTATTCTTACTTCACCCTTCATCAAGATATGAGCCGTCGACTACGGCAAGAGACCGAGACGGTGGAGAGTGAGGCCGAGACGGTGACGAGCGAGGCCGAGATGGTGGAAAGAGAGGACTCGGAATGAGGATATGATGTGCATTTCACCATCATAGTCATGTCCGAGAAGCCGAGAGCGTGTGTGATGCCATTTGGCATCATACACCGTGGAGAAGAATTCCAGAGTGATATCTACGGTGAGGATATCACTGTGTAATTTGTGAAGTATTATTCTTACTTCACCCTTCATCAAGATATGAGCCGTCGACTACGGCAAGAGATGCAGACGGTGGAGAGTGAGGCCGAGACGGTGGCGAGTGAGGCTGAGGCGGTGGAGAGATGATGTGCACTTCACATTCATAGTCATGTCCGACAAGCCGGGAGCGTGTGTAATGCCATTTCGTATCATACATCATGGAGAAGAATTCCAGAGTGATATCTACGGTGAGGATATCACTGTGGAATTTGTGAAGTACTATTCTTTCTTCATCCTTCATGAAGATGAGCCGTCGACTACGGCAAGAGATGCAGACGGTGGAGAGTGAGGCCGAGACGGTGGCGAGTGAGGCTGAGGCGGTGGAGAGATGATGTGCACTTCACATTCATAGTCATGTCCGACAAGCCGGGAGCGTGTGTAATGCCATTTCGTATCATACATCATGGAGAAGAATTCCAGAGTGATATCTACGGTGAGGATATCACTGTGGAATTTGTGAAGTACTATTCTTTCTTCATCCTTCATGAAGATGAGCCGTCGACTACGGCAAGAGATGCAGACAGTGGAGAGTGAGGCCGAGACGGTGGCGAGTGAGGCTGAGGCGGTGGAGAGATGATGTGCACTTCACATTCATAGTCATGTCCGACAAGCCGGGAGCGTGTGTAATGCCATTTCGTATCATACATCATGGAGAAGAATTCCAGAGTGATATCTACGGTGAGGATATCACTGTGGAATTTGTGAAGTACTATTCTTTCTTCATTCTTCATGAAGATGAGCCGTCGACTACAGCAAGAGATCCAGACTGTGGAGAGTGAGGCCGAGATGGTGGAAAGAGAGGACTCGGAAAGAGAGGAGATGATGTGCACTTTGCTAACATAGTCATGTCCGAGAAGCCGAAAGCGTGTGTGATGCCATTTCGCATCATACACCGTGGAGAAGAATTCCACAGTGATATCTACGGTGAGGATATCACTGTGTAATTTGTGAAGTATTATTCTTACTTCACCCTTCATGAAGATATGAGCCGTCGACTACGGCAAGAGACCGAGACTGTGGAGAGTGAGGCCGAGACGGTGGCGAGTGAGGCTGAGGCGGTGGAGAGATGATGTGCACTTCACATTCATAGTCATGTCCGACAAGCCGGGAGCGTGTGTAATGCCATTTCGTATCATACATCATGGAGAAGAATTCCAGAGTGATATCTACGGTGAGGATATCACTGTGGAATTTGTGAAGTACTATTCTTTCTTCATCCTTCATGAAGATGAGCCGTCGACTACGGCAAGAGATCCAGACGGTGGAGAGTGTGGCCGAGATGGTAACCAGCGAGGCCGAGACGGTGGAAAGAGAGGAGATGATGTGCACTTCACTATCATAGTCATGTCCGAGAAGCCGAGAGCGTGTGTGATTCCACTTGGCATCATACACCGTGGAGAAGAATTCCACAGTGATATCTACGGTGAGGATATCACTGTGGAATTTGTGAAGTACTATTCTTACTTCACCCTTCATGAAGATGAGCCGTCGACTACGGCAAGAGATCCAGACGGTGGAGAGTGTGGCCGAGATGGTAACCAGCGAGGCCGAGACGGTGGAAAGAGAGGACTCGGAAAGAGAGGAGATGATGTGCACTTCACTATCATAGTCATGTCCGAGAAGCCGAGAGCGTGTGTGATTCCACTTGGCATCATACACCGTGGAGAAGAATTCCACAGTGATATCTACGGTGAGGATATCACTGTGGAATTTGTGAAGTACTATTCTTACTTCACCCTTCATCAAGATATGAGCCGTCGACTACGGCAAGAGACCGAGACGGTGGAGAGTGAGGCCGAGACGGTGACGAGCGAGGCCGAGATGGTGGAAAGAGAGGACTCGGAATGAGGATATGATGTGCATTTCACCATCATAGTCATGTCCGAGAAGCCGAGAGCGTGTGTGATGCCATTTGGCATCATACACCGTGGAGAAGAATTCCAGAGTGATATCTACGGTGAGGATATCACTGTGTAATTTGTGAAGTACTATTCTTACTTCACCCTTCATGAAGATGAGCCGTCGACTACGGCAAGAGATGCAGACGGTGGAGAGTGAGGCCGAGACGGTGGCGAGTGAGGCTGAGGCGGTGGAGAGATGATGTGCACTTCACATTCATAGTCATGTCCGACAAGCCGGGAGCGTGTGTAATGCCATTTCGTATCATACATCATGGAGAAGAATTCCAGAGTGATATCTACGGTGAGGATATCACTGTGGAATTTGTGAAGTACTATTCTTTCTTCATCCTTCATGAAGATGAGCCGTCGACTACGGCAAGAGATGCAGACGGTGGAGAGTGAGGCCGAGACGGTGGCGAGTGAGGCTGAGGCGGTGGAGAGATGATGTGCACTTCACATTCATAGTCATGTCCGACAAGCCGGGAGCGTGTGTAATGCCATTTCGTATCATACATCATGGAGAAGAATTCCAGAGTGATATCTACGGTGAGGATATCACTGTGGAATTTGTGAAGTACTATTCTTTCTTCATCCTTCATGAAGATGAGCCGTCGACTACGGCAAGAGATGCAGACAGTGGAGAGTGAGGCCGAGACGGTGGCGAGTGAGGCTGAGGCGGTGGAGAGATGATGTGCACTTCACATTCATAGTCATGTCCGACAAGCCGGAGCGTGTGTAATGCCATTTCGTATCATACATCATGGAGAAGAATTCCAGAGTGATATCTACGGTGAGGATATCACTGTGGAATTTGTGAAGTACTATTCTTTCTTCATTCTTCATGAAGATGAGCCGTCGACTACAGCAAGAGATCCAGACTGTGGAGAGTGAGGCCGAGATGGTGGAAAGAGAGGACTCGGAAAGAGAGGAGATGATGTGCACTTTGCTAACATAGTCATGTCCGAGAAGCCGAAAGCGTGTGTGATGCCATTTCGCATCATACACCGTGGAGAAGAATTCCACAGTGATATCTACGGTGAGGATATCACTGTGTAATTTGTGAAGTATTATTCTTACTTCACCCTTCATGAAGATATGAGCCGTCGACTACGGCAAGAGATGCAGACGGTGGAGAGTGAGGCCGAGACGGTGGCGAGTGAGGCTGAGGCGGTGGAGAGATGATGTGCACTTCACATTCATAGTCATGTCCGACAAGCCGGGAGCGTGTGTAATGCCATTTCGTATCATACATCATGGAGAAGAATTCCAGAGTGATATCTACGGTGAGGATATCACTGTGGAATTTGTGAAGTACTATTCTTTCTTCATCCTTCATGAAGATGAGCCGTCGACTACGGCAAGAGATCCAGACGGTGGAGAGTGTGGCCGAGATGGTAACCAGCGAGGCCGAGACGGTGGAAAGAGAGGAGATGATGTGCACTTCACATTCATAGTCATGTCCGAGAAGCCGAGAGCGTGTGTGATTCCACTTGGCATCATACACCGTGGAGAAGAATTCCACAGTGATATCTACGGTGAGGATATCACTGTGGAATTTGTGAAGTATTATTCTTACTTCACCCTTCATGAAGATGAGCCGTCGAATACGGCAAGAGATCCAGACGGTGGAGAGTGGGGCCGAGATGGTAACCAGCGAGGCCGAGACGGTGGAAAGAGAGGACTCGGAAAGAGAGGAGATGCAGTGCACTTCACTATCATAGTCATGTCCGAGAAGCCGAGAGCGTGTGTGATGCCATTTGGCATCATACACCGTGGAGAAGAATTCCAGAGTGATATCTACGGTGAGGATATCACTGTGGAATTTGTGAAGTATTATTCTTACTTCACCCTTCATCAAGATATGAGCCGTCGACTACGGCAAGAGATGGAGACGGCGGAAAGTGAGGCCGAGACGGTGGCAAGTGAGGCCGAGATGGTGACGAGCGAGGCCGAGACGGTGGAAAGACACGACTCGGAAAGAGAGGAGATGATGTGCATTTCACTATCATAGTCATGTCCGAGAAGCCGAGAGCGTGTGTGATGCCATTTCGCATCATACACCGTGGAGAAGAATTCCACAGTGATATCTACGGTGAGGATATCACTGGAAATTGTGAAGTATTATACTTACTTCACCCTTCATGAAGATATGAGCCGTCGACTACGGCACGAGATCCAGACGGTGGAGAGTGAGGCCGAGATGGTAACCAGCGAGGCCGAGACGGTGGAAAGAGAGGACTCGGAAAGAGAGGAGATGATGTGCACTTCGCTATCATAGTCATGTCGGAGAAGCCGAGAGCGTGTGTGATGCCATTTGGCATCATACACCGTGGAGAAGAATTCCACAGTGATATCTACGGTGAGGATATCACTGTGTAATTTGTGAAGTATTATTCTTACTTCACCCTTCATCAAGATATGAGCCGTCGACTACGGCAAGAGATCCAGACGGTGGAGAGTGAGGCCGAGATGGTAACCAGCGAGGCCGAGACGGTGGAAAGAGAGGAGATGATGTGCACTTCACAATCATAGTCATGTCCGAGAAGCCGAGAGCGTGTGTGATGCCATTTGGCATCATACACCGTGGAGAAGAATTCAAGTGATATCTACGATGTGGATATCACTGGAATTTGTGAAGTATTATTCTTACTTCAACCTTCATGGAGATTTGAGCCGCCGACTGAGGCAGGAGATGGAGACGGCGGAAACTGAGGCCGAGACGGTGGCAAGTCAGGCCGAGAGTAGTATATAGTGTGACATCCGGCGCGACGCTTCGCTTTGCTTGCGCCGGATGTCACACTTTTGCGGGTTTTTTCAAAATTTTCAAAAAATCAAAATTTCAAAAATTTTGGTAGACTTCAAATTTCACGTGGCCGAAGGGGGGAAAATTTAGGTATTGACAAATTTTCAAAAATTTAGCCGGTCTCAAAATACCCAATTTTCAAATTTTTCAAAATCTCAAATTTGAGAATTACAATTTTCACCCCCCAAAATCATGACCGTTCCAGGACACCGAAAATCATAAAAGTTGAGAATCTCAAAATTTCTGAATTACAATTTTTACCTTGTAAATCATGACCGTTCAAGGACACCAAAAATCAGAAAAGTTAAGGATCTCAAATTTGAGAATTACAATTTTTACCTTGAAAATCATGACCGTTCCAGGACACCGAAAATCATAAAAGTTGAGAATTTCAAATTCATGAATTTTATCCATCTTTCAGGTTTTTAAAATATAACATGTGACTATTAATATTTCTTTAAAAATGGAAGAAACAAAAGTGGAAGGAACCGCAAGAATATATCCTTCATTATCATATGAAATGGATATTGCAAAACACAAAGATAGAGTACGTTATATGAAAGATAAGGAATCTCAATTATTACTTAGATTAGAACATTATAATAAATTAAGAATGTGACACAAGGCTTTGGAGCATGTTTAACAATTTCTTTAGGCGCTCTCACTATTGTCATTTCATCTGGCGTTCTTACAATCCCAGTAGTTGCTACAGCTTTGTGATACAATTAGATTTTAGTTGTTCGTTAGGGAAGTTGTTTTAATTCTTACTAGCACGTCAGCACAACCACATGACGCCAAAGCATCTGGCAGCTGTTTTCATTTCTCTCTCTTCTGTCATTGTTCTGTGTGCGCTAGAAAGCAAAGTTCTCATTTGCAATGTCTTCCGTCAGCAAAATAGAGAGAGAATTTTGTTGCTTCGTGGATCAAGTTGTGCCTCTTATTTCACCAGACCATCTTGATTTCTTCAAAACGATATCAACAAAATTTATTCTTGAATCACTAAGAAAGAAACAGAAGACGAGTGGAAACGAAGAAGATAAAAAGAGAGAAGTGTTTGAAATAATCCGAGATTCATTCAAGGATGTTGACAGCAGCAATTTACCTGTATTTCTCGAGAAAAAGGATATTATAAGTACATCATCGTGCATCTCTTCATTGAATAAACTCATTGGTTTTGAGAAAATTACACATCCGAATCTTCTACGCTGCTATGTTTTACAAGGAGAAGTACTTCAGCGACTGAAGTTATTGTCTAATATGAATTATACAAAATTCGTGAAAGAGTTAAATGAGACCCACAAAATAAAGTTTTCACGTTCATATGTGACATTACTGATCAAATTATTCAAATTATCAAAGAACTATCCAAACTTAGCCAATTCTTCTCTATCAATTTACTTTGTGATGAAGCATTTTACATATCTTGAAGATTTCATTGATCATGAGAAAGAAGAAGAAAAGCGAAGATTAGCAGAATCCATATTTGATTCACCCAATGTGCAACAAACTGAACAACAACATGCGCAACATACTGGACTCACGCAGGAATTAGAGGACTTGTAAATGTTGGACTCTACTTCATAAGTAACAAGTAGTAACATTTATTGCAACTTATTTGCGTGGAGACTGAAAATAACAATGGCATTTTCAAATTGGATTTCTGTTTTCATATAAATGTTGGACTCTACTTCATAAGTAAAGTAGTAACATTTATTGCAACTTATTTGCGTGGAGACTGAAAAATGACAATGGCATTTTCAAATTGGATTTTTGTTTCATTTAAAATGACTGACCTGATCGAGTTTTTTAAATTATATGGAACCGAAACAACAACGAATTTTGATCTAAAGAAAATCGCACATCAATTGGGATTAAAGAATTTTCATGTCCTAATGAGAGACGAATTACAATTGATCAAAAATAAGCCAACAGGAACCTTCAGTTCCCGGAACAAAGTTTCAACTGTACATTTCATAACGAATCTTCACACTTCAGACCAAAAAGGCGTACATTGGTCAGCAGGTATCTTTAGTAAAACGGAGATAATTATTATTTTGACTCATACGGGATTCCACCTACGAATGAAGTAAGAGAAATACTTGGCAATGGAATTTATAATAAATTTCAAATTCAAAAACCGGGAACAACTTATTGTGGTCAATTATGTCTTTATGTTTTATTTAAATTGCAAGGAGTGCCATTTCTTGATATTATGTTAGAATTGAATAATAATAATGATAATTAAAAATCAGTTCGTTGTAATTCATTTTCATAAAAACGGCCTCTGATATCCTCATTATCTAAATCTTTAATTTCATAAGTAAACGGATAAGTTTGATTTATTTTACAAACTTCAAATATTTCTTTAGTCCAATAACCAACAAAGCCTTTTTCAAATTTATTCTTATACTTAAATATTCTAACTCTATCTCCAATCTTAAATTTCGGCTTAAATTTCTGCAAATTCGGATTACTCTCATTCGAATAATTAGTCTCGAATATTTTCTTTCGTATTAAATCAGGGTCGTCAGAAGCATTCTTTGGAGTTTCTTCAATACCAGAATGAATCTTATTGTTATACTCTTCTACAACTTCTGGTAATATCTTCAACCATTTCTGATTTCTTTGCTCAGTAAATTTCTTGAATAATTTATTTTTTAACGTCCGATTGAATCTTTCTATCACTACAGCTTTTCCTGCGTTTTCAGTTGAATAAACAGTTTCAAATAGTGGCTGAACGTTTCTGTTATAAAATTCCGACCCTTTATCAACAAACAATTTCCTTGGCTTTCTATTACCTTCTTTAAAGATTTCTTCAAACGCATATTTAACTGATAGACCACTTTTATTTTTTAAAGGCTTTACCCAAGCATATCGTGTATATAAATCTATAACGGTCAATGCGTATTTGTAGTCCCTTTCATTCGGCATATGAATAAGATCAGCACTCCAAATATCATTATTAAATACTTTTACTTTCAATAAATATTTAGGCCTTCTGTATTCTTTATGAATTTCAGACGCGTAGGTTCGAGCGTTGCTCTCAGACAGCTTTGCTGTCAGTTCATCTATCCCCTGACCGAATAATATTTTAGCTTGTAAAGCTTTCTTAACATTCTTTCAATTTTTTCTCTAAATGTGGGATTCTGAATACTATCTAATTCTTGAATCATCTTCTTATCAGCTGCATGACGAGAACTTAGATCATGATTTCGATAAGCTAAATCATGCCTGTAAGCTGCGGCATCTACTCTATTTATCGGTTCTTCACCTGGTTTCGGATTATTATTCTCATCCAGTCTTATATCTAATCGAGTTCCTGGACCGGTATATGAATGACCAGGAAGATGTTTTTCTTTCGAATATTTAATCCAAATAAAGCCAGGAAAGTTTTCTAATGTTTTTTGTATGTCACCTCCAATATGCTGACAATTTGAGTTTTTATTTTTGTTTAATTTTTGTTGTTTTCAACTTAGTGTCTACCATTAAATGATGTAATCATGAACAAGTCAAATTACCACTATCACACACTATTTGTGGAACGTGAGAGAGCTGATATAAGAATGGCGACAGTACCACCCAAACAGTGACCATGGTCATGGCAGTGGAAATAAGCAAAGACAGTTCAAACATTTTTCTCTCCAGAGATGGCGTCTTACACTTCTGTGGTCAGGGAGAACCAATGTTGGGATGTTGACAGAATTGCTTACAAAGTACTGACGTGTTAATGGAAATAGTGATAATCACCAAATAGCTATCTTATGGACCCAACTAAAAAAGCTTTTAAGATGGCGTCTTACACTTGTGTGGTCAGGGAGAACAAATATTGGGATGTTGACAGAATCTCTTACAGAACTACCCTTGTCTTTCGTGTATTTCGTCTTAGAGTATGATTAAGGCTTTATTCTATGTGTGCGCGGTTCTTCCTTACCTACGTTAAGCCATTATTATTTTTGCTTGTTGTATTTGTCTTGTTGTGTGTGTCCTGCACCTCCTCTACAAAGTGCTATTATCTTTGTCTATCTCATCCTCGACTCATTATTGTTCATGTATATGTCCTATTATTTCGTATTGATGTTCACTCGGCTGTCGGCTCCACATCCAAACAGACTTTTCTTTGCCCCCTTTGCAGGCGGTCGCTATATTCTCTCTCCAGGGCTCAACTTTAGGGTCCGGCGAAGTCCTTACCGACCGGCAGTCCGGTCCCGTAGGGGTGGCCATATTAGTTGCAAGACGGAACAACATGGGGCGGCTTACTGTCCGTCTAATTGGTCCGTCTAATTGCATCCCTAATTTTGCCTGTGGGCCCAATTTCGTGACCGGAGCCAACAATGACCCATGGCATCGCCCCTGAGCCTCTAAGTGATGCCCCAACTTGGCAAAATTTTACAACAGGCTACACGCCGCCTAAGGGACGTGGATATCACCCACGTACTGGTAAAAAGTATGGCCGCCCTAGTCTGGGCACGGACCATTCCGTGCCTCAAGGCTGTGGCGGCACCGAAGGTCAGCATCCCTCCATGGGATATAAGACTCCGATGGCCCGCCATCTTGCAGGTCCTAGCAAGATGGAAAGAGCAGGCATACCTGCTACCCTGCGCGGACGTCCACCGCCATTTTCAAAGTAGGAGACAAAGACAAGAAAAGCGCCCATATGGCGATTTTTGTGTCGTAAAAGATGCGGCTGTAATTATGGCCGCCTCAAACGAGAAAACGGTCCCGTTGACCGCAATGCCCGACTTCGCCCCCTGCCCGAAGAGGATAACCGTCCCACCTCCCCGGTGGAAATGGACATGGGACCGTATGTTGTCCCCGCCATCTCATGGGCGGAAATGGACGACGATCAGGGCACACCTGACTCAAAGCGGCAGGCCATCGCGGGGATACGGCGCTTCGTGCTACGAGGGGCCGGGGACGTCCCGACCCTCTCAACATGGGAGCCACATGAGGTGGAAGAAATAATAACAGCCGCCGCCTTCATGGCCAACCGATCAAGGGGTGGACGCAAGAGACAATGGCCGGTCATTATAGACCGTGTAGCGGACGTCATCCGCCACAACAACAATCGAATCGGACCATGCCGATATTGGCCGCGGGCTGAGATGCGCCCGTCGAAGGTGCTGCTGGTGGGGGCGCATCGTCTTTCAGCCCCGTCACAAGCCATTGCCTTCCAACTGCCCCACCTCCGGTCCCGAGCATGTGAGGGGCTCCGGGACTATATAATAGCTGCTCACCCAGTAGGAGCAAACTGCTTCAACTGTGTGGGGGCAGCTATAGTCTTGCCGGTTGCATTCCGGCCGTCAATTGACTGGCTCGCGCCCATAGCCGAGACTCTTATGGAACTCTTTCCGCGGGTCCCTTGGGTCATCATTGGACCAAGGGCTGTCCCTTTCCGGGTCTCCGCCCGATTCCCGTCTTGTGTCGTCTTCTCCCAGCGGCACTTCGGTGTCCCTGCGAGACTAGGAGACATCTGTAATTATGTTATAAATAAATACAAAGTTTAGTAAATTCTACACCGTATTTCATTTCTCCGTTTCATGTATAAAGTATCGTGTAACGTCACCAACTGGTTTTAGCCTACATGTACTTCTTGTCTTTATAGTATTTCGTTTTCTCGACTACCCACATCGCATTTACGTTTTAGTAAGCATATGCTCCAACCACGGTTCGCTGTGCTCGCGTTTCTGTATTCCTTTCAGACACAAGTCGACGTGGACGTCGCTTTTATAAGAGGATGGATATTGTGATGTGCTACTTGGCCTCATGTCGGGAACATCTAACTGAGTATAATAACATTGTGGACATCACAAAAAAATTGGAACATTGGTGGAAGGAATATCCGTTAAAGTTGCAAGAGTACAAGAGGAAAGGTCATCGGTCATCTAAGTGTTTTCCAACTTAGTGTGTACCATTAAGTGATGTAATCATGAACAAGTCAAATTACCACTATCACACACTGTTTGTGGAACGTGAGAGAGCTGATATCAGAATGGCGACAGTACCACCCAAAAAGTGACCATGGTTATGGCAGTGGAAATAAGCAAAGACAGTTCAAACATTTTTCTCTCCAGAGATGGCGTCTTACACTTGTGTGGTCAGGGAGAACCAATGTTGGGATGTTGACAGAATTGCTTACAAAGTACTGACGTGTTAATGGAAATAGTGATAATCACCAAATAGCTATCTTATGGACCCGACTAAGAATCCCAGAGCTGTGAGTGGATGGCCAATGGTTCGAGAAGAAATTACTTTATAAAGCGATACAGATGCTTGGACGGCACATTCGATTCCGGCTTATATATTTACTCGTACTTTGATTCAGGCTTTGGTCAGACGTGACTTAGACTTTGGTCGAAGTGACTGGTTTTAGTTAGTCAGTCTTGCCTGGCTAACGGGAGAGAAACTTTTTGGAGTGACACATCAAACGGAGAGACAAAACGGTGATAACGTATACGATCAATTCCATACTCTAACATTGACAAGGACTTCCTCGTAATCCGTAGTAGCAACTTCCTAGATAATCTCTGGCTATCTAGTTCTGTTTTAGTCGCCAGCATTTTTCTGGTCATGATTATATACATATTATCTTTCCGTTGAATAACGAGTGCTATATTTATATTCTATTTAAGTTGTTTTTGATCTTATTGTCAGAGCAGTAGCAGGCAGCCCGGGAGTCAGACAAGGGACTTGCGAGAAATCGGTAGCAGGATACACTCAATTACATTACCCTTTTACCGACACCCGGCCCGAACCGGATCTTGGAATCGAGTGTGGTCGTGCACGTTTCACAGGATCATCGTTATCAGCAAGAGTTAGTGCGTGAACTTAATTTCCCTACTTCAAAATAATATCCGTAGCGGAGTCGCATGTCCCTTCGCCTCAGACTGATAGCGCTTAAAGTAGAGAGCGATAGTAAGAGTTCAGTTTACTTGAATTATTTAGGACACTTGGGCTCACCAAGCGCACTTATAACACTGATCAAGATTTAGAAACAGTGTATACAGTTAACGAATCTCGAGCAGACCTGTACCTACGGTCAGACTGAAATAAATAACTCCGTAAATTGACTTCCGAAGTCACTCCATATTGTCGTCTAACTATATCTTCCAAGTAACGTTGATCAAATAACCTAAGATCATCATTCAAAAACGCTATCAATATCATCACTGAAAAACGTTGTTGACAAATCAAAGCAAAAATATTGAATTAGATTTAGTATGTAATGAAAGCAAATAGGTCATATCAAATTCCCCAGCATGAGGTTCAAAATAAAACAAATCACATGATTATATGATTAAGTTGAAGGAAATGACAACCGACAACTCCCCGGGGGGGAATGTCCGCGACTTCCCGGACACCCGGATATATATATATATATATATATATATATATATATATATATATATATATATAAATATATTGGAGTATGTAGGAAGACTTCATTTGCAATGTCTTCCGTCAGCATAATAGAGAGAATTTTGTTGCTTCGTGGAGCAAGTTGTGCCTCTTCTTTCGACAAATCATCTTGATTTCTATATAATATTATCAACAAATTTTATTCATGAATCGTTAAAACAACAGAAGGCGAGTGGGAACGAAGAAGATAAGGAGAGAATTGTTTCAAATCATCCGAGACTCATTCAAGGATGTTGGCAACAGCAGTTCATCTGCATCTCTCGACGAAAAAGATATTTTAAGTATAACATCGTGCATCTCTTCGTTGAATAAACTCATTGACTTCGAAAAATTTTCTCATCGGAATCTTCTACGCTGTTGTATTTCACAAGGTGAAGCTCTTCAACGGCTGAAGTCATTGTCCAATATGAACTATGTAAAATTCGTGAAAGAGTTGAATGAGACTCATCAAATAAAGTTTTCGCGCTCATATGTGACATTATTGATCAAATTGTTCAAACTTTTAAAGAACTATCCAAATTTAGCCAACTCTACTTGATCATTGATTCATTGAGCTCTAACATAATATCAAGAAATGGTGCTCCTTTTTGCAATTTGCATCAAACGTAAAGACGTAACTGTCCACAATAAGTTGTTCCAGGTTTCTGTACTTAATAAGTATTATAAATTCCATTTCCAAGTATTTTACTTCATTTTTAAGGGGAAGACCATATGAATCAAAATTAAAATTCTGTTAATTTTTAACGCCTGCTGACCAATGGATGCCTTTTTGATCTGACGTGTGAAGATTTGATACGAAGTTTACAGATGGCTTATTTTTTAGCAATTGTAATTCATCTCTCATTAAGACGTCGAAATTCTTTATTCCTAATTGATTGGCAAATTTCTTCAGATCGAAATTCGTAGTTGTTTGCTTTACACATAATTTCAAAAACTCGGTCAAGTTATTAGCTTGAAAACATAGGTCACTTATGTTACTCATTTTACAGTAAATCAATTCTATTTCAGATTGTGTGAGACGGCAATCTTTGTGACCCGGAACTTTGTTCCTCAGCGGAGTTTTCAGCGAAGCGACCGATGCTACCCGCATTATGCATCGGAGCATTACTTAGACATCTGCCACTATTCCGTGCTTCTACCATTGGCGCTATTGTCTGAATACAAGGAGCAGCTGTTGCCAGTATTTCCATGTAGCATGAGCACCGCAGCTGCGACGTATCGACACTTCCTGTGAGTGTCTTACGAGACATCTGCAAAGTTTAGTATTATGTCTCGAAATACTGAATTTAACAATTTAAAGATGGACATTTTGAAAATCATCACAAACGTAGAACACAAGAGACGATGTAAAGAAGTTTTCGAAGATTACAGGAGGAGGAATATTAAGACAAAAGAAGAGGAAGATTATTTATTCAAAGAATGAATGGAGAATCATAGAAACTTTTGAAAGATCTTTAACTGGACAAGAAGGTGAATCGACGTCATCATACAATTTTGACGAAGAAATACAAAAATGTCCATTTTAAATACAAATTTTACAAATATATCAAAAGCTCCTGACTCAACATTCTATCAGCTAGTAGTATATAACTGGACACAGGTACGAACAGGAATTCATTGGAAAGATTTCATCAAGATCGCCCATAATGAAATGCTGTAGAACATGGGAATCTTCTTCTGATCCTTCATTAACACATGAAATGAATATAGCAAAAACACAAAGATAGAGTCAGGTATATGGAAGATAAGCAGTCGCAACTATTATTAAGATTAGAACAAACAGCTCCTACCCGTACTTGAGCATTTGGAAAACGTGGAATATATATATATATATATATATATATATATATATATATATATATCTATTGCAGTATGTAGGAAGACTTCATTTGCAATGTCTTCCGTCAGCATAATAGAGAGAATTTTGTTGCTTCGTGGAGCAAGTTGTGCCTCTTCTTTCGACAAATCATCTTGATTTCTATATAATATTATCAACAAATTTTATTCATGAATCGTTAAAACAACAGAAGGTGAGTGGGAACGAAGAAGATAAGGAGAGAATTGCTTCAAATCATCCGAGACTCATTCAAGGATGTTGGCAACAGCAGTTCATCTGCATCTCTCGACGAAAAAGATATTTTAAGTATAACATCGTGCATCTCTTCGTTGAATAAACTCATTGACTTCGAAAAATTTTCTCATCGGAATCTTCTACGCTGTTGTATTTCACAAGGTGAAGCTCTTCAACGGCTGAAGTCATTGTCCAATATGAACTATGTAAAATTCGTGAAAGAGTTGAATGAGACTCATCAAATAAAGTTTTCGCGCTCATATGTGACATTATTGATCAAATTGTTCAAACTTTTAAAGAACTATCCAAATTTAGCCAACTCTACTTGATCATTGATTCATTGAGCTCTAACATAATATCAAGAAATGGTGCTCCTTTTTGCAATTTGCATCAAACGTAAAGACGTAACTGTCCACAATAAGTTGTTCCAGGTTTCTGTACTTAATAAGTATTATAAATTCCATTTCCAAGTATTTTACTTCATTTTTAAGGGGAAGACCATATGAATCAAAATTAAAATTCTGTTAATTTTTAACGCCTGCTGACCAATGGATGCCTTTTTGATCTGACGTGTGAAGATTTGATACGAAGTTTACAGATGGCTTATTTTTTAGCAATTGTAATTCATCTCTCATTAAGACGTCGAAATTCTTTATTCCTAATTGATTGGCAAATTTCTTCAGATCGAAATTCGTAGTTGTTTGCTTTACACATATTTCAAAAACTCGGTCAAGTTATTAGCTTGAAAACATAGGTCACTTATGTTACTCATTTTAATGTCCATTTTAAATACAAATTTTACAAATATATCAAAAGCTCCTGACTCAACATTCTATCAGCTAGTAGTATATAACTGGACACAGGTACGAACAGGAATTCATTGGAAAGATTTCATCAAGATCGCCCATAATGAAATGCTGTAGAACATGGGAATCTTCTTCTGATCCTTCATTAACACATGAAATGAATATAGCAAAAACACAAAGATAGAGTCAGGTATATGGAAGATAAGCAGTCGCAACTATTATTAAGATTAGAACAAACAGCTCCTACCCGTACTTGAGCATTTGGAAAACGTGGAATATATATATATATATATATATATATATATATATATATATATATATATATATATCTATTGCAGTATGTAGGAAGACTTCATTTGCAATGTCTTCCGTCAGCATAATAGAGAGAATTTTGTTGCTTCGTGGAGCAAGTTGTGCCTCTTCTTTCGACAAATCATCTTGATTTCTATATAATATTATCAACAAATTTTATTCATGAATCGTTAAAACAACAGAAGGTGAGTGGGAACGAAGAAGATAAGGAGAGAATTGTTTCAAATCATCCGAGACTCATTCAAGGATGTTGGCAACAGCAGTTCATCTGCATCTCTCGACGAAAAAGATATTTTAAGTATAACATCGTGCATCTCTTCGTTGAATAAACTCATTGACTTCGAAAAATTTTCTCATCGGAATCTTCTACGCTGTTGTATTTCACAAGGTGAAGCTCTTCAACGGCTGAAGTCATTGTCCAATATGAACTATGTAAAATTCGTGAAAGAGTTGAATGAGACTCATCAAATAAAGTTTTCGCGCTCATATGTGACATTATTGATCAAATTGTTCAAACTTTTAAAGAACTATCCAAATTTAGCCAACTCTACTTGATCATTGATTCATTGAGCTCTAACATAATATCAAGAAATGGTGCTCCTTTTTGCAATTTGCATCAAACGTAAAGACGTAACTGTCCACAATAAGTTGTTCCAGGTTTCTGTACTTAATAAGTATTATAAATTCCATTTCCAAGTATTTTACTTCATTTTTAAGGGGAAGACCATATGAATCAAAATTAAAATTCTGTTAATTTTTAACGCCTGCTGACCAATGGATGCCTTTTTGATCTGACGTGTGAAGATTTGATACGAAGTTTACAGATGGCTTATTTTTTAGCAATTGTAATTCATCTCTCATTAAGACGTCGAAATTCTTTATTCCTAATTGATTGGCAAATTTCTTCAGATCGAAATTCGTAGTTGTTTGCTTTACACATATTTCAAAAACTCGGTCAAGTTATTAGCTTGAAAACATAGGTCACTTATGTTACTCATTTTACAGTAAATCAATTCTATTTCAGATTGTGTGAGACGGCAATCTTTGTGACCCGGAACTTTGTTCCTCAGCGGAGTTTTCAGCGAAGCGACCGATGCTACCCGCATTATGCATCGGAGCATTACTTAGACATCTGCCACTATTCCGTGCTTCTACCATTGGCGCTATTGTCTGAATACAAGGAGCAGCTGTTGCCAGTATTTCCATGTAGCATGAGCACCGCAGCTGCGACGTATCGACACTTCCTGTGAGTGTCTTACGAGACATCTGCAAAGTTTAGTATTATGTCTCGAAATACTGAATTTAACAATTTAAAGATGGACATTTTGAAAATCATCACAAACGTAGAACACAAGAGACGATGTAAAGAAGTTTTCGAAGATTACAGGAGGAGGAATATTAAGACAAAAGAAGAGGAAGATTATTTATTCAAAGAATGAATGGAGAATCATAGAAACTTTTGAAAGATCTTTAACTGGACAAGAAGGTGAATCGACGTCATCATACAATTTTGACGAAGAAATACAAAAATGTCCATTTTAAATACAAATTTTACAAATATATCAAAAGCTCCTGACTAACATTCTATCAGCTAGTAGTATATAACTGGACACAGGTACGAACAGGAATTCATTGGAAAGATTTCATCAAGATCGCCCATAATGAAATGCTGTAGAACATGGGAATCTTCTTCTGATCCTTCATTAACACATGAAATGAATATAGCAAAAACACAAAGATAGAGTCAGGTATATGGAAGATAAGCAGTCGCAACTATTATTAAGATTAGAACAAACAGCTCCTACCCGTACTTGAGCATTTGGAAAACGTGGAATATATATATATATATATATATATATATATATATATATATATATATATATATATATATATCTATTGCAGTATGTAGGAAGACTTCATTTGCAATGTCTTCCGTCAGCATAATAGAGAGAATTTTGTTGCTTCGTGGAGCAAGTTGTGCCTCTTCTTTCGACAAATCATCTTGATTTCTATATAATATTATCAACAAATTTTATTCATGAATCGTTAAAACAACAGAAGGCGAGTGGGAACGAAGAAGATAAGGAGAGAATTGTTTCAAATCATCCGAGACTCATTCAAGGATGTTGGCAACAGCAGTTCATCTGCATCTCTCGACGAAAAAGATATTTTAAGTATAACATCGTGCATCTCTTCGTTGAATAAACTCATTGACTTCGAAAAATTTTCTCATCGGAATCTTCTACGCTGTTGTATTTCACAAGGTGAAGCTCTTCAACGGCTGAAGTCATTGTCCAATATGAACTATGTAAAATTCGTGAAAGAGTTGAATGAGACTCATCAAATAAAGTTTTCGCGCTCATATGTGACATTATTGATCAAATTGTTCAAACTTTTAAAGAACTATCCAAATTTAGCCAACTCTACTTGATCATTGATTCATTGAGCTCTAACATAATATCAAGAAATGGTGCTCCTTTTTGCAATTTGCATCAAACGTAAAGACGTAACTGTCCACAATAAGTTGTTCCAGGTTTCTGTACTTAATAAGTATTATAAATTCCATTTCCAAGTATTTTACTTCATTTTTAAGGGGAAGACCATATGAATCAAAATTAAAATTCTGTTAATTTTTAACGCCTGCTGACCAATGGATGCCTTTTTGATCTGACGTGTGAAGATTTGATACGAAGTTTACAGATGGCTTATTTTTTAGCAATTGTAATTCATCTCTCATTAAGACGTCGAAATTCTTTATTCCTAATTGATTGGCAAATTTCTTCAGATCGAAATTCGTAGTTGTTTGCTTTACACATATTTCAAAAACTCGGTCAAGTTATTAGCTTGAAAACATAGGTCACTTATGTTACTCATTTTACAGTAAATCAATTCTATTTCAGATTGTGTGAGACGGCAATCTTTGTGACCCGGAACTTTGTTCCTCAGCGGAGTTTTCAGCGAAGCGACCGATGCTACCCGCATTATGCATCGGAGCATTACTTAGACATCTGCCACTATTCCGTGCTTCTACCATTGGCGCTATTGTCTGAATACAAGGAGCAGCTGTTGCCAGTATTTCCATGTAGCATGAGCACCGCAGCTGCGACGTATCGACACTTCCTGTGAGTGTCTTACGAGACATCTGCAAAGTTTAGTATTATGTCTCGAAATACTGAATTTAACAATTTAAAGATGGACATTTTGAAAATCATCACAAACGTAGAACACAAGAGACGATGTAAAGAAGTTTTCGAAGATTACAGGAGGAGGAATATTAAGACAAAAGAAGAGGAAGATTATTTATTCAAAGAATGAATGGAGAATCATAGAAACTTTTGAAAGATCTTTAACTGGACAAGAAGGTGAATCGACGTCATCATACAATTTTGACGAAGAAATACAAAAATGTCCATTTTAAATACAAATTTTACAAATATATCAAAAGCTCCTGACTCAACATTCTATCAGCTAGTAGTATATAACTGGACACAGGTACGAACAGGAATTCATTGGAAAGATTTCATCAAGATCGCCCATAATGAAATGCTGTAGAACATGGGAATCTTCTTCTGATCCTTCATTAACACATGAAATGAATATAGCAAAAACACAAAGATAGAGTCAGGTATATGGAAGATAAGCAGTCGCAACTATTATTAAGATTAGAACAAACAGCTCCTACCCGTACTTGAGCATTTGGAAAACGTGGAATATATATATATATATATATATATATATATATATATATATATATATATATATATATATATCTATTGCAGTATGTAGGAAGACTTCATTTGCAATGTCTTCCGTCAGCATAATAGAGAGAATTTTGTTGCTTCGTGGAGCAAGTTGTGCCTCTTCTTTCGACAAATCATCTTGATTTCTATATAATATTATCAACAAATTTTATTCATGAATCGTTAAAACAACAGAAGGCGAGTGGGAACGAAGAAGATAAGGAGAGAATTGTTTCAAATCATCCGAGACTCATTCAAGGATGTTGGCAACAGCAGTTCATCTGCATCTCTCGACGAAAAAGATATTTTAAGTATAACATCGTGCATCTCTTCGTTGAATAAACTCATTGACTTCGAAAAATTTTCTCATCGGAATCTTCTACGCTGTTGTATTTCACAAGGTGAAGCTCTTCAACGGCTGAAGTCATTGTCCAATATGAACTATGTAAAATTCGTGAAAGAGTTGAATGAGACTCATCAAATAAAGTTTTCGCGCTCATATGTGACATTATTGATCAAATTGTTCAAACTTTTAAAGAACTATCCAAATTTAGCCAACTCTACTTGATCATTGATTCATTGAGCTCTAACATAATATCAAGAAATGGTGCTCCTTTTTGCAATTTGCATCAAACGTAAAGACGTAACTGTCCACAATAAGTTGTTCCAGGTTTCTGTACTTAATAAGTATTATAAATTCCATTTCCCAGTATTTTACTTCATTTTTAAGGGGAAGACCATATGAATCAAAATTAAAATTCTGTTAATTTTTAACGCCTGCTGACCAATGGATGCCTTTTTGATCTGACGTGTGAAGATTTGATACGAAGTTTACAGATGGCTTATTTTTTAGCAATTGTAATTCATCTCTCATTAAGACGTCGAAATTCTTTATTCCTAATTGATTGGCAAATTTCTTCAGATCGAAATTCGTAGTTGTTTGCTTTACACATAATTTCAAAAACTCGGTCAAGTTATTAGCTTGAAAACATAGGTCACTTATGTTACTCATTTTACAGTAAATCAATTCTATTTCAGATTGTGTGAGACGGCAATCTTTGTGACCCGGAACTTTGTTCCTCAGCGGAGTTTTCAGCGAAGCGACCGATGCTACCCGCATTATGCATCGGAGCATTACTTAGACATCTGCCACTATTCCGTGCTTCTACCATTGGCGCTATTGTCTGAATACAAAGGAGCAGCTGTTGCCAGTATTTCCATGTAGCATGAGCACCGCAGCTGCGACGTATCGACACTTCCTGTGAGTGTCTTACGAGACATCTGCAAAGTTTAGTATTGTGTCGAAATACTGAATTTAACAATTTAAAGATGGACATTTTGAAAATCATCACAAACGTAGAACACAAGAGACGATGTAAAGAAGTTTTCGAAGATTACAGGAGGAGGAATATTAAGACAAAAGAAGAGGAAGATTATTTATTCAAAGAATGAATGGAGAATCATAGAAACTTTTGAAAGATCTTTAACTGGACAAGAAGGTGAATCGACGTCATCATACAATTTTGACGAAGAAATACAAAAATGTCCATTTTAAATACAAATTTTACAAATATATCAAAAGCTCCTGACTCAACATTCTATCAGCTAGTAGTATATAACTGGACACAGGTACGAACAGGAATTCATTGGAAAGATTTCATCAAGATCGCCCATAATGAAATGCTGTAGAACATGGGAATCTTCTTCTGATCCTTCATTAACACATGAAATGAATATAGCAAAAACACAAAGATAGAGTCAGGTATATGGAAGATAAGCAGTCGCAACTATTATTAAGATTAGAACAAACAGCTCCTACCCGTACTTGAGCATTTGGAAAACGTGGAATATATATATATATATATATATATATCTATTGCAGTATGTAGGAAGACTTCATTTGCAATGTCTTCCGTCAGCATAATAGAGAGAATTTTGTTGCTTCGTGGAGCAAGTTGTGCCTCTTCTTTCGACAAATCATCTTGATTTCTATATAATATTATCAACAAATTTTATTCATGAATCGTTAAAACAACAGAAGGCGAGTGGGAACGAAGAAGATAAGGAGAGAATTGTTTCAAATCATCCGAGACTCATTCAAGGATGTTGGCAACAGCAGTTCATCTGCATCTCTCGACGAAAAAGATATTTTAAGTATAACATCGTGCATCTCTTCGTTGAATAAACTCATTGACTTCGAAAAATTTTCTCATCGGAATCTTCTACGCTGTTGTATTTCACAAGGTGAAGCTCTTCAACGGCTGAAGTCATTGTCCAATATGAACTATGTAAAATTCGTGAAAGAGTTGAATGAGACTCATCAAATAAAGTTTTCGCGCTCATATGTGACATTATTGATCAAATTGTTCAAACTTTTAAAGAACTATCCAAATTTAGCCAACTCTACTTGATCATTGATTCATTGAGCTCTAACATAATATCAAGAAATGGTGCTCCTTTTTGCAATTTGCATCAAACGTAAAGACGTAACTGTCCACAATAAGTTGTTCCAGGTTTCTGTACTTAATAAGTATTATAAATTCCATTTCCAAGTATTTTACTTCATTTTTAAGGGGAAGACCATATGAATCAAAATTAAAATTCTGTTAATTTTTAACGCCTGCTGACCAATGGATGCCTTTTTGATCTGACGTGTGAAGATTTGATACGAAGTTTACAGATGGCTTATTTTTTAGCAATTGTAATTCATCTCTCATTAAGACGTCGAAATTCTTTATTCCTAATTGATTGGCAAATTTCTTCAGATCGAAATTCGTAGTTGTTTGCTTTACACATAATTTCAAAAACTCGGTCAAGTTATTAGATTGAAAACATAGGTCACTTATGTTACTCATTTTACAGTAAATCAATTCTATTTCAGATTGTGTGAGACGGCAATCTTTGTGACCCGGAACTTTGTTCCTCAGCGGAGTTTTCAGCGAAGCGACCGATGCTACCCGCATTATGCATCGGAGCATTACTTAGACATCTGCCACTATTCCGTGCTTCTACCATTGGCGCTATTGTCTGAATACAAAGGAGCAGCTGTTGCCAGTATTTCCATGTAGCATGAGCACCGCAGCTGCGACGTATCGACACTTCCTGTGAGTGTCTTACGAGACATCTGCAAAGTTTAGTATTATGTGTCGAAATACTGAATTTAACAATTTAAAGATGGACATTTTGAAAATCATCACAAACGTAGAACACAAGAGACGATGTAAAGAAGTTTTCGAAGATTACAGGAGGAGGAATATTAAGACAAAAGAAGAGGAAGATTATTTATTCAAAGAATGAATGGAGAATCATAGAAACTTTTGAAAGATCTTTAACTGGACAAGAAGGTGAATCGACGTCATCATACAATTTTGACGAAGAAATACAAAAATGTCCATTTTAAATACAAATTTTACAAATATATCAAAAGCTCCTAACTCAACATTCTATCAGCTAGTAGTATATAACTGGACACAGGTACGAACAGGAATTCATTGGAAAGATTTCATCAAGATCGCCCATAATGAAATGCTGTAGAACATGGGAATCTTCTTCTGATCCTTCATTAACACATGAAATGAATATAGCAAAAACACAAAGATAGAGTCAGGTATATGGAAGATAAGCAGTCGCAACTATTATTAAGATTAGAACAAACAGCTCCTACCCGTACTTGAGCATTTGGAAAACGTGGAATATATATATATATATATATATATCTATTGCAGTATGTAGGAAGACTTCATTTGCAATGTCTTCCGTCAGCATAATAGAGAGAATTTTGTTGCTTCGTGGAGCAAGTTGTGCCTCTTCTTTCGACAAATCATCTTGATTTCTATATAATATTATCAACAAATTTTATTCATGAATCGTTAAAACAACAGAAGGCGAGTGGGAACGAAGAAGATAAGGAGAGAATTGTTTCAAATCATCCGAGACTCATTCAAGGATGTTGGCAACAGCAGTTCATCTGCATCTCTCGACGAAAAAGATATTTTAAGTATAACATCGTGCATCTCTTCGTTGAATAAACTCATTGACTTCGAAAAATTTTCTCATCGGAATCTTCTACGCTGTTGTATTTCACAAGGTGAAGCTCTTCAACGGCTGAAGTCATTGTCCAATATGAACTATGTAAAATTCGTGAAAGAGTTGAATGAGACTCATCAAATAAAGTTTTCACGCTCATATGTGACATTATTGATCAAATTGTTCAAACTTTTAAAGAACTATCCAAATTTAGCCAATTCCTCTTTAACACTAATTCATTGAGCTGTAACATAATATCAAGAATAAATTCATACGAAATTTACAGATGGCTTATTTTTTAGCAATTGTAATTCATCTCTCATTAAGACGTGGAAATTTTTTATTCCTAATTGATTAACAAATTTCTTCAGATCGAAATACGTAGTTCGTAGTGATCCCATGGCAAAAGGAAGGACAAAATGAGTTATCATGCTAACTCAGCCCCCCCCCCACTGGAAGGAAGTTGACAAGGATGTGATGGAAGGATGGGTCCGAGAGGAGGAAACCGTTCCCTCCCCCCCTCTTGAATAAAGAAAGGAAGGAGGAACTCTCCCGTGAGGCAAGGGTGGGAGTGTCTTAGAAAAGGTGGTTCTTGGACGGCGAACGAAGCCTCGGACACGACAACGGAGGACAGATTCGGACTCTACGTGCAATTCTGCATCTACACCTTTTCACTCTCAAATACGAACAAGAGAGATTCAATTTCGAACAAGAGGAATTCAAATACGAACTCATTTTTCTAGATTTATTTCATACTTTTGCGTTATTGGTTCACATAATTTTGCTATTACTTCAACCTTTCCTATTTAGGCTATGACTATCATACCAATATAAGCATGATAATGGTATTATCTATGAGTTATATCTCAACACTGCAAATTAATATTTCAATAATGAAATATTTTGTACATGTATTTGTTATTTTATCTTTATGTATTATATTTTTTGCATTATATTTTCGATGAATAGTTTTTCGACAAGCAAGATACTTGGATGCGAGAGCATCCGTATGCGTATTAAAACTCCGGCTTAAAGTTTCTTAAAACAGCGTCAATCAACATTGTCTTTGTTGCACTGCGAAATTGGTGGGCTTTTCGAGGCCTCGGAGATTGAGGACTCTTCCATTGTGATGACCGCTGCTTCGTTTCAGGATCATACTCATAAATCCAACTCTCGTCGGCTTGATCACTCGCGACATAAAAGTTGGATCTCCGTTGCCTCTCGAAGACGGATGTACGAGAAAGACAATCTAAGCCCTCGGCCTGACGAAACATGTTAAGAGTTTCGGTAGCTGTCTTGTTCAACTTTGATGCACGTTCGCTGCTGTTTTATCTGTCATGCTAACTAACGATCGCTGACTGAATAAATGACAATGTCCGAGTACCTAATGAATGGAGTGAACGACTCACACAGGAATGGAAGTGAATGAATAGCCGGATTTCTTTTAGGGGCAAGACCGCACTTTGTTCTCTAGGATCCTAACTTTTCAGATCTGTGGAAGGTTTCGTTTCCAAATGAGAGTCATGTCCGATACAGAAGAAACATTCACACCTCTTGCTAGCTCAACTCCTACGAAGAAGGAAGTTGAGAGAAAGTTTCAACAAAAAGAGGAAGAGAGACAAATGATTGAAGACTGCAAGCACCTCGCCCTACAAACGGTTGAGAGTGAGCCTTTCTTAAACGAGGCTGACTTTCAGGAGTGAAAAGCCTTGACAAACGGTCTTGATGAGACCACGGCCTTAACGGCCACCTAATCAAGAAAGAAAAGACATTGACTGCGCCACACGCTACATACAAATGTAATGATTTGATGTTATCTGACGAAAATGAAGTGTTAAGACAGTACGACCACCAATGAATTGAATAGGATTACCACTATCATCATAGATACCAAATTTGCAATGGGATAATCGTGATACATTGACTGGAATGTATACTTTGTTCAGAAACTCCCTGTGCATGGTGACACCAAGGTCGCCACCGTCAATAGGAATATATCTTAAAAGGGGAACCATTTGACCACCAACTTGTGTTGAATGGATAAAGTTAGTGTACATGTAAAAGTGATTGATATTCATATCGAGCAAAGATGTTGAGCCACAGTACTTCTCGTCGTAGAATATGTCACGTTTGAATCCTAAAATCTTTGTTAACTCTTTTGAAATGTGAATGACCGTTTTACCATGTACACTGATACTGAATGTATTTGCTTTAGGATCATAGTCAAAATGATGAGTGTAGATTTGATACACACTTGTTCAAGTATGTACAAACATCATAGCCATTGCTATAATGCTTTGGAGGTATCGGTAACTTTTCATTTGGCTTCCATGTAAGACTGGGACGTAAAACAGGGTCTGTGCGTTTGAAATAAAGGACCATTCGACAATCGGATTGCTGTTCAGATGTTATTTTCACATTCCCCCATTCATGGTGTGAATATTAAATTTTATCCTGTGCCAATGTAGATATTTCTTAATCTGCTTTGATACTTTCATGGACACTTGAGCCCTCAAAGGGAAGGCACCACCTCCTTTTACTTCTGAAAATTTTCCGATAGGTAGAAAGAAACGTGATTTAAGATTCAATATCTTTTGCAGAGGTCCACTCACATGAAATCCATGGGAAATATTAGTCGGTCTCAAGTAGAGTGTAACTTAATGTAGATTTGGATCCATCCACCAGAACCATAGATCCTTTGCCAAATCATTCATAACAATCAATAGGCGTTGAATTTTCATATAATAGTATGATTGCTCTAAACGATGACGGAATGATGGGTTTGTAGGTTGTTTCCATTTCAGTGGTGAAGCATTCTTAGCAATGGGTATGTCTGTATCTGCAGTGATAATTAAAGTAGGGCCATTTGCAATCTCATCAACAGCTCGCTTTCCCCGACGGGTGTTTACTGTAGGAATAGAATTCCACTCTGCTGCATGTTCATTCAAGTTATAGCTATGTACTTATCCATTTCGCTCTAGTTTTGGAAAGTACAAGTCTTGATTCGTTGCAGTGCCTAATGTAATCTCTTCATTTGCAATGGTTCTTATATTATTCACATAGCTCAAATCTTGCAGGGCTACCTCTCAATCACCATTTAAGTCAATCGGCTGTGTTAAATCAGTCTCAAACTCGGCAGCTGTATTTTCATATCGCTCAGGTTGAGCATTACTGGGAAACACTGCTGTAAACTCCAAGTTAAAGTATCAACATAAAGCGTCTTTTGCTTAGGCGTTATGTCGCATGACATAACGAACTGCTGCTTTCAATCTGTTCACAGTAGGCACTTTCTGTCGTCCTAGGAATTTGGTTAAGAGTGATTGCCCTTTCACATGTACTCCCGTAAGCATGCTTGTTCCACCTTCATATTGCGATGGTTGATACAACCAAATATTACTTGATATCTTGGTCTTCTACGTTCAACATCTGTAAGGGTATGAAATATTTCACGTTTTATTGATGAGCTCACACGACAGCTATTTTTTAATTCCATTGCAATGCGACGTACAGGATTGATCAAATCGATGCCGCCTAAAGCCATAATCTGTTAACATCATTTCCCACGCATGACCCATTCGCTGACGTAAAATCTGAAGTTTGTAAGCATGATTTTGCCAAGGATCGGCTATGTCGGAAAGAATTACATCTTCAATAGATCTTGTTGCATGAATAGGTGATTTGATGAGACGAACTGCATCATCTAATCCTCGTCCCGCTAATGTCACTATTGCAAATGATAACATGATGATGAATCCTAACATGATTTTGTCCATTTCTCATGAATTCTTTGCTTAAACGAGAAGACTAAACAAAAGTTTTGTTATGTCTAAAACTAATCATGATTGCCAAGCTCTTTTCTCAGTGTCACGTTACATGGAAGGCTCGACGCATTACCTTTTACGACACTCATCGACAAGTTAAAATAAGTTTATCATCTTTTCAAATGGATAACCTCCACGATACTTTACATATAATGCATCATCCAATGTACTATATCAAGAAAACAAATTTTAATCGTACGTATTTATTGAAGGCTTTTAGAAAAGTTACGACTGTGCTTTTGACAAGGGTATCATGTGAAAAATGTGAACGATGTAAAGAAGTTTTCGAAGATTACAGGAGGAGGAATATTAAGACAAAAGAACAGGAAGATTATTTATTCGAAGAATGAATGGAGAATCATAGAAACTTTTGAAAGATCTTTAACTGGACAAGAAGGTGAATGGACGTCATCATACAATTTTGACGAAGAAATACAAAAATGTCGATTTTAAATACAAATTTTACAAATACACTCAAGGAACAAATAAAGTACCCGGTGGAAAAAGTTATGTTAACAGTGACAAATTTATCATTTCAGTCATTTTTTTCTACTCGTTGGTGTGAAATATGAACTTGAGAAGTTAATCAATAGTCAAACCATTAAGCCTCAACCACACAGCGAGCTTTTCCAAGCGCTTTGCAGCAAATACAAAGTCATCATTGCAGCATTTGTAGACTTCCATAATGCACGCAAAGAAACTAGAGTGATTGATAGCTTGCGGACATGCGGTTACTCGAGACGCTTGGGACGCTCGTGTTTGCTTTGCTTTCAGTGTAGCTGAGGCCTAATGCTGTGATTCCATTCATTTTTCTTTCATGCATATCGAGCTGTACTCTGTTCAATCCGCTAGCTACATACACCACAATCATTGACAGTATCGTAGCATTAGCAAATTAGTCATGGCGACACGTGGATGTGATTTGACTGAATTCCAGAGATGTCAAATCTACGCCTTAAGGTTTCATGCGAATTTTTCAAGACCTAAAATTGCTGAGTGCCTCGAGATATCAGAGAACACAGTCATAAAGTACCTACAGAGGCTATCAGCTGGTGGAGATGCTAAAGCAACCAATCGAGCTTCTTGTGGCTGTAGGAAAAGTACAACTGAAGAAGATGACGAGGAAATTTTAACTTTCTCTTCGAACCATCCTTTTTGCTCTGCCAGAGTAATTAAGCAAAACCTAAATCTAGAATGCACCAGAAGGACCGTAACAAATCGATTGCTGAGCGGTGGTCTCAAGGCATTTACACCAGCTAGAAAGACAGCCTTGAAAGCAGATCATGAACATCACAGATTGGAATGGGCTACAGAAAAGTCATCGTGGACTTTGACGAGGTGGAAGAAAGTGGTGTTTTCTGACGAATGGAAATTCTGCTTCGGTCAGTCATGAGTACAGTATGTCCGTCGATCG
Organism: Prostheceraeus crozeri; assembly: GCA_907163375.1. NCBI lineage: Eukaryota > Metazoa > Platyhelminthes > Polycladida > Euryleptidae > Prostheceraeus > Prostheceraeus crozeri. The sequence goes on from CAJQUW010005773.1 coordinate 162,172, forward strand.
ATAGATCGGTACACGGATCGCTACGTCTGCCGTACTCCGAACAGATCTGTCGCGCATGTAGTGGTGTGGGGTGTATTCTCAATTAATGGACATACGAGCGTGGTGGGAATTCAAGAGAGATTGGATGCACAAAAGTACATCGACATCCTTGAAGGTAATCTTCTTCCAGTATGGAATAAAATCACTCAAGCAGGTGGCATCTTCCAGCAAGACAATGCACTGATACATTCGGCGAACCGGACGAAACTGTTCCTTCAACACAATGGAATCCCTACCTCAGACTGGCCTGCATTTAGTCCCGAAATGAATCCCATCGAACACGTGTGGGCACAGATGGAACTGAAACTCCAAAGAGAATATGAGGACCCAGAAGACAGTGACCAACTCCTTGCTACGCTTGATGTCATTTGGAATGAACTGATGGATGATGTCAATTATCGATCTTCTCTTATCAGTTCAATGCGTGATCGCGTAATGGCAGTACTGGATGCTGAAGGTGATTTTACGAGATTTTGCCTGTTTTCTATGTACTAGTACGCCTTCATGACTTTATACGTGTATTGATATTGTTTCTGTGATCGACTCTGAAGCACAAGTAATGCACATTGTCTTGTTGTTTTCGAAATACGAGTTAAATGTCTAACTGGGTACTTTATTTTTTCCTTGAGTGTATATCAAAAGCTCCTGACTCAACATTCTATCAGCTAGTAGTATATAACTGGACAAAGGTACTCCAAACAAGAAGAAGAAGTCCTCAACAAAATGATTAACAATCTATTACAAAATGACATCATCGAATTAATGCATCATCGGGGCCCTTTCTTACGGCCAAACCAGGTGATTCCAGACTACTCATAGACTATAGTCACTTGACACCAAAAATACAAAAGAAGAAACTTGCGTTGGCGCCAGTAGTGCAAGTATTACCAGCATTCAAGTGTAAACCACACCTTCGAGGAATCAGTATAGACTTAAAACATGCCTTCTATTCTTTACCTTTACATCTCAAATCGAGATTTCTCACAAGGTTCAAGTTTCAGCAACGGCACTATCAATTCAAGCGGTTACCAATGGGTTTATCCACAAGTCCGGCCTTTTCACAAGCAGTGCTCAACGAAGTCCTTGGCCATATCATCACACAGGATTGCATGAAGCCTGATCCAGATCACACGAAAAAGATACATAAGTATCCTACACCAAAATCTACGTAAGAAGTTCGCCAATTTTTTGGTCTTGCCTCTTACTACCGACGATTCATACCAAATTTTGCGAAATTGGCGAGCCCTCTCCATCAACTAATCAAAAAAGACAGTCCTTATGTTTGGAAAAACGAACAGCAAACATCCTGCACTGAATTGAAGGCGCGCTTGTGTAAAGAGCCAATACTTGCCTATCCGGATTTCACCAAAACGTTTGTATTACATACTGACGCAAGCGGGACAGCTCTGGGTGCTGTACTCAGCCAGGGCTCGGGACGCGAAGAACGTCCAATTGCGTACGCGAGCCGGACGCTGAATAGGCACGAACGGAATTACGCAATTGTAGAATTGGAGGCTCTGGCCATTGTCTGGGCGTGCGACCACTTTCGCCCATACGTGTACGGTAGGCCTTTTACGGTGGTTACCGATCACAGTCCCCTCCAATGGTTATTCACACACCGAAATCCATCATCTCGTCTCATTCGATGGGCACTTAAATTACAAGAACTCGACATGGTAATCAAGTACCGACCGGGTAAGAGCAATAATGCCGATGCTTTATCGCGGATCACAGACACCACGGTCGTATCAGCGGTCAATCGAAATGACAGCACTGAGCTTCGCATCACCTCTGACATAGCAAATGTACGAACAGCACAACAAACCGACCCACTTCTTAAATGCGTAACTCAAAAACTGTTAGGCAGGTCGGTTGATTTCTGAAATATTTCCAAGTTGGATCAGTCCTTTGTTCTAACTAAGTTTGGTAACTTCCGATTGCGACAGGGAACATTGTACCGTCTGACCGACAAAGGTACTCTTACGTTAGTTTCACGATGTTCCTACCGATTGCAAGTTTTCCTAGAATTTCACCACGGCCAATTTGGAGGACATTTATCGGCGGAAAAGACCCTTTCCCATTTGCGCAAATTCTACTATTGGCCAAAAATGAACAAAGAAGTTCGACAATGGATAAGAGAATGTACCTCTTGCAACGCTAAGAATGCAACTAATCGCAAAGTCAAGGTCCCGTTGAAATCTATACCGATTCCCCCACCGTTTTATCGGTGGGCTGTCGATATCACAGGGCCATTTCCGAAAACCCATGTTGGCAATAAATGCATAGTTATCTTTGTCGAATACGCCACTAAGTGGGTAGAGGCTTTTCCGATTCCCGACCAAACCGCTCAGACAATAGCGAAGCATTTTACGAATGAAATTGTTTGTCGGTTCGGGTGCCCAGAAACATTGCTTTCGGATAGGGGCGCTAACTTCATGTCCGCTTTGATGAAAGACGTATGTCGAACCACAAATACCAACAGTGTTTACCACTGCTTACAACCCGAAATGCGATGGCCTTGTCGAAAAAATGTGCGGTGTTATAGTACGCATGTTATCGCACTACGTCAGTTCTGACCAGAAAGATTGGGACGACTTCATCCCGGCCATGCTTTTCGCATACCGCTCGTCAGCTCATGCGTCCACCAAAGAGAGCCCATTCTTCCTTGTTTTCGGAAGAGACCCCCACCTCCCGTGTGATTTGGTTTTGCATGACCCTCCTACGGATGACTCTAACACGGTATCTGACTATAAACACCGCCTATCTCGCCGCTTATCCACTGCATGGGAAGTGGCACGTGCCAACAACGACGAGGCCCAGAAACGCCAGAAAACTCAGTACGACAAATCTTCTACTGATCTCTTGGATCACATCACAGTTGGTCATCGCGTTTACGTTTTCACCCCGCAACCCAAAAAGGGACTGTCCAAGAAATTACAAAAGTTATGGCGCGGCCCTCACCGCATCCTGGAACTTACCGACACAAATGCTTTAGTTGCGCCTATACATGAGCCTCGGGGAAAACGCCAATGGATAAATTTAAACCGCTGCAAGTTAGCAATCGAGCCACATACTCCCAAACTTCCAGACACGAGTGCATCACCGCTTGATCTATTTTTTGATCAAGCGCCACCTGCCGACCATACCGATCGCCTTCGGGACGTTATACTTCCCTCTAAAAATCCGCCATCAACAGATGGGGACAAACCCACTAAAGCAAAACAGCTATGTGCGACAAAACCTACTTGTTCGGACACAAGCGGACCGGTTACCTCCGCCGCTTCCCCATCTTGCAAATATCCCCTCGTAATCGACAGCGACATTTTTCCCATTAATCGACAACCACGCCACCCCTTATTTGAATTCATGGTTACGTGAATGCCGTTAGTTACGTCGGCGCGGTTTCTCTAATCTGTAGATGTTTTACAATGTTTATTCGTTGTTTTCGCCATTTGTTCATTTATTACAGTCTCTCCTCACCCTGTCCCTCTCCGATGATTCAACGTTCTCGTTCTACTCTCCCATGCGTCTCCACGGTCACGCAGTACCAGTTCATACATGCCCAAACAAACTTTTCTCTCCTTATTTTTCAGGCAGTTCTTATCTTCTCCATACAGGGCTCAATGTTAGGGTCCGGCGAGGTCCTAGTGAACAAGCAGTCGGTGCCGGTAGAGGTGGCCTTACTTTTGTCCAAGCGTGACAGCATGGGGCGGCTTACCCCCATCCGTCTCATCACGTCTCTCGTGCGCCCTTGGGGCCCAATTGCTTGGCCAGAGCAGGCCAAGACACACGGCATATCTCCGGAAAATTTACTGGATGCTCCACAGTGGCCAGAGGTGGTCGAAAAAGCGACTCGGCGCCTCCCGGATGACGCGATCACGCACATCCTGGTAAAGGGCATAGCTCCCTTAGCATGGGCCCGGACGATTCCGTGCCTAAAGCGCGTGCCGGCGTCGAAGGTGCCAATTCCCTCATGGGAAGAGAGACTCAAAAACCACTCTCTCTTAACGGCACTGGCCACTTGGGAAGCCCAGTCATACCTTCTCCCCTGTTCGGGGTTACATTGCCATTTCAAGTCACATTGGCAGGAAAACTCAAAGCGCCGATACGGTGTTTTTTGCGCGTCCAAGGACGCTGCCATGATTCTGACCGCCTCTAACCAGGCCTCGCTGCCCTTAATCCCAATGCCGGATTTTGTTCCACTGCTCGCCGGTAACCAACAGCCTCCTACCATGGCAGCAATGAAATCGGCGCCAGCATCTGAGAATGGGGACGTCCTCTCCATTGCGTGGGAGGAATTGGGGGTGGACCTCAATCCTCATCCCAAACCGGAACCAGCGGTCGCCCAACTACAGCTGGAGGAGTCATCTCAGGGCGAACCTGAGACACGACGGCAGGCCATCGCCAAGACGCGACGTTTCCTCCTCCAAGGAGTGGGTGGCGTCCCGAGCCTCGTGTGGTGGGAGCCACACGAGGTAACAGAGATCCTTCGTGCAGCTGCTTTCATGGCCTACCGTTTTCGGGGCGGACGACGCCGTCGTTGGCCGGCTGTGACGGACAGAATGGTGGAGGTTATCCATCATAATAACGCAAGGATTGGCCCATGCCGCTATTGGCCGAGATCGGAAATGCAGCCGTCCACAGTGCTGCTGCTTGGGGCGCACCTACCCAACGTCCCGTCCCAAGGACTCGCCATACGGCTTCCCCATCTTCAATCGAACTCATGCGTCGGACTGAACGAACATCTTATGACTGTCCGACCAAGCGGTGCAAACTGTTTCTACTGTATCGGTGCCGCCCTTATTTTGCCGGTCGGTTGCCGGCCCCCGTTTGACTGGCTGGTGCCCATAACAAAAACAGTAATAGAAGTGTTCCCGCGTCTCCCACTGATAATTGTTGGCACTATCCATGCTCAAGGGGGGATTTTTGACCGGTTTCCGGACAACACGCACATCTGTAAGCGTGATTTCGGCGCCCCGCCCAAACTGTCTGCCGTTTGTGAATATGTCTACAATAAATTTCATTAGTTTCTACGACTCACTTTATTCCTGCATTTCATGTATACAGTATGTACGACGTCACCAACTTTTATGTTTTAACGTATCTTGTACTAAGTCTCATCACGACTAAGCCCATCGCATTTACTTAGTAATGTTTTATATCCCCATCCAGCATTTCGCTGTGCTCGCGTTGTCCTCTTCCTTTCAGACATAGCTCGACGAGGACGTCGCTTTTCAAAGAGGATGGATGTTGTGATGTACTATTCTACTTCATCGTGGATATCCAGCCCATTGTAGTGAGACTACGAAAATTATTCCTGAGGAAAATTGGTGGAAGAATCATGCGTTAATTAAAATCGTGTGGGAGTAGATGTTAGTCGGTCACCGAGTTCTTTCCTGTGCTATGACGTAATTTAGAATCAGTTCAAACGTTCGCCCCTCGGAGAGGGACAGTGTGTCTCTGTAGGGCAAATAATAATATATATCAGAATATTAACAAACTTGCCGGAAATTGACCATGGACATGACAGCGGAGCCTTTGGTGCTCGTGTGTTCGCGATTGCATAAACTTAAGATTATGTCATCGGAGGAAATTGTCGGCATGGATCTAAAGAAAAAGCTTGAGAGACCGCAGGAGGGATATGGCAATTTGGTGGGAAATGACAGCCGGTCTCCGCGGTGCGACGGAAAATGTTGACCAAGTTCGGTCATCGGAACTTGGCGCCCACATCAAAGAGTTACGAAATTGGGAATAAGCACCATGAATCAGCAACGACCAGATTGGCTAAGGAAAAACTCATATGTGGATTGGTCTGTAAGACTTTCAGTGCTCATGGCGAGAGATGCTAGCGAGCTATCCAACATCCAATATCTATCGGACCAGTGAATGAAAATGAAATCCCAGAACTGTGAGTGGACATCCAATGGAGCGAGGAATAATGACTTTATAAACTGATACCCAAATCATAGAAGGGACTTCGATTCGGGCTTCGATTCGAACTTCGATTCTGACTCGGCTTTACGCAGACTTCGGTCGACGTGACTTTGTTGAGTTAGTCAGTCTTGCCTGGCTAACGGAGAGGAGACTCGGTGGAGTGACTTACAAACGAAGAGACAAGTAGTGGTAACGTACATGTCAAAATTCATCTCGATAACTTTTACAAGGACTTCCAAGTAAACATTTGTAGTAGCTATTCATAAACAGGTTGTTTGATATACATGTATCTATTTCATGAATAACTAACCGTGTATCTCTATTCTGTTCAACTTGTTTTGATCTTTTCTCTATAGCAGCAGGCAGCGCGGGAGTTAGCAAAGGGACTTCTTAGCAATCAGTGACATTGAATACTCAGCTACGTTCCCCTTTGTTATCACACGGCCCGAACCGGATCTTGGATTCAAGTCTGGTCGTACCCGTTACACCAGGAACCATCGCTACAACTAAAAAGAGCTTGTGTATCTAGCCTTCTCCGATACACCGATACACTCTCTCGAGGCCGACAGCGCTTAAGGTCACGTGAGATAGGACTAAATATTCGGGGTGTGTTTACCACAATAACAAGGTAATTAAATTAGTTATCCGACTTGGAAGTGTAACAAAAGTCCTAAGTAGTACCAGCTTGGACAATACGTGTAAAATACTAGCGGGAGGTAAATAACAACCTGGTCCATAAGACACCTCAAAGTAAGTAACGTTTCTCCCTATCGTATAAAGGGGAGCGTTACACTTCTACCATTGGCGCTATTGTCTGAATACAAGGAGCAGCTGTTGCCATTATTTCCATGCAGCATGAGCAGCGCAGCTGCGACGTATCGACACTTCCTGTGTGTGTCCTACGATACAGTGTCAGTCACGGTTCATCTGCAAGGTTTAGTATTATGTCTCGAATTACTGAATTTAACAATTTGAAGATGGACAGTTTGAAAATCATCACAAACGTAGAACACAAGAGACGATGTAAAGAAGTTTTCGAAGATTACAGGAGGAGGAATATTAAGACAAAAGAAGAGGAAGATTATTTATTCAAAGAATGAATGGAGAATCATAGAAACTTTTGAAAGATCTTTAACTGGACAAGGTGAATCGACGTCATCATACAATTTTGACGAAGAAATACAAAAATGTCCATTTTAAATACAAATTTTACAAATATATCAAAAGCTCCTGACTCAACATTCTATCAGCTAGTAGTATATAACTGGACAGAGGTACGAACAAGAATTCATTGGAAAGATTTCATCAAGATCGCCCATAATGAAATGCTGTCGAACGTGGGAATCTTCGTCTGATCCTTCATTAAGACATGAAATGGATATGGCAAAAACACAAAGATAGAGTCAGATATATGGAAGATAAGCAGTCGCAACTATTATGAAGATAAATTAAGAAAAAGATGGACTGTAGTAAATAATGTAACAGAAGGTATTTGAGTATTTTTAACAGTTTCTTTAGGTGCTCTGACTGTTGTCATTTCTTCTGGTGCTCTTACAATTCCTGTTATTGCTACAGCTTTGCACTCTGATGATCGCCCAATTGTAGGGAACAGCTGCTTCCCACATTCATGAAACAATGTATTTCAGAACAAACAGCTGCTACCCGTACTTGAGCATTTGGAAAACGTGGAATATATATATTGCAGTATGTGGGAAGGAAGACTTCATTTGCTATTGCTGCACTGATCATTACAAAATGCCAAAACGTACTGCCACAGAAACTTTTTCATTTTACACTACGGAAATATTGAAACTAATTCCAGAAGAGGAGTTCTTTCTTACGTGCCGCTTTTATTGATTATATTATACTTGATTAAAGAAGAGCAACAAGACACCGCGGATCTGACACAATGACCGCCGAGACGGTCTCAAGGACCACATAAAGAAGGCAGGGGCCGACCACATGGTTATCCTGAGTAGGGTTGCCTGTGTGAAGTGTAGGGTGCTGTTGGTTGTTGGGCAGGAGGCCGACTTCTATGAGGCATGGTGAGTGTACAGGAGGGTTGGTGACCGATTTGAGATTTGTGGAGTTGATGAATGCTGAGAAGGAGCGAATGTTGGGGAAAGAGAAAGAGGCCAAGAATGTTGTTGAGAATGCTAGTGGGAATGTTGTTGAGATTCCTTCTAATCCCGAAGGCCGCCCTAAAAAAGATTTTCACCGTCGAAGCGTTCGCCGAGGTGGCATTTTGAGGTGCCTGGCAATGCGCCGAAAATCTGGCACGAGAAGTATGGATTTGATTATTCGAGGGAGAGGTTCTTGCAAAAATGGCCGAAGACGTCCTGTCTCAGATGGCCGGCGCAATCCAATATCGCCGAACCAACTAGGGCATGGAGTATATTCGTGCATTATTCCCGTGCGGGGCATGCACGTTTCTCTCTTTTTATTACAAAATGACTAAACGCACTGCAGATCAAGGAGTTCTTTATTACATGCCGCTTTCATTAAACTTGATTAAAATAGAACATCAAGACACTGCGGAAAAATATTTTGAAGAATGGAAGGTGGAGATTCAACCGAGAAAGAAAAAGGGCGGACTCTGGAGAACAGGCAAATTTCAAAACCAAAATTGAAGAATATCTTCAATCAATCTGCAAAATTTATCCTTATGTTTCGGTCGCTTCGCTGGAGAATAAAGCTCCAGGTCATAAAGATTGTCTCTCTCTCAGAAACAGGTGTATTTTACTATTCCCACGTGTGTGGACTCGTTGAAAAAACTAATTTTGTCAGAAAAGAGAGGTAATCAAAGATTGCTAATTACATATATTAATCAAGGAAAGGTATTGAGTAAGATGAAAACATCAATCCATTGTTCATTTGTGAAGTTCGTCAAATGTTTGAACGATGAACATCAAATCAATTTTTCCAGAACATATACCGGGTGGCGCACGAGTGTATTAACAGTAGAGTACCCAGCACTTAACGTCATGCAGAGGCAGCTGCATGTCTTTATCAATCTGTTGCAGGAATCACTTCTACAAGCTAGGCTTCGCATGTGAGTTAAACTCACAGACCAGTTTAGCTAGCAGAAATCGCTGCAACCTACCCGTCTACCTTTCACTGTTTGACGAATTACGCATTCAGTTCATTTTTTTCAATCATGCCGCAGCGCACACTGACGTTTGATGAAAGAAAGTTTATCTTAAAATGTTACTGGAAACATGAAAACGCACAACGTGTTATTGATTCATGGGGTGCAACATTCGAATCTGATCCACCATCACGTCAAGCTATTTATAACTTAAGAGATAAATTTGAGAGTAGCCAAATTTCTGACCTACCGCGGAAGCACCAAGCAACGGTAAACACGGATATTAATCAAAATCTAGTTGCACAATCTGTTGTGGAAAATCCTAAATTATCAACAAGACGTCGCAGTAATGAACTGGGAATAAGCCGACGATCACTGCAAAGAATTTTACATGACCTAGAGATGAGTTCCAATTTTGCGAATTGTTTGTTTGTTAATGAATGTCATAACAATCCAGAATTCATGGATTTGATATTTTGGAGTGACGAAGCACAGTTTAAATTATCTGGTGGAGTAAACAGACATAACTGCGTTTATTGGGACACAGAGAATCCTTGTAACAAACTTGAATCGCAGCTGAACCAACCTGGCATTACAGTATGGGTCGGGATATCGTCAACTGAAATTGTTGAACCAGAATTTTTCGAAGGTACAGTGAATGGACACGATTTTGATAGGTTATCTTTTATGCAAGATGGTGCACCACCCCATTTCGCCAAAGTGGTCCGTGAACACCTTGATCAGTGCTTCTCCAACAGATGGATGGGTAGGCGTGGAGCCATTGAATACCCACCACCATCACCAGATCTGACGCCTATGGATTTTAGTGTGTGGGGAATTATTAAAGATGTATTTTCAAGAGGACCCAAAAATATAACTGAATCTTTTGCCAACTTCAACAGAGACTTGTGTTCCAAAATTTGCAGAAGTGTTGCATCCCGTTGTCAAGAATGCATTGATATGAATGGTGAGCAATTTGAGCACACGCACTAGAAGATGTAAGTTTGCCCATTTGTAGATATAATTATCAAAATAAATTTCGATGGCCTTCCAATTTAGAATAGCGTCTTTTTCTTAAATGTTAATACACTCGTGCGCCACCCTGTATTAGTTTCTTGAACAAGTTGAACAGACTATCTCTAGAGTTGCCGACACCCAATACTTCAACATTGAGTATTCATTTTGTCAAAAAACACCTACACCAAATTGAGGACTTTCTCACAAAAGAAAAGGAAAGAAGACTGTTGGAATCGTCTGATGAAATTTGGGGGAAAAGAACTGGTTTAACTTAAGAAATAGACGAATTAAAATAAATGTAATGAATGTAAATTTGTAAATTGCGTTTTGTTACTAAACTTCACTAAACGCCATTCTCAGTTTGTGTTTTACTACGTCGTTCTCAATTGATCATAAATATTTTCGCACATTTTCATGAAATTTTCTTCAATTTTAGGGTACTTAAATTTTTAAAAAAATGATCGTTCCCGAAACGCTAAAAATGGTGAAATTTTGTGACAAATTATTATTATTTCACTCATTTTCATAAAAAGTTCATCAATTTTAGGGTACCTAACTTTTTCAAATATTTGTCTATCCTGGAACGCTCTTATTACCATTACTTCCATATTTCCTTCGTTTATGAAACATGCCTCATAAGTGACTTTAAATATCTTCACGTTTTCATGTTAGGAAATGATGCTGAGCGGGAAGTAGCAACACTTCACTTACACATTGATAACGTGTTTTACCATGTTGGGTAGATCTTGTCATGCAAGATTATCATATGTATTGCGACAAAAAGCCATTTAGAATTGAAATGATTTTCTATATGGCTAGGTGAGATTTTTGATATGCCTTGGTGAAAGTTGGCACAGGCGTGCCCCGTCCCACCATGGGCCAACACGGACACGCCTTTCTCTCCCTCCCCCGATTCTTCTACACCTTTTCGGACAACCTCAGTAGTGTACAAGTGTGATATTGTAGGACACACAGAGACCGACGGGGGTTGTCCAACAAAATACCGCGAAGTGTCGGACACAACTTTTCCACGGCGTCTCATGGTGGCTCGGCAACTAACTTATGAAAATGTGTGGCGTGTCCGGGGGGGATTTGGGTCCATCCTCTGAACAATGTTTTCGAAGCATGTCCCACAACAGTGTGTTGGTGTGGAAAAACTTACAAAAAATTTGGTGTGTCCACAAATCGCCAAGCATTCTATTGCCCGTCCTCTCGTCCACTGACAAGTCTGTTGATTATAGGAGACAGTGTCCGAGGGGGGGGGGGAATGGGTAAAAATTCTCTGAAAAATGTTTTCCCAGCAATTACCAAATTTTCAAGTTTCCAAAGGAAAAGCTTAGAAATGTTTTAAAGAATGTTTTGAAATGTTGTGAAATGTTTTGAATAAATAAATAATAGTCAGGAAAGGAGTTCGAAGCGCATGGGGGCAGGCGGCAACGGATCAAAGACAAAGAACAGTATATAAACGAGACTCAAAACAGCAACCTCATAACAAGAATAGTCGACGATCTGTATGTGTACAGCCGCAGATCCGCTAGCCGATCAAGATATCTACGACCTTATCGGACGTTCAAGGGACTTTCACCGCCCGGAACCCTCTACTTCTCCCCCATGCCGATCGCGCTGTCCGTCGACTCCTTGCCTGGTCCCACCTATTCCGAGCGGTTATTCTGCAACTACCTGATAATCTCCCCTTTACCCTTTTAAGCCCCGTCGTTCAACCCCTCGACTCTTGGTTCCCGCATCTTCCCCTACCTCTACTCCTCCAATACCCACCCGACAACCCCCATACCCTGACACGCACGCTCCGCCTCGTCCGTCGGCCGTACACCCTGGGGCCGTTGGTTAACGGTTTCCCCACGGAAGAGGCCATCTGTAGAACCATAGTGGACCATACCATGTCCCGACTATATGATCCCCTCCCTTGAGCTCCAACCGCGAGGACGCGGCTCTTTTTCGTCCTCGGTAGGAGTGTAACCTGGAGGACTCGATCCCCAGCCTTAGGACCCTTAAGGTACAGCAAGCCGGGTCACATTTAGGAACTCGAGCGGGAAGAGAAACAAACGAGATAGTTACGTAAGAGGCCAAAACGAATGATATAAATGGCAAATAAATAAGGAAAGACAGACCCTTAGGACCCTTAAGGTACAGCAAGCCGGGTCACATTTAGGAACTCGAGCGGGAAGAGAAACAAACGAGATAGTTACGTAAGAGGCCAAAACGAATGATATAAATGGCAAATAAATAAGGAAAGACAGAGAAGGTCAGAACAGTAAAAGTGGCGCCGCTCGGAAAACATAAATTACCATTCCAGGCGCCGGGGCATGATCAGATCCGTGGGAGACCAGAGCACGTAGTAGAGTGTTACGTAATACTGGAATTGAAAAGCGATCGTTCCCAGAACTATCAAAAGAGACCGCTGTAAGTGCTCCAATAAGTAAATAATAGTCAGGAAAGGAGTTCGAAGCGCATGGGGGCAGGCGCAACGGATCAAAGTCAAAGAACAGTATATAAACGAGGCTCAAAACAGCAACCATAATAACAAAAATAGTCGACGATCTGTATACGTACAGCCGCAGATCTGCTCAGATATAATCGCCGATCCGGATATCTACGACCCTATCGGACGTTCACGAGAGTGAGTATAACGATAGTTAAAGGCAGGCGTAAGGTCCGAAGGCCGTAGACCGACCTAGAAAGATCGCGCCGAGAGGCCCTGAGTAGCTAGACGTACCGCAGAGGCTCGAAGCACTACTTCTCCGTTCGTTACTCTTCCCAATGAACTACCTGTGAGGTTGACGCTACTTCTCTCTCTCTCTCTCTCTCTCTCTCTCTCTCTCTATTCGCATCTCTCTCCCTCTCTATTTGCACGTATTCCCTCCCTCCTCACGTGAAGTATTACGATTGATAAAGGCAATTATATTTACGTATATACAGGGTGATCGCGATCTTCTTGCGGATTTTCTTTGTGGCGTTCGATGGGTTAATCTAAATATGTAATATTTAATTTTCGGAAGATAATTTGTTTATTTCTCACTCTAATGTTTTATGAATTAATGAGACACTTAATAAAAGTCATAGTCCACTGAATGTTTTATTTTAATAATTACAAAATCGCTTTTGGCTGTTGGCTGACTGAGATTGCGCATTATCCTTTCCCTGACGTCAGTCGAGCTAACCTGCGTGTCTATTGTTTACGTGCTGTTTCTCCATTGGCGGACTCTCTCCATTGGCGGACTCTCTTAAGCGCTTCTATCTCGAAGGTTTTCCCCACTTCAAACGATTTGGTATCGTGATGGAATATCGTGACTTATCGAACAAGGAAATTGCTTCAATTGTTGCATTCGCAATAACGTATGATTGTGAGAAAGCCAGACGCATGTTTATTGAGAAGTTCGACAAGCAACCTCCTTCGGCAAGAACGTTACTTCACTGGAAGAACAGGTATTTAGAAACCCTCTCTGTTGGTCCAAGAGAACGAAAAGGTGATCATAGTCGGCGGCGAGTTTCGGATGTAAAGAGGACAGAAGTCATTGCAGCTTTCGAAGATGATCCAAGCGCATCGCAAAGAAAGGTTGCACAAGAGGTCGGACTTGCTCAGTCCTCAGTGCACGAAGTGTTAAAGGAAGAGGGAATTAAGCATTGGAAGCACACGATTGTACAGGAACTGAAGATTGACGATATTCCTACTCGACTGCAATTTTGTCGCTTAATGATTGAACGCCACTCACAAGATCCAAGTTTCATCTTTGATATCAATTTTAGTGATGAGGCAACATTCCACCACAATGGAAGCGTCAACCGACACAACCGTTTTGTGTATGCCCGCACAAATCCTCATTTAACTGATGAGAAGCCAATGCGGTCACCTTCGATAGTTTGTTGGGCTATGGTCTCACCTCATGATGGGATTACCTACCAAGTGTTGGAAGAAACCATCAATGGGGAACGATACAAGGATATCTTGTTGAACAAGGTTATTCCAGTCATGACGCAGCGACGAAATCAAACACGAATGTATCAACAAGATGGTGCACCGCCACGTTGGGATCGGCAAGTACGAGAAGTCCTGAATTCAAAGATGAAAAATCGTTGGATTGGTCGTGACAGGCCTATACCTTGGCCCCCAAGAAGCCCGGACTTATCAGTGTTGGATTTTTGGCTATGGGGACAGATACAAAACGACCTTTACAAAGCACCGCGCCCCAAGACTTTGACTGAATTAAGACAAAAACTAACTTTCTTACTGGACAACATAACCACCGATGTTATTCGTCGTGCTTATCATTCCTTTATAAAACGTTGTGAACTTTGCATACGCTGTGATGGAGGCCATATTGAACATCTTTTGTAATTATTAAAATAAAACATTCAGTGGACTATGACTTTTATTGTCTCATTAATTCATAAAACATTAGAGTGAGAAATAAACAAAGTATCTTCGGAAAATTAAATATTACATATTTAGATTAACCCATCGAAATAAAACATTCAGTGGACTATGACTTTTATTAAGTGTCTCATTAATTCATAAAACATTAGAGTGAGAAATAAACAAATTATCTTCCGAAAATTAAATATTACATATTTAGATTAACCCATCGAACGCCACAAAGAAAATCCGCAAGAAGATCGCGATCACCCTGTATGAGGTGCCTGGCAGTGCGCCGAAAATCTGGCACGAGAAGTATGGCAACGGCCAGTTTCTCTTCCGCGTATTTGATTATTCGCGGTAGAGGAGTTCTTTTTTACATGCCGCTTTTATCAAACTTGATTATAGAACATAAAGACAATAAGGAAAAATATTTTGATGAGTGGAAGGTGGAGATTCAACCGAGAAGGAAAAACAAAAAGGCGGACTCTGGAGAACAGGTCACTGGTCAAAACACTTTAGCACTGAACTTTAGCAGTGGTCAAAACACTAACAAAAAAGCTTCGGAGGGGCCTAACACATCCAAAAGCTTCATTGCATATTACTTAAAAAAAATTGGAAAAACAGGTAAATTTCAAAACCAAAATTGAAGAATATCTTCAATCTGCAAAATTAATCCTTATGCTTCGGTCGATTCGATGGGGAACAAGGCTCCAGGTCATAAAGATTGTCTCTCTCTCAGAAACAGTTGTCACCACAACTGACACATATTGACAATTTCATTTTTTCTGTGTCTACGAGAATATACTGTCTGCAATTTTGTGAGTTTCCCTGCTGCAACTGTTTATCAATTTCGTTTCATCCTTCATCTCGGGATATGACATCAGCACCGCTAGAACGAGCATTTGCAATCTTCAGTGATTCAATTTTCCCTAGTTCCTGACCAGCAAGCACTGTTTAAAGATTTGGCTGCAAAACTTATTGAAGAAAATTTGAAAACGAAGGAAGCAACTGTTAACGAAAACAAAGAACAGGAAGTGAAAGACCTTACTTCGAATTCATTCGTTGATTTAACAGAGTTGGAGGAATTTTATCCGGAGAAAGTGGACTATTTTACTATTCCCACGTGTGTGGACTCGTTGAAAAAACTAATTCTGTCAGAAAAGAGAGGTAATCAAAGATTGCGAATTAATGTATATTAATCAAGGAAAGGTATTGGGTAAGATGAAAACATTAATCCATTGTTCATTTGTAAAGTTCGTTAAATGTTTGAACGATAAACATCAAGTCAATTTTTCAAGAACATATACATGTGTAACCTGGAGGACTCGACCCCCAGCCTTAGGACCCTTAGTGTACAGCAAGCCGGGTCACATTTAGGAACTTGAGCGGGAAGAGAAACAAACGAGATGGTTACGTAAGAGGCCAAACGAACGATATAAAGTGCAAACAAATAAGGAAGGACAGAATAGGTCAGAACAGTAAAAGTGGCGCCGTTCGGGAAACATAAATTACCATTCCAGGCGCCGGGGCATGATCAGATCCGTGGGAGACCAGAGCACGTAGAAGGGTGTTACGTAATACTGGAATTGAAAAGCGATCGTTCCCAGAACTATCAAAAGAGACCGCTGTAAGTGCTCCAATAAGTAAATAATAGTCAGGAAAGGAGTTCGAAGCGCATGGGGGCAGGCGGCACCGGATCAAAGCCAAAGAACAGTATATAAACGAGGCTCAAAACAGCAACCTCATAACAAGAATAGTCGACGATCTGTATGTGTACAGCCGCAGATCCGCTAGCCGATCAAGATATCTACGACCTTATCGGACGTTCAAGAGAGTGAGTATAAAGATAGTTAAAGGCAAGCGTAAGGTCCGAAGGCCCTAGACCGACCTAGAAAGATCGCGCCGAGAGGCCCTGAGTAGCTAGACGTACCGCAGAGGCTCGAAGCACTACTTCTCCGTTCGTTACTCTTCCCACTGAACTACCTGTGAGGTTGACGCTATTTCTCTCTCTCTCTCTCTCCCTCTCTATTTGCACGTATTCCCTCCCTCCTCATGTGAATTTATGATTGATTTATGTGAACGGTTGATAAAGGCAATTACGTGTCCATCAAAGTTGTTCTGTATTCGGGCTCGACTGAGGATTGCTAGGATCGAGTGGAAACCAGAGTGCTAACCAAAATAAGTGATCAAGTAACCTGTAAGTGAAGAGAAACACGCAAAACGAAAACAAAGACCTACCAGGGGTTACACATGTATTAGTTTCTTGATCAAGTTGAACAGACTATCTCTAGAGTTCCCGACACAACACTTCAACATTGAGTATTCATTTTGTCAAAAAACACCTACACCAAATTGAGGACTTTCTCACAAAAGAAAAGGAAAGAAGACTGTTGGAATCGTCTGATGAAATTTGGGGGAAAAGAACTGGTTTAACTTAAGAAATAGACGAATTAAAATAAATGTAATGAATGTAAATTTGTAAATTGCGTTTTGTTACTAAACTTCACTAAACGCCATTCTCAGTTTGTGTTTTACTACGTCGTTCTCAATTGATCATAAATATTTTCGCACATTTTCATGAAATTTTCTTCAATTTTAGGGTACTTAAATTTTTAAAAAAATGTTCGTTTCCCGAAACGCTAAAAATGGTGAAAGTTTGTGACAAATTATTATTATTTCACTCATTTTCATAAAAAGTTCATCAATTTTAGGGTCCCTAACTTTTTCAAATATTTGTCTATCCTGGAACGGTCTTATTACCATTACTTCCATATTTCCTTCGTTCAAGAAACTTGATTCATAAGTGACTTTAATTTAATTATCTTCACGTTTTCATATTAGGAAATGATGCTGAGCGGGAAGTAGCAACACTTCACTTACACATTCATAACGTGTTTCACCATGTTGGGTAGATCTTGTCATGCAAGATTATCATATGTTTTGCGATAAAAAGCCATTTAGAATTGAAATGATTTTCTATATGGCTAGGTGAGATTTTTGATATGCCTTGGTGAAAGTTGGCGCAGGCGTGCCCGGTCCCATCATGGGCCTACAACGACACGCTTTTCTCTCCCTCCCCCGATTCTTCTACACCTTTTTGGACAACCTCAGTAGGACACACTGTCACACCGGGGCGGTTCCAATATCGCCGAACAAACTAGGGCATGGATTATATTCGTGCATTATTCCCGTGCGTGGCATGTACGTTTAGCCCCGCTAAACGTATATTATGGTTAGCATCAATACCAAATTTACAATGACGCCGATCTACCGCTGATGAAAGAAATATATTCCTCAAACAATTTTTTCATCAATAAGAAAGGATTCTATAGACGCTATTTTTCACAAATTCCTCTAGCAACATTTAAGGATATCGACGTTGACGATTCATGTCTGCTCTTTTTAACAGACAGATCGTCAAATACAATGAGACAAATAAACATTGAACCCAAATGTTTGACAGGAAACGGCAAACCAACAAACAAACTATGGATTATACCTGACCATCATGAAATTGAAATGACCAGAGATACTCCACATTTCCATACATCTGAAGCAATTGCCCAGCTGATACCTTTACGACGAGCGCCCAGATCAACTTCAATGTTTAACGAGCAATATGTATTGATCATGGTCGAGAACTTCCAATATTTATACACAAGTATACACTACAAGCAATAATTACTGCGTTTGAAAACGAGCATTATCCCATTAAATGGGCACTAATTGATTTATGCTTAAACTCATCTCGAGCTTCTCATGGTGACATTAATATTTCACAATATTTCACTATATTATCACAAACCAACCATACCAAACAATTGTTGACACTACACCCTGGAATCATCGACATGGATTACATTGGAAGATGGAAACAGCAATAACAAACGTTCACTATATGCTCGATGAATATAATCAAATAATTGAAGACGGAGTTATACCTACATACATTTATATTGCTAATGGATCCACTATACAATTTGATGAAGGATTTCTTTTCAACATTGCAAGTGAAAAGGACAAACGTGAAGCAACATCTGGATTTACTATTGACTCCTCATCATCAAATATATCAACTCATATTACTGACTGTAATAAGGCATGTATAACGAAGTATTGAGAAAAATGTAATTGCGTACCTATTGAAGTTGCCATATAATCGGGCTCAGTGAAAGGTCGCTTGGATTAAGTAAAGACTAGAGAAAAGCGAGACCTACATAAGCGCCTAAGTAACCCATCAGAGGACTACTACAAAGAGGTCCTAAGGCTAAGTCTCTACTTTCTAGTAGTCCTCTGGTGGATTACCTCAAGTCCTCGAGTGGAAGGTATAGTTTGCTGAATAGGCAAGACCAATGATTTCACTGGTAAACATGACATCAAACTTATTGCAGTAACGGTGCAATATCTAAAATACAAAGATTTATTCCTTACTGAATTTATCAACCCTATCAACCTTTGTATTTTAACTTCTGATGAATATCTTACATTAGTCTTACTACTTCTAAAAAATAAAAAAAAGGGGTGGCCTATCCTTCCCAACACAACCCTGACCACTTCCTCTCCAACCCTCTTCTTGAGGGGGGGGGGGGCGTACCGCACTGTCCTTCGAAGTTGATGGGATTCACTAGTCTTGAACAATTATCACGCGATCAAAATAACATGATAGGTTGTTTTCAAAGGTACCTACTCCGTACATGTTCCTAAGCAAGTCAAAGCAAGAGGGCTCGTCTCCAAACTGCACAATAAGTGGAAGGGACTCATGAGAATAACGTCAGCAGGAATCCCGGCACGCTCACATCACAGTCCTTCAATTTTTCTGATGAGGGGAACAAATCAGAAGTTTTACAAACATTTCATGCGTTCTGTATATCCCATAATTCTCCATAGAAAAATTTAAGGAGACTGAAAATCTTGATGTTGATATGCCGAGAGCAGCCCTCGCTGTAGTCGACTTCACGCAAACATATACGAAACGGCACAAAATCATAGTAACTTATTGAGCAATTGGTGTCACAACGATGATGTCGATTACCGAAACAGAAAAGCCGAAATGTGGTATAACGTTATCAGTGCTTCAGACTGAACACTACACAGGTAGTACAGCATGATTCCTCACGTTCATCATCACATTATCATCTGTGAATTCTTTAACTCTCCTCCCAAAGAGGCAATTAAGATCATTCTGGTTTTTGATTGTTGAGAGATCGATCAGAGGTCTCGGATGAGCAACTGCATGGTGTTCAGCAAGTAACTCGCAAGGTTGCTGCAAACCTATACATAGCCACTGGATTTGTTGCATATGTTGCCATGATTTATCGTAGATGAAGCCGTTTCATGCAGATTTTTGAAAATGCAAGTGAAGTAAGAAAATGCTTCGCAGTCGCTGAGGTACATACATCTTGTAGTAATACTGATGCAATAACAATTTTGGTAGTGAGGCTTCTCAAAACTTCCTCATTGCAGCTGCCAATAATTTGATGACACGTCATCCACAAACTTGTACAATACATTAAAAATTAAAATATAAACGAGGAAACACGAGAATTTTTGAGATTTGTGATATATTGCCCAACACATATAACTGCATGGATCGCTAAGTGGTGTATGGATTCACTTGTAATTCTAGTAAAAACTTTTACATCGGTCAGACTTCTCGACCTTTTACGTATCGATGTGCTGTTCATAATCGGAATAAATCAAGTGCTGCAGCTGAAGTTTGCATGAAATCAAATCAATTAAGTGATTTCTTGGCAAGTGTGAAGACCCTTTGGATACTAGATTGACAGATGCGGAATATATCAAACAAATAAGCCAGTAATCAATAGGAAAACAGAGCTGACGGTGTTCTGATTATCCCTCTCGATCAACACAATGCAAATGTAGGCCTACAAGCCCACTGAGTGTTAATGTAGTGATGTTTTTACCTACTCCACGGCCCTCTGAGGATGGCGCGAAGCCGGTCGGGGAGCTGTTGGAATGATGAAGAACCTCTGTTAGCCGCCATCCTATGCATCCATAAAACAACTATCTTTGAAAGTTTTAATGGTCTGAGATGCATTTTCGGGAAATCGCACCTTTCAGTAAAGAAAGTCGCATGTGAAAAGTTACAATCGTTTGATATGCAGGTATCTTCAGAGTCTTCTTTCAAAAACTGATTTATAGGAGAGCGGTTTGAAGTTTTCATCTCAATCGTTAAAATTTTCATGTTTGCGACCACTTTCTATATTGCAGAACATTGATCGTCCTCGCCATGTTGTCACCCAGATGACATAATTTGCACATAGCAAGGTGGCTTGTTAAGATTGTAATATGAAACAGACTGCAAAAACACAAGAAACTGAAAGGCAGTTTGTAACTTAACCGGAATAACACCTCAGTTCAGTAAGCCATTGAGTGGGCCGTGGGGGAATGGTAATAGTGTTCTGTAGTTGAAAAGCCTTTTTTAAAATGTGTTGCACGCACAACATTTTTTCTACCGGTCATGGAAAAATTGTGTGAACGGACAATTGAAGAACTCCTTTTTCCATATCCGCTATGTCAGAAAAAATATCTCTCCTCTCAGGTTAAAGATGAATCAAAAATCCCCGGCACGCTTCGTCACGGTAGGAAAGACAAAGCAGACAAGAATTGAAGAGCTTCTCATTTCCTTGAAATGAAAAGTTGTAAACAGGGTCAAAGCACAATAGTCCGGTTGAGACATACAATCCCCGGAAATCGAAAGCTCGATACATATCTTGAGCTTTCCAGCTTGGTTTGGATATTGCTGTCGACTTGATTACTGGGATTACTTCAGCAGCCTATTGACGTGTGAGGCTTCAAATGGCAGACATAAGCTACAGACTTTGTTACATCACTTTGTTAAAACTAGGAGGATTCTGTCTTCATTTTTCTCCTTCTATTCACTGAGCGCATGATCAATCAACACAAAAATCAAAAACTTCGAACGACTGAATTCAACCTTTAAGGTGGAAAGTGTTCTCTAAATGCTTCTTTACAAGGCTTTATTTGATACTTGTTGATCTACTATGTGATCTTTCAGCTGCTGAAGCACACTTTCAGGAAACTGCGCATTCAGAATGTTAAGGGCAAGCGACATCATCAGCGACAAGAAACGTTCATGAATAATAACTTCAATAGTAGTATAGCAAATAATAGACCAAAGTGCAAATGAGCAACCCCCTACCCCTTCGACAGAGAGAAGTCGCCAAGGTTGTGATGGAGGTGATCGGACCGAGAATGCACCCCTTTCCCTCCCTACCTTTTGACAGCGGCTGTTGGCAATGAGACTTTGGTTTTGTTATTGTTTTGGGATGAATTCTCGGAGGTAAACGGAGGGCAGATCCGGAATCTGCGTGAAATTTTGGGTTGGTAAGACTGTTTTCAGTGACATCGGAAAGAAAAAACTTTCACCCCTCCCCCTTCCTGTCTGACTTTGTGTGATTGGTTGTTGGCTGATAGACTTTGGATTTTGACACTTAGGAATTTCCAGATTTTGGATGCTTTGGGATGAGAAAGGCCATGTTTCGGGGTGAAGGAGACTTCGTAGAGGAAAAGGGAGGGCTCATTCGGTATCTGGGTAAATTTTCGATTGGTAATGTTGCTTCCAGCAGAGAACTGGATTGAGCTGTATTATCTTCCTTCTCTTGAATAGTTATTTCAGGCTGTTTATTTGCTTCCTGTACTATTTCATCGACAGCTTCTATCTCCTCCAAAGTAATTGCATTATCATCAATTGATCTTTGAAAGTAATAATGGAGTTTATCATATACTAACGTTCTTTAACGATTTAACGTTTTTTAACGTTCGTTGTTTCTTAGTCATTAATGATTTATCTAAAATTGTTGCAGATGAAGTTGTAAAAAAACCTGTACTTGTAAAAGCTTCAGCAACTGCTGGGATTTCTAAGACGCCTAAAGATATGACAATTGTTAATGCACCTAAACTTACTGTTAAAACATACCAATTCCTTGCGTTACATTTTTCGCTATAACCCATCTCTTTTTTAATTTATTATAATGTTCTAATTTTAGTAATAATTTATCTTTACTATATCGTACTCTATCTTTATGCTTTGCCAGTTTTGTCTCAGTCATAATTTCGTTTTGTGTTTTGAAAGACCAGTTATACTGTTATCATTCTTAATTATAGAAGGATATAATGATTCCTTTTCAGTGGGTGCTAAAGGCAGAATTAACTTTTCGTTTTCTTCCATTTTTAAATAAAATATTTTGACGTATCCGTGTAATAAAATTACATGCAATAGTTTGCCACTTAATTATCTTCAATTGTCCAAATAGTTCAATGTATTTTACATATAATGTAGCATAATTCCAGGAGACAATCTTTGTGACCCGCATTATGCTTCGCCGCTATTGTTTGAGTACGCGGGCGCGTCAAGTACTTTCGCCATATGCTTTTTTGAGTCATTGCAGCTGTTGCCTATTCCATTCTATCTCAATTGATTTCTAATTGTTTCAGACGATCCTCTAGTAAAACCCACAGCACGACTCGCCTCATTTCAAAGCATTCTCATTCTCTCGGGGAATATGGCACAAGCGGACACTCATTTCAACTATTCGCGAAAAAGCCTACGAGACTTTATCGTCTAATATTGCCGAAGCCATTTCAAAAGAAGAGAAGATTGTTTGCCAAAACTTGTTAGAAGAATTCAAAAGAAAATATATTTCATCCGACAAAGACCGAGTTAACGGTGAAAAAGTATTCCGTGAATATCGTGTTATTGAACGATTTGAAAATTCCATAACTAACAGTGGAGAAGCTTCCTTTAATTTTCAAGAAGAAATACAAAAAATCTCAACATTCATGATTTTATGATTTTTTTAAAGACACTGGACACCTACAAACATTATAAGGGAAACTCAATTATTAAACTGACAATACTTAAAGAACGAGCATTGACATTGTAGCGAGGTTCTCAAAGCATCTGTTGTCAGAATCTGGGGTATTCTAGAAGTTACTGTGTCTTCTTACGAAAATTCCATCGACTTTACCTGCGATCTACATTTATTTCATAATCCTCTGAAAATGTGTCGTTTTTTAAAACAAACGACGAAATCATTGAATCATATCTACGCTTCAGGCGAAAACGAAAAACTCGTGAAGAACTTAATTGTTAAATCAAACACAAAATTCTGCAGAATTGTCGCATAATTTTATTTCATAATTTGTAAATTTTCGTCTACTTATATCCGTTTAGCAAGTAGAAAATGTAATCTGTATTATAGTTTTCGTTCAGAAATTGTCTCTTACTAGGGGCAAAGTTCTGTTATCTTAGTTTTTCACTCACTTATAAATTTTATTAAAATTTAAGTCATTTTAAGAGCATGAATTTTTTTTTCTATTTTTTGTGGATTGGTGGAGTCATTCATCCATTAATATCCCCTCTACGCTTTTAAGCCCCGTCGTTGAACCTCTCGACACTTGGTTCATGCATCTTCCCCGCCTTCTATTCCTCCAATTTCCGCCAGATAACCCCATCCTCTGACCAACATCCTCCGCCTCATCGTCGGCCGTACAGCATGGGGACGTTGCTCAACGGCTTCCCCACGGACGAGAAAATCTTTAGGACATTAGTCGACTATGCCATGTCCCGATTGTAAGAAAAAGTGACGCCATTCGGAAAACATAAATTAACATTCCAGGCGTCGGGGCATGACCACATCTGTGGGAAATCCGGGAGCGTAGAAGATTGCTACGTAAGTTTCAGTCTAACAGCGATCGTTCCCGGAGCTATCAAAAGAGACCACCGTCAGTAATGTGATCGGTTCCGTGAGAAACAAACATAAGATCAGCGAATACTAGGATCAAAAAGCGGTCTCTCCCAGAGCCATCAAAGTAGACCAAGTGGTGCCCTATTATGTAAATAATAGTCAGGAAAGGAGTTCGAAGCGCATGGGGGCAGGCGGCGGATCAAAGTTAAAGAGCAGTACATAAACGAGGCTCAAAACAGCAACCACACAATCGCCGATCCAGATACATACGATACCGTCGGAAGTTCGCGATAGCAAGTATAAAGATAGTTGAAGGCAAGGATAAGGTCCCAGGGTCCTAGACATACCTAGAAAGACTGCGCCGAGAGGACACGAGTGACTAAAAGTACCGCAGAGGCTCGAAGCACTACTTCTCCGTTCGTTGCTCTTTCCACCGAACCACCTGTGAGGTTGACGTTATTTCTATCTCTCTTTCTCTCTCTATTTGCATATATCCCCTTCCTCCTCACGTGTAGCATTGCAATTGACAAGAACAATTATATTTACGCACATGTCAAAGCTGTTTTGTATTCGGGCTCAACTGAGGATCGCTAGGATTAAGTGGAAACTAGAGTAGACCAAAATAAACGATTAAGTAACCCATTAGAGAAAAGAAACACTCAAAACGAAAAGAAAGACCTATCAGGGGTTACATATTTATCAAAATGAGAGTCAGAGTTTTCCGATATTCAGTCAAAGGCTCTGAGAAAATTTATCAAATTTCTTCAGTGGAATCGCACAGTCGTTTACACCTCCAGAAAAACAATCTGCATATTTCCATCACACTATTACCGAGACTGCAAAATATCCTTAGATTTCATTGCAAAATCACGGAAGAAAAATATCAAAGAATTGATTAAAGATTATCAAAGATTTGATGGTTTACGTTGTCCTATTTCAGGCACTCATTTACATAGTCAACTTATTGATATGTGTTCAAAAATGTAATTTTCATTTAACCTTAACTATTTTGTATTAACAAATGTTATAAAAAGCAGTTTTGTTGAAAGAAAAATGTATTATCATTGAGTCGTTTTGCAATTTTGAAAAAAAAATTTTAATAGATTACGCCTATGTTGCGAAAATGCAACATTTTTTAAACAAAGAAAATAAAGTGATAAAAATCAATTATCAATATTATATAGTTAACTAGACCAAGAAGAAACTGCATGACAACTTTTAACTACTTTGTGCAACTACATCTATGTGCGGCGTTAAATGGGTTAATTGACAATGGATTTGTTCTCTCTCGCCATGCGGTGATCAGAGGACTTATTAGTTTAATGTGCAAATATTTTGAACCGCGTTACTATTTGACGCACGGATTTCGGCTCATGATCCTGGTCATTTATTTCTCTTTTGGAAATTATTTGGCGCTGAGTGTATTTAATTTAGCGACAATGCTCGAACATCGCGTACCATGTTTTATTTAAACTCCGGATTTGGGCCTACAGCGGACAGCATTTTCTCCCATGGAAACTCAGTCGTCAAAGGAAAATATAATATATAAACTTATCTACCAAGACCAAACGACAACGACCAACAACCGCTCACTATCTTGAACTCCGTCTTACTCGCCTGCTGAACTCCACCAGTGACTTCCTCCGAGGGCATCGCTTCCCTATTCACTTCTTCTGGATAAGTATCACATTCTTTGTATTCAGAAGTACTGATTCATTGTAATCTTATTGTGCTGATTTTTGAAAGTTATATTATACGTTCGACTTGCACCTTTTCCGTTTTTGGTTAACGTTTAATTTGATGGCTTTATTTTTAAGTGGTAGAAATAGTAATAATTTTTGGATACGTCAGGCGAGCTATTGGGGTAATTAATCGTGCGTTAAAGAGAAGATCAATTTGTAAAGATCATTATAATTCTCACAGTTTTAGAGCGGTCACTTCTTTTCAGTGGCTAGTAGAAAAATCGTTTAAGTGTAAACTACATCATTCCATCAACCAAATTATTAACGTTAGATAAAAAGATGTTTACATAACTATTCGCATACCGAAATTTCATTTTCTATGAAATTAGGTGAATTAGCTGACAACTTTCCTACGTTTTCCAGAGTGCCTGTTCCTCCTAGAGTATAAAAAAGCAATCTAGCCATACTAGAAAAGTGCTTACAAAATGACGAAGAATTTTGGTTAAAAACTAGAACCTTCAACATCGACTGATAAGTGAGGTGTGAGAAAGTAAAGAGGAGACGGAGATGGAAATTGAAGAGGCCATTTTCATATCAAATGAGGAGGCAAGACTTTGAAGCATGCACACGAATGGTTTTCGTCTTAACTCAAACCTGTTTTCTTTCAGTGACGGAGTGAGTGACGGGCGTTCTTTATAACATAAAATCATCATGCATACATGCAGCACATTCTCATTTATTACATATAGGAGAGCTCACATCACAACCGATAATCCAAATCGATTTAATTGCGCGAATAAGACATTAAAAACGCTACAAACCATCTCTAATTTTACAAAGCAGCATGTCCGACAAACCGACAGCCTGCGGCGCCATTTGGAGTGGTCTATCAAGGCCAGGAGTTCCAGTGATATCTACGGTGAGGATATCACTGTGGAATTCATCAAATGTTCTTCCTACTTCCCGCTTTATGAGGATTGGAATCGTCAAGTAAAGGAAGAGAATGTGCAAGTGCTAGTGTAGAAGAAAGTGAAGAGAGAGAGGATGTCATCATCACATCAGATGAAGAAGTAGGAGGTTCACGCATACACATGGCTGCCGTCTAAACTCGACCCTGTTTTCTATCACTGATGGAGTGAGTGATGGGCGTTTTTTATAACATACAATCATCATGCATGCATACAGCACACTCCTTCACATTTCCTCGTGAATGAATCATGAGTTACTTATTGGTAACCCTGTATATTGCAGAGGCTCGAAGCACTCTTCCCCCATTCGTTACTCTTCCCACCAAAGCACCTATAACGCCGTGCTTCCCTCTCTCTCTCTTCTCATCAATGAATTAAGAAAATATTGTAGATATGCTAAACATCTTTGTGCACACCTGTCGAAGTTGTTTTGTATTGGCGCTCAACTGAGGGTCGTTGTGATCAAGTGGAAAGCAGAACACAAACTGAGGTATAGATAGGCGACTAAGTAGCCCACTGGAAACAAGAGCGATATATTAATAACCCATCAGGGGCTACACATGTATATCACCCACAAATCAATGCTCTTGGTCGGCTGCTTATGCAGGCCATTACCAAGACCTCAGACCATCCTCCCTCTATTTTTCCTAAATGTTTTGTGTAGATGTTACAGAATTTTATCTCTCAATTCAAAATGCGTTCTACTGAAATTACACCAACAATGGGGATCACTGATAGACTAAAGGGGAGGGGCACAAGATCATACATACAACATAGTAGTTTTAGTGCCTCACTTATATAAATCTGCGGATCGCTTGTCACAGCAATCCTGCTGTTTATTTTGTTATTGATTTTCTTTTTTGTTTTTCTTTCATTGTTCTTCTTTTTATTATACGACGCTCACAGGCGACCTACGACAGTCCCTTTAGCTACCTTCCCGATGTGGGACGATTAAAGATGCTATCTTTTCGGATTCGGACTAGGGATCAATAAAATTGTAAGCATCACTCACTTCCAGACGGTTGAGAACGGTCCTAAACATTACAAATAAATGGATTTGTGCGGGACGCGGGCCGTTCCTCCTGTCATACATACTTTCAGACGTACATCCCACTACATCGATTCAAAAGCAATCATACATCTTTGTAAGACCAATGTTCGAAGTGTATTGGAATACGGTCATATTTTGAGGAACCTATATAAAAAGAAAAGCATTTCACTAATAGGGAGCGCTCAAAGTAAAATGACAGAATCTATTCCTCATGTTCGCCACTTATCATACCGACGACTCCATTATCTCGATCTACTGTCACTTGAAGAGCGTAGACTTAGTTATTCCGAATTTCCATTTCAGATTACAGCCAAGAAGTCGAGGAAATTATCTTCGTTTCTGTCCAAGTTGTGTGATCACAAGTACAGACAATATTTCTTCACTGCACATATCATCAAATACTGAAATATGTAAACTGATGATCAGATCTACACCTCTTCAGTGCCGAAATTCAAATTTGTGATCGACAGACTATTTCATGAGCTTGATATTTGGTAATAACATTGAATATTCCTTTTTTATCGTTGTCCGTGTCGCGACAGCTATTTGACTAATACCATGTACTGTACAATATCTATCCCGCTTGCCATCAAATTGGACTATATTTCCATGAATACTTAAGCCATGAATATTACTTATTATAGTGATGAGTCCTGTAACTCTCATAACTTAACCAATTTGTACTAGTGTCTTCGAGCCATTACTTGCATGACTGCCTGGGACATTCAATTTTTCCTATGCATGCAATTATTGACTCATGTACCTAGTACTGAGTTAATAAACTTGTAATTTCATTTAATTTGAATTCTGTAAATAGAGAGCTCAGCATAAGCATGCATTCGAGTAATGAAAATGTGTGTTACTTGAAAAGATGGAATGTTGTCGCACGACTTGATAATCTTCCATGGATACTGTTCAAAGCAACGAAGTTCATGACTTCCCAAGGTTCGTCGCTGGTGTTATCAAAGGAACAAAAATGCGATCCCTTAGGTATTAAAATTTTTAGATACTCTACACTATGCCTACTTAGTCCACAAACGTCTTGAAAATGAACTCTTAGCTTCTTCGATTTTATATCTATTTTTTACTCTTTAACAAAAAAATTATCTATATCCACATGTACTACTTACAAAAATACGACCGGATAGATAATATTTTTTTTCCAACAAGCTCATTTGAACAGATTTTCACTATCAACTTTTTTCATTTTAAAATTACTTTTTTAATTTTTTTACAGAATATTTATCAATATTCATATGTACTACTTACAAAAATACGACCGATAGATAATATTTTTTTTCCAACAAGCTCATTGAAACAATTTTTCACTATCAAATTTTTTCATTTTAAAATTACATTTTTAATTTTTTTTTACAGAATATTTAGCTATATCCACATGTACTACTTACAAAAATACACCGGATAGATAAAATTTTTTTCACAACAACTCAATTGAACAGATTTTCACTATCAACTTTTTTTCATTTAAAAATTACTTTTTTAATTTTTTTTACAGAATATTTATCAATATTTCATAATGTTACTAATTACACAAATACGACCGGATAGAATTAAAATTTTTTTTTCAACAAGCTCATATGAACAGATTGTCACTATCAACTTTTTTTCATTGTTAAAATTACTTTTTAATTTTTACAGAATATTATCTATATCCACATGTACTACTTACAAAAAATACGACCGGACAGATAATAATTTTTTTCCAACAAGCTCATTTTAACATATTTTATCACTATCAAACTTTTTTCATTTTAAAATTACTTTTTTTAATTTTTTACAGAATTTTTTATCAATATTCATATTTACACAACTTATCAAAAATACGACCGATAGATTTAAAATTTTATTTCCAACAACACCTATTGAACAGATTTTTCACCTATCAACTTTTTTTTCATTTTAAAAATTACGTTTTTAATTTTTTTTACAGAAATATTTATCAATAATCATATGTAATACTACAAAAATACGACCGGATAGATAATATGTTTTTTTTTCCAACAACTCATTTTCAAAAGATTTTAACTAAACAACTTTTAGCTCTTATCATTTTAAAAATTACTTTTTTAAATTTTTTTAACAGAAATATTTATCAATATTTTTTTTTTTTTTTTTTTTTTTTTTTTTTTTTTTTTTATTTTTTTTTTTTTCAATATGTACTACTTATAAAAATGCGACCAGTATGGATTATTTTTTCCTTGCACCTTACCTGATATTAAGTCCATATTAAAAATTTCTAGATATCAACTCTTAGCTTTCTCACTATCTCCTATGTATTCTTCATTAAAAAGTAACATGCACTTATTATGCATTACAATTACAAACGCAGATCCAAACATACAGATCCTGTCGAGTTTACGGACAAGTGGAGTATACCGGTAAGCGAAAGTATGCGTTAGGTTTCGGGCACCCTAGAACGACCTGCCTAGAGAGACTGTGCCGAGAGACCAAGACCTCAGCGCTTCATTACATCTTGCATCCCCCCTCATCTCTCTCTCTCTCATCTCTGTCGCTAAAAAAGAAGTCGCTAAACCACTTCCCTACCTCATCACTGAATTGAAAATATTGTAGATACGTGAAATATATTATGTGTACTCTGTCGAAACACAAACTGAGGCCTAGATAAGCGACCAAAACTATGGCTCTTAAGAAGCGTGATTGACCGAAGTTGCAAGTTCAGCGTACAAAATTAAATTCAATTGAATTAATTGATTACCTTCCACTATTTTTCAATTTCACGGCGCTCTATTTTCGGATGAATATACTGGCTGGACGACGTCGTAATGGGACAACGTAAATGTTTCTCCTCCCCGTCCGGGGTTCATTGGCCATCTTCAAGTCACATTTTGGCAGGAAAACTCAAAACGCAATCGTAATTCGCCGATACGGAGTTTTTTTTGCGCGTTCCAAGGACGCTGCCATTGATTTTGACCACCTCATCACCACGCCACTAGCAGCCCTTAATCCCGATGCCGGATTTTGTTCAACTACCCGACAAGACCCGTCAGCCTCCAACCCCGCCAATGGTATCGGTAACCCAAGTAGTGGAAGAGCGAGTTTCCGCCGTTCACTAGTTATTATCACTCCGGAACTACACGAGGGCATTGTGCCATTAGAAGATAGAGATTCGTTTACGACATATTCCACCGTCAAGCGCGGGCCCACCCCTGTGGACAGACATCAACTCTCATCAAGACATGAAGAGTTCTTTATTCCTAATTGAATAGCAATTTTTCTTCAGGTCGAAATTCGAAGTCGTCTGTGTATCATAATGTTTTTAAAGAAATCATTTATGTTGCTCAATTTTTCATGAAAATATTGTATTGTTTAACAATGTTCCATTTTAATTTTTTATGAACATCTCATTAAGAGGATATTGATTGTTTTATCTGTATTCAGACAATAGCAACATCCGTTACATTTCTCAACCCGCATGATTGTTTCACCGCATGAACACTGCTGCCATTATTCCACGTATTAACCAATTTCATTCTCTCACTGCGTGCATTCCACTCCGTGTGCGTTCTACGTGACTGTGAACTGCTCACGAATCATCTGTAACTTTCAACTATTTTTCGACAATTTCATCAGCGACTTTCAAACAATTTTCATTTTATATCATAATTAATTCACTGGCCGTTTTTACGAAAAATGGCACGTTTCAAGCATCGCCATTGCCGATTTAAAAAGAAAAATTCAGACACTATTGTGGAATGAAGAACAACGGAGAAATGTATTGAGACGCCTAACAGAATTTCAGGAAAATATCTTAAACCAAGGAAGAAGACATCCACGCATCGAAAACATCAGAGAATTTTTAGTGATAAATCGATTTGAAGACACATTGCAAGATAACATCATCAATAACAGTTCAAACTATAATTTTGAAGAAGGAAATAGAAAGAGACATCTTACCATCACAGATAACCAAATTATTTAGCAGATTTAAGAGAAGAAGACATTTCGGTGAACAATACTGTTGAAATTATCGTTGTTAAAAGGAAGAGCTTTGACTATAATCCGAGGAAGTGGCCATGATTTGTAAACAATTAGGTTATTCGAGAGGCTATAGCATCTTTTTTAAGAAAATTTTATAAACTGTATTTACGATTTTCCGTTTATTAAGAACTACGACGGAATCTAATTATCATTTTTCAAAATGGAACTTCGCTATTATTGACTCGTATAGTCTTCGCCATGGGAACAAATAACGCCCCAACCCATGATCAAATATTAAACTCAATCAATTGAAAACGGTATGCTAACTCACAATGGAGTACTATGAGGTTTACCTTATTTTAATTTACGAGAAACAAATGGTAAGTCATGCCATAATTACATTTTAGTGGCATATATTTTATATACTTTGTAAACCATACTACTTGTCCTCATTGGATAATAGTACTATGCGGTTTACCTTATTTCAATTGTACGAGGAACAAATGTATCATGCCATAATACATTTTAGTGGCATATATTTTATACGTTGTATACACCATACAACTTGTACATAGTACTTGTCTGTGATGTGAATAAAATATTTCAAAGATGAAAATGGTGTTTTTTTTATGCATCAAGTTAAAGCTGTAGCAACAACAGGAATTGTAAGACCGCCAGATGAAATGACATATCAGAACGCCTAAAGAAACTTCAAAATGCTCCAATGCCTTGTGCCACATTCTTACTATAGTCCATCTTTTTCTTAATTTATCATAATGTTTTTTAAACTATCTTAACATATTGGGATTCTTTATCTTTCATGTACCTGGCTCTATCTTTATGGTTTTGCTATATCCATTTCATATGAAAATGAAGGATCAGATAACGAAGTCTTCGTTCGGCCGATTCTATATCGGATATAAAGGGGCTGATGGTTCTTTTTGTTTTTTCATTTTCATCTTCCATTTTTTTAAATGAATATTTTTATTGCATTTTGTCCATATTCATTTCATTTCCATTTTTGTAACTGTAAATTTCAGGAGGCCCCTATTTTCTATTTTTTCCCATTTGCATTTTTATAAATTAAAGGAGGACCCTATTTTGCATTTTTGATTTGCTAAATTTTCAAGAGGACCCTAATTTTGTATTTTTTTTATAAATTTCAAGAGAACCTAACTTTTTCATTTTTTGTATCTACCTAGGTGTGGGATACGGTGCTGAGAGCGAAGCGATGCGCCGGATCCATAACCCTATACTACTTATTTCAGCTCAAATACAATGGTTTAAGCTCGAGTACTTCAGTAGTATAGTCCAAATGATTTGGTTGTTGTCTAAAAAACGTTAACTGTTTTCATGAGGTTCTCTGATTGTTGATACTGAACATATATATTGTATTCTCAGATAGATACTGTAAGCACTGTTACATGTTCTATTCAAGATTAAAAACAACTGTTTCAAGTTCAACTACCCACATTTAAGTATTTTTTAATCAATATTTTAAACTAGGGTATATAAAACGTAATATTTTTTCTAAACTAGGGCCTATTCATTTTTCTACACAATTATTATACATACATAGAATAGCGAATACAAGCAACGAATTTAGACTTACCGATTATATGCAACATGTTTTTGTTGATGACATTCCAAATATGGGGTCATCAACCAAGAACGTTGATAGTAACCGCTGTCTCCAATAAGATGCGATAAGATCCTACATTCGCAGTTTCCAAATACCGGCATAATGGAGTACCAGTGAAAATGAAGTTGTCATGAACACTGCCTGGCCAACGTGCAACAACGTTAAGTAGATGAAACTTTGCGTTACATATTAACTGGATATTGATCGAATGCCATCCTTTTCTGTTGATGTATGCAGGCCTCTGCATGTTTGAGTATGCTTTATATAGACGGATATGAGTACAATCTATGGCACTAATTGTTCCAGGAAAACGACTTAGCTCATAGCATGATTGCTTTTCTTCTTGAAGTTGATCTTCATCAGGGAATTTGACGTAGCGATTTACATTTTCGGCTATCACATAAGTTACTTGCGAACATACAGATCCGACCGTTGTTCTATCGATTCCAAAGATTTCAGCAAACACGTGATGCACAGTACCGGTAGCATAAAAGCGTAGCGTCACGAGAATTTGAAGCGTTGGAGAAATGGCTCGATTACGGCGGGTTCTTCTTGAAAGTGTTTCGCCAAATGTATCAATCAGATACATTATGCCTTGCCGAGTAAATCTGTAATTTCATAATAGCTCTTCATCGCTCATAAAATCCAATGGATTCGTTCATCCCGAAACACTCTCTCTTTACGAATGGCACGTTGAAGTATAAGCAAGTAGGCTGCCATCCTCAGCTTGAATCAATAAAACTATCGCTAAGCTAGTTTGTGACGTTGAACTATAACCCACAATCAATCGTAAAGGATTACGACTGGTTACCTACCACTCTTTATTTGGCCAATGATTTTCATTCGCTGAAAGGCGATTAATCGTCAAATTTCATTCGCTGACGTTTATACTCCTTTCGAAACAGCTTGATATTTTTACCGAAGGGTTACCCTTCGCAAAATGCTTTTACGATTAATCGTTTCGGTTATACTCCATCGCCTCGATCACGACTAAGCCCATCGCATTTACTTAGTAATACTTTATATCCCCGTCCAGCATTTCGCTGTGCTCCCGTTGTCATCTTCCTTTCAGAAATAACTCGACGAGGACGTCGCTTTTTTAAGAGGATGGATGTTGTGATGTACTATTTTACTTCATCGTGAATATCCAGCCCATTGCACTGAGACTACGAATATTAAACGTCAGAAAGCTCAGTACGACAAATCTTCTACTGATCTCTTGGATCACATCACACTTGGTGATCGCGTTTACGTTTTCACCCCGCAACCCAAAAAGGACTGTCCAAGAAATTACAAAAATTATGCGCGGCCCTCACCGCATCCTGGAACTTACCGACACAAATGCTTTAGTTGCGCCTATAAATGAGCCTCGGGGAGTAGTCAGCAAATACGCAAAAGCACAGGACGGCGTTCTATGCATTCCCTATGGAAATACACAATTAGAATTGAGTGGGCGTCGGGGCGGTTCGCGTGAGTCACCGGGGCGGGGCATGCACAGTATAGGATGTCGGGGCGGTTCGCGTGAGTCACCGGGGCGGGGCATGCACAGTATAGGATGTCGGGGCGGTTCGCGTGAGTCACCGGGGCGGGGCGCGCCCCGATGTCCGGAGTATATAAAGCCTAGGGTTGGAGTTGTCTGGTACCAATTGTCTCATTCCGACTCTACTGTCTTCAATCTGTTATACTATGAGTTACCATGCCCCCAGCTATGACGCGCCCCATGTCTGTGAATATGTGGAGTGTGTGCGCGAGCGCACCCAATGTCTGGGTTCAGCGTGTCATATGGACACACAAGTGGACAATCTGTGTGTCATCCAATCGATCAACGTCTGTTGCCGCGACGGCTCGTTTATCAAAGACTACCAGAACGTGCTGCGCTGGATCACGTATCCCGATCACTGGCTCACCCGGCAAGAGCAAAAGTGTGTGTTCCGGGATATTCCCATCTTTTACGGTGACGAAATCTTGGTTGACTGCGACGCCTATGTGATTATCCAGCGCAGCCGTGTCTATATGGACACGTATACGATTGAAACATTCAACTTTAATGACGTTAATGTGCACAACGTGTGAAGAGGCGGAGCATCCAGTCTACAGCGATCCCCGTGGATTTTTACATGTATCCCGGGGATGTGATTGTCTGGTTTAACTGGAACAAGACAGTCATTCGTCGAGCGAGACGGGAGGAGGGATGCCCCTGATTGTGGAAATGGAGGAAGCGAGACCAACGGACGTGGCACCCTACACGACAAGACGATTTCGAAGAGACACGCGCCGAATGAATTAGTGGAAGTTATTGTGATTGGTGTGTGGGAGGATGAGGAGATCCCTCGAGAAGAAGAGTTAAGTGAGATCTTGATGTGGGAGAATGCGCTCATTCACCGTATGAAGGAGGCGCGCAAGTAAAACTACGGCGTGAATTGGGTATATCAGCCCATTTGCCCATAATGACATTCATGCATGGTTCAACATCCCAAAAACAGCAATGGGAGGAGTTGGAGAGCCGAATGCTAACAATGGATGTGGAGCGACTAGAGGAGGAGATTTTGCAGCGGAGCGAGTAATGCGTGATGTGAAGAAGAAGGAGCGAGAAGAGGCAAGGAAGCGGTGATTCTCCAGGACAAGTGTGAGGAAGACAAGAGTGAGGAAGACCAGACTGTGAACATAGACATATCATACATACCTTCATGTAGTAAGGAAACATGGGTGTAAAGACTTTTTTTTCAATTGTGACTGACTCATCAATAAAAGTACATCAAACGGTCGTTGTATGTTTTTGGTGTATTGGGGAAAGCATAGGATGGGAGTATAAAAGGAAAGGGGTTAGGGTTAGGAGAGAGAAGAATGATTAGGTTTCCAGAGCGGTGTGTAGAAGGACGTGTACTAGAGAGTTATTATCGCGATATTCCCATGTGGGAAGGGGATTGGTGTCTATGGGATAAAGAAGAGTGTGTCATTATTCAGCGAGCGGAAGTGAGGATTGAAGAGGAGCTATTGAGACCGTGTATTGATATATTCTTCTTCGATAGAAAGGGGAGTGGTGTACATGAGATGGTGTATCAAGAACGTGATGGGATAATCATGTTTGAAGGCGATACAATAGTGGAGTATACAAAAGACTATACATTTATTCGTCGAGAGAGTTTCCCACCGTATAACGTGGTGTATCAAGTGGGCTACCTTCACGATCCTCCAATAACAGATCGCCCTCCGATGCGCACGCGCCGTTTTGAGATGGATCATGAACGAAAAGTATGGAACGAGATATGTCTACGAAATGGCATGTGGTGGTGGGATGAAGTGATTCATACAAAATAGTAACGGCCCGGCCCGATGACTCATTTTTTTTCAGCCCGGGCCGATGACTCATTTTCGGCCCGATGACTCACCTCGGGCCAAAGCGTCGCTCCAGAGTGTGTATTTGCTCCGGGGAGACACTCGCGCCGGGTCATGTATTTGCCCGGGCATACATTCAACCCCGGGGCTATGGACCCATTAAATGTATATAAGGAGAGCTGATGAGAGCTCTGGTATCAGTTGTACAAGGAATGTATAAGAGAGACTACGACATGACGCCTCCTGCAACAACAATCCTGCATGCCGGTGAATCGCCTGAAATCATCATCGATTCTATGAGCGAGGGTGATTACGACGACGAGTATGACGGGCCTACGTTGAATATCCCGTTCCCGACCCCTCCAACAACACCATCCATTGTTGCCGATGAAATGGCGTGGATCGACGCGACCCACGCGATCCTAGTGGGAGCAAGTGAAGCCCTTGACGACGACGGATCCACCACCGCCACCACAATGCCAATGTCGACTGTGGGTGAGACGACGGTGGAGACATTACTCACCGAGAATATGGGAGAAGACGGAGGATACACGCGAGAGCCCCAACCATTCCATTGGCGTTGGGAAGGCGACGTCAACTTTATGTTCCCAAAACATGGCACTGGAGTCCCACTGGATCTCACGCCCCTCAATGAGTCACTAGACTACGTTGAGGCGGTGTCGCGGCGACAACAAGAGATGTTACGTGATACAATGGGTCAGGAGGTGCGTGAACGACAACATGTGTCGGAGCATGTGACGCGTGAGTACAATCGAAAGGAGAGACAGAAACGTGCGGACAATCTAGCGGCCTACTTGTGCACCAAAGACACTGATGACGTTGTGAGTGTATTGTCTTTGTAAATAACCTTTGTAAATAAACATACAGAAGTATTTATATCTTTTCATGTGTTAAACAATGGGATAGTTTAAGTAGGGTAGAGGATAATGGGAGGGGGAATATGCCTTGTTTAAGACGACGTCATACACATAAAGGGTTAGTGAGACGTCCTAAAAGACAATTCGTATTACAAAGAGGAGGTAAAAGACTCCCATTAACCGTTCAACGTTATATCTCGTCTAAAGGACGTAGAGTCCAAGTAATGAAAGGGTTAGGACTCTTTAAGTAACGAGGATGACTAACATGAGTTGGAATACCATGGCAATCTATCGAGGTCGTCGACGTCAGGGTGCACGTAGAAGGCAACGTGGAGGTATTATTCCAGCAATCATTGCACCCATATTAGCCATGGCTGGCAAGGCGGCTTTAGGAACAGCAGCAGCAACAGCTGGGGGGATAGCAGCGAAGAAGTTGTTGGGAGGTCGACGTAGACGTCGAAGAAGACGTTAATAAGTAGAGAGAGTGACGTAGAGTGTGGGACAATGGTACGACGACGTAGACGTAGACGTAGACAAAGAGGTGGATTTCTACCCGTGGGTTTAATCAATATGATGAGTATGATGGGGAAAGTGAGTAAAATGTCCCACATGATGAAACAGCGGGAGAAGTTTTTGAAACGTCGTGGTATTAAGTAGATGTGAAGGAGATGTGGATGAGTAAGATGGTGCGACAAAGGCGAAGGCGAAGGCGCAGGCAACATGGTGGATTACGCTTTACATTTATCGATGCTATGAATCACGCAGAGGCCATGTCTCGACGTATAAAGGAAGCGAGGGATCGTAATTGGGGGCGTAATTGGCGACAACGGAAGTAGGTGGCTAGGTTTTTTCGGCCCTCTCGGATCAATCATGAAGAAATTAACAGGAGCAGCGGATGTGGCTATAGCCTTGCATAAAATGGCTGGTGGGTGGCGACGTCAACGTAGATAAAGAGGTGGAGGACCACTAGCAGACTTGGCGAAGCGGATGCAAGCGGTGAATGAACAATGAGACGGAAATTACAATGGATGCGTTTCCTGTAATGGTATTAAGTAAAATGGAAGTATGTGTGACGTGTATGATAATGGATATCACTGAAGAGTACAATGAATGTGTTTTCCCCATAAAGGGTGTAAAGACCACTATGGGGGAAGTTTATGAAGTCATGGAGAACGCCATGGAGAATGAGAGTCGATGCACCATGAATGTTGTCCCAAAAGTGTATCAACAAGCGCGCCGAGAACTTCAAGTGAGACATTACACAGTGTTTGAAGTGACTCATCCATCCGCGTATAAGTAATGGCAAGCCTTCTGGTAAAGAACAAACGTGGGGGTGATGACTCACCCTTCTTTACTCACCCCTATGTATCCATTGAACAATGAGACGAAACCCTGTATGCAACCATAGCGTATGTGTATAACACCATTCAATAAACACTATGTCAGTAGAGATGTCATTGTTTTCATGTTGACTATATAAGGGTGTTAATGAATGGGGTATGGGTTAGAGATGTGTAAGAACGTTCCAACAAGTTGGTGTGTAGCACGTGAATTAGAGTTTGACGAAGCGGATATACAGTGTGTGTATCTACCAGGCATGACTGCAGGTGAATTGGTGGAGTCTCTCATGGATTTAGAGGAAGGAGAGGGAGATCAATGGGAAAAAGCTACATGCACTGCAACAACGACGTACAGAAGAGGAATTGAAACGACAAGAAGATGAATTGAAACGACAAGCAGAGGAACGGGAAAGGGAACAAAAGCAGCAACGAAAACAATTAGAAAAGGAAACGTACGATTTATGGTTACAACGCCAATGTATGCAATGTGTGAGGCGAGAAATCTGTATGATGCTTCTCCCATGCGCACATGCGGTCTTTTGTGAAGAGTGTATTTGGATTGAAAAGGCGTGCCCATTATGTCTGCAGGGAATAGAAGGAACGCGTCGTGTGTATTTTGCATGATAGAGTGTATATAAAGGGTGAAGGAAAAAAGGAAGGACATTATTCTCTTCATCATGACGACGACTGTGTTGGAACGGCAACAATATCTTCTCACAAACACTTTGGGGGAAAAAATTCGTAATGTACTGATTAAGGATACGGAAGGTGACATCGATTTGGCGGAAGTGACCTGTCTATGGGTGCAGGACCGCACATGGGGTCTATTGGTATTGGAGACGTTTCATCTAATTATTACCCCAACACCTCGATCATTTGATGAAGAATTCGGTGTGCGTTTCATCCACGGTATCGGTCTGGAAGTGCGACGACAACATGGCTACACCTATGAGGATGCCCAACGCCTATTGAAAATACTTTATTCACACACAACAACGCCGCTTCGGCCTAGTACATGAAGTGTTAATGGCAGGACCTTCGCAACAGGAGCTACGCTTTGTGCGTGCAGTGATATGTCAGCACATGCAGGTGAAGGACGTCAAGTTAAAGGAGTGGGCGCAACGATCACAGGAGCCTAGTCATTTAGCGGCTCTCCGTGTACGCAATGGGGAGATTGCCATTGGAGACAATAAAGTGATTTGTCCTCAACGCATCCACCGATTGTATCGACCACGGCAGAAACCCCCAACAAGACTGATTGCCAACGGTATCGATGGGCCCATGGTTACCATTGTTCTCTGGCAGACTGTGTGGAGATTCTATTGGCTTATTTTACTGTCTCTAAAGAGAATTGCCATTCCTTCAATGGCCAATATGTGTTAGTGAAATCGCCAACCTTGGCATCAATTCCATGACAAAGTATGGTCTCATGTCTCTCTATAATGTGTCTTTCCATTGTCATAATACACTGTAGATACTCAAGCGTTTGTTTTAAGTAGACGTGAAAGGGTGGAAAGGGATCAAATGATTTACTTTATGGTAGCTTCAATCTTAATTCTGTGTGTCGTAAATATTGATCCTCATGTCCATTTGGATTGTGAATTTCTTAACGATTCTAATACAACTATGTCGAAATATCAAGGAAATGATTGTACAACACCGTCAACGTCTTAAGTTGAGGTATACACCGCTTACGGAAAGCGGGTTAAGTAATGAGGAAGAGAAGAAGAGTTAACAGTATGGTTGTGTTACAGTGCCAGTCCTATAGGAATAAACGTCAGCAACGAGCGTATAGAATATGTCGAGGACGAATCCCACGAAAGACAATGTACATGATTCTACGTAATGAAACACTAAAACAGAGGAGTAAGCATGGAAGGTGGCGAAAGTGAAAGTCCAGAAAAGAAAGCCCGACGATGTATGCGCATGGCTTTGTGTATGTTTTGTAAATTACCCTTTCGAACACATCGCATGAATGAACACATCCGCGGTGCCCATCGAAAGATTCGTAACGCCATTCAACTATCCCATGACAATGGAGTATTGGAGCGGTATAAACACGTGTGTCCCGTCTGTCTAGTGAGTTTACCCAAAGGAGCCTCCATAGAGGAATTAGAAGGTATCTGATATTTAACCATCTGATACCCTTACCATGCCTTTCTTTGCTAGGTAGAATACCAAGCCTGGCCAAAAATGTCCACACGTCAAGGCGCCGGTATTTCAGTAAATTCTTGTGATAAGCAAGTTATCACATATTTGGTGCTTGTAAGTTTCAACAGTTAAAAATAATATTTAATGATATGCTGCCGCTTTGATGGGTGGACAGTTTTGGTCAGGCTTGGTATTCTACGTAGCAAAATAAGGCTAGGTATGGTAACGGGTTTAACATTATGGAAAATTCGAAGGCATTTTCCAGGTAAAACAATTATAGGCAAATTTTCAGAAGAGTCATAAATTTCGGATAGTTCACATTCGCATCGATCAGTAATGCAATTTGAATAAAATGTTTTCATTTTCTTGAAATGTTTCTTAATAAATTTTTATCTTGAAATGCTTAGCACAATCGATTTCCAAGAGGGAATAACAAAAACACTTGTGTGATTTACCTTACACATTCCTCAACAGGAATTGCGAACACTCATGTTTCAGCGTGTTTTAAAGTACTTTCTTATCAATTCCTTTTAACAATTACTACTGCAGTCTCGGAACTCGTAACAGCATTGTACTCGGGTATTAATCAAATTTTCTGTTCCATTATGTAGCTTCATAACATCTTCATGCTATCTTATTACAATAGATTCTACTTTTTTCCAGAGTACTTCGATTTGATTCTGAGTAAGGGAAAAGTGACATCAAATAATGAAGACGGAAGCAAAGGAGAGACACAAGATCACGAAGAAGATAGTGGAGAAGAGTCGGAAATAGACACAGATGGAAGTGAAGAAGAGACTCACGATGACAAAGAAGGTAATGGAGAAGAGTCGGAAATAGACGCAGATGTTAGTGAAGAAGAGGCACAAGATGACAACGAAGGTAGTGGAGAAGAGTCGGAAATAGACGCAGATGTTAGTGAAGAAGAGGCACAAGATGACAACGAAGGTAGTGGAGAAGAGTCGGAAATTGACAGAGACGGAAGCGGAGAAGAGACGAAGGATGGAGAAGACGACAACGAAGAAGCAGACTCAAACAAAGAAAACGTTTCTGAAAGTGTGGAACAAACTGATGATGGGAAGCATCAGAGTGACGAGGATGATGAACTTCCTCCACTTAGGAAACGACTTCGTAGTGCGAAGGTGTGTCACTTACAAAAATATATCTTTTGAGTTTCTTGAGTGTTGAGTGTATTGACCTGTATCTTTCTAATGAGTTAAAATAATTATATCATGAAATAACCTTTTAGTTTTTATTTCAAGTAAAAAATGCGTGTTTTATAAAGCAATCAAATCTTGAAATGTCATAGTACGAGTAGAAATGTCATAAAGCCATCATCGTTTCAAATCTCTATCATTATATCCTAATTTCTCACATACTTTTCCGCTTATACATTTAAAGTAATCTCAGAAATTTGAAGTAGATAAAAAGTCTTCAATTGCATTCATAATGTGCCTTTATAGACAATACTGAATCGTAAACCTACTTTACCTATCACGAACTTAATATGTAATAAACGATCGTCGTACTATCAACGACAAGCTTGGTTTGAATAATAAAACTTGCGATGATGGCACTTTTGTATAAGGCTATCTCTATTAATCATATCATGGGATGTAGGTCTACGTTACATTAATTATTGTGCGAGCTTCCGAGGCACACCAGTCACATAAATAATAGAAATTATTGATTGAGGCACAACCGCGCATGTGAGGCACAACAGCTCTTCTGAGGCACAAACGACATATATTATAACAGATGTGAGGCACAACCGCGCTTGTGAGGCACAACCGTCACTTTTGCTGAGGCACAGACGTCACTAATTATTTTAATAATAATAATGATAATAATAATGATAATG
>CAJQUW010005774.1:0-24952 GCA_907163375.1 Prostheceraeus crozeri
AGCTTCTGGACTATATTCATCACAGAATTAGATTCATCTGCGCGCGCTTCGGTTTCCTAGAAAGGAAGAATCATATCTAACCTTAATATCGAAATGGCACATCACAGAATTAGACAACTCGCCCCTTCTCGAATGGATAATTCATGTATCGCTTGCTATTGGAAATGGCAAACAATAAGCTGTCAGCAGAGGACACCAGAGCCAGTGAGAAAAATACGTAATTCTTTGATAAAAATACGTAAATACCAGTTTGTTGCACAGGAAAGATTCGGTGAGCTTCGGGGTCACCGAAATACCTTTCTGACTGACACTTTGTTTGTGCAAGCATGTTTGCTTCTCACCGTACATTTTTTCGTTGAAATTTCCGTGCATTTTCATCGACAATAATGCACGATAATGGCAATTTCTGTATGCAATAGATATGTGTCTCTCATGCAATATTGTTTTCCCTTTTGCAATCATTGTATAGATATTTAGGTATACGGTTAAGATTTAGAATACCAACAATGTTAGACAAATTTAAAATTCATGTGGACATGGAAGAAGATATCAGGAAAATAAAAGGCAATTAGATTCACTTTTCTTACAGCGTAAAGCCAACAGACATCGAGATACGATCAAACTTACGGGAGAAAGAATAAAGGAATAATGTGCGAAGAGGAAAAATTTCATGTTTTCACATCATTGTTTCCTTCATTCACATTATTTCCTTGCATCCTGCCCTCAATCAGACCAGTCCCTATGGCATGCTCTTGATTTTAGCAAGGTGGTGCGCAATTTGACTGCCATCTGTCTGTTCCTACATCTTTATCCTCTGATATCTAAGTAATCCATGTGTATCAGCCGAAATATTGGGTAGAATATAACATAGAAGTATATTGTAGTATTGGCTCTCATCATATTATTAAAATGAGCCTGGATTATGCTCCTTCCAGTGCACTGGAGTAAAAAGCATTTCCCACGCCGTCAAGAATATGTTTCACAG
The DNA here is from genome assembly GCA_907163375.1 of Prostheceraeus crozeri. NCBI lineage: Eukaryota > Metazoa > Platyhelminthes > Polycladida > Euryleptidae > Prostheceraeus > Prostheceraeus crozeri. The sequence continues at coordinate 986 of CAJQUW010005774.1, forward strand.
GTCAAATAAAGCGATATGTTTATTTTATTGTTGTATTAGATAGTTGTAGAATCGCATTTCAGAATCCCTTCTATATTTGATAAAATTTTGGAAGAGAGGGATTCAATCGCGGACATCTATGGTTCTAATAATCTGGAATACTTTATAACCATAGAAGTGGACTTTCTATGGTTTTGTTAATTTCTATGTTTATAACGGATAGAGGGATAGAGCATAGACTTCTAAATTTCTATGGATAGAGGATAGCTATACCATAGATATATTTGCTATACCATTATCTGACATAGATCGTGAAATTATTTTTAATACATCTCTCGGGATTCATCAAATTAGTTCCCTCTCTATATCCCAGAGAATCGCATAGCCATCCTCCATCCATTACATAGTTTTCAGTGCTTCCACCATAATTGATCCAGTATTGGTTCTTCATTATAACTTTGAATCGTTTACAAGCTGTAGGAACTTCACTTGCCTGACGTAGTGTGGCATCCTTTGGGCATCGTGCTCGCACTTCAATATTCCAAGGCACATCTTGCTCTCCATGTTTTTCTTTTTGATATTGGTATAGAATCATTGAAATTGGAATATTGAAGTGCGAGCACGATGCCCAAAGGATGCCACACTACGTCAGGCAAGTGAAGCGACCATCATTGACTTAGAAAAGCCGCAACTGAACCTGGAAATAAAATCTAAGACCGAAGAATAAGATGAGCCAACATATGATTAATTTCCATCCTTCTCCCAATATTGTATTCTCTCCTCATGTATCAATTATACATGATAATTCTAACAATCAGTATATAGATTACACCAGTAATTTGTTAGGGTCCTGTAGGGTTCTAGGAATCCCGGGATCTCGTGAATCCCGGGATCTCGACCCTATATGCCGAGATTAAAAATCCCCGGGGGATTACGTCTTCCGAGATCTCGAGGTATTTTCGAGATATTTTTAAAGATTGGCCCTGAGTTTGTTATTATTTTCTAAGTGACATTAGTTAATTAGGAGTCAATGGCTCTTTTTGAAAATTGCATCTAAATTGTTTTATTGTTCCAAGTTTGATAAAATTGCTCCAATGTTGCTGTTATTTGCCTGAAGCCAGCTGGTTAAGCCTCGTTCACACAGATGACACTAGTTTTTGTCGTGACGTGTCATTAGTGCCAAAGGAGCAGCGCGAAATCTGGGCTCACCTAAAATCAATGCCGTGACACAAAACCGTTCAGACGCTTAATAAACGGTGTTTGTGACACTGCTACTAGTATTGCTTCTGTAAACTGAAAATTACTTGTGTAAATTGATAGCTGAAAGACAAATCACAACGATTTAAAATAACGACTAAAGGCCAGTTCAAAGCTCGTTCAGACAGGGCTAGGTTTGCGATTTGCGGTTGCTTTGAGGGATAAAACCGTCGAAGAAACCGTCATTCAATACCCAGTGAGTCTCCACGAATTCGCTCTATTGACAGGTCACCGGACTGCTTACTTCAGCTGCGCTGTGTTGGTTTTCACACTATCGACAACGAATTGTGCTTCGGTGATTTAAATGTCAGTGAAAGACAATTTGAAAAAATCATTCCGTTTATCGACAATAAATGACATTGCAGTTGTATTCTATCTTGTTGTTGTGATGAAGACAAACGTTTCGTTCATCAAAATCGACCTCGACCCAGTGTTTCAGAAGTTATGTCAAAAAATGCATAAATTTGTTCTCTAAGTGAATGTATGCTCAACTGATAAGTGAGTACCGTTGACAGAAAGTCTTCGAAACACAAAATTGGCGATAGCTCAGCTAATATTACATCAAATTTAACAAAATAGACTTCATTTTACTTGTCATTTCATGATTGTGAAGATGGTGCAGACAGCTGCTTACACAGATATAGAAAATCTTTTGCCAATACTCATTATGACATGAGTTGACAAGCACGTATCGTCTTTTGAAATATTTCTTTAAACTTAATGATTAAAAACATATACAGTATATATAAATCTCGATCGAGATCCCGGGATCCCGGGATTGCGATTAGCCAGTCTCGAAAATCCCGGGATTGAGAAAACGGCTCGAGATTGTAAACCCTAGTCCTTTGGCGGCACTATGCTATGTTTCATAGTGCAGTGCCGCCACTCAGATTCCTATGGAATCATACTACGGTAGAGTAATAGACCTACCTATAATTTTTGAAATTTGTATTCATCTGTATATATTCATTTATATCCAGATGTGTTATAACATTGATAAGGGCGTGTGAGCCGAAAAAGTTTTGTTATAAAAATTAAATAAGATCATTACATCGCAATTCGGCTTTTTTTACTTCCTACAGCAGGGGTTCCCAAACTCCGGACCGCGGTCCGAATACGGACCGCGGCATCATTTTCGCGGACCGCAAGGATCTTGTGATGAACGAAAGTATATTGTTGTATACTACTACTACTGAAACAGCTCTATTGAAACAGCATTGGAGTAGCGGCAGTAGCGTATATGAAAACCGTGCGAATCAAACATAGATCTAGGAATGTGGGATTAAAGCTATCGATGACTCATTCAGCTTGTCACTGCTTTTCTGATAATAATAGACCGCTGTCGCAAACACACAGCGCAGGTAAATATAGCTTCATCCTGAAAGTCTGAAGTTCTTCGTTCCCTGGCAGTGCTTTCTATTTAATAACTCTTACGCCTGCTATTGATTGTTCCCATAACCAAACCCGCCCCGGACGATAATTAGTACTGCTCACGCTCTCTCCAGCAGTTCACTCTTTTGTCATTGGTTAGAGAGGCTTTTAAATTGTTCCTCTAGTGTTCAAATTTATCTTCACGTCATAACTTTCATTTAGTTCACGTCTTAACATTCACTTAGTCATCGTTTTTGCAATAGTGATTTCAAATGGCTACTACAGGGAGAAAGCGAAAAATCGACTGTGAAAATCGTTCCTTCAAAGAAGAATTTACCGAACTTTTTTTGTTTATTGCAAAAAAAGTCTGCAAGTATATCTGCAAAGAAACCTTTGCAGTGATAAAAAGTGGTAATATGAAACGGCATCATGAAACCAAGCATTCAGGGTTCGTAAAAAATTATCCAATATCCAGTGAGTCTCGCTTGTTAAAGATTGATACTCTTCGCAAAAGTTATGAAAAGTCTACAAAAGTTATGAGGAACTCTGTCACACAACAGCAGCGATGTTATACAGCTTCTTTGAAAGTTTCGTGGAGATTCTTAATAAACATATGATACCTCTTACACATTCCGAAATTGTCAAGAAATGCATGGTTTGAAGCATCTGAATTTCTCTTTAACGAGAAAGAAAAAGAGTTGGTTGTGATATGCATTGTCTCGTCGGTTCCTTTATCGAATAATACCAATACGCGTCGTTTGGAAGAATTGGATTGCGATATCAAAAAACAAATCATTACAGTATCAAAAATTCCAGAGGATTTAGTGTAGCTCTGGATGAGTCTGGTGATATGAATGGAATTGCGCAATTAGGCGTCTATGTTCGGTATTTTACTGGAAACAGTTTTCATGATGATTTACTGGAACTTATTCCTCTGACTGGGCATACAACTGGTAAAGACTTTTACAATGCTATACAAGAATTATTTCAGATTAGTGACATTGACATAAACAAAATGAAGTGCGTTGTTACGGATGGTTGTCCATCCATGATAAGTCCACGGGTTGGTTTGGTGCATCTATTACGAACAAATAATCCACAACTAATATCTTATCACTGTATCTTGCATAGTTCATTCAGTATTAACGGCAAAGTTATGCGGTGAACTGAAAGAAATCATGATAACTGTTACACATCTGGTCAATTTTCTTCGATCAAAGTCTCATCTACAGAGGCGTTTGCTACGTGCATTTCTACAGGAAGTTGAAGCGGAACACACAGATTTGTTACTACATAATGATGTGCGATGGTTAAGCAGAGGAGCAGTGCTTCAAATATGGTGGTCTATTCGGGTTGAAATTATTGATTTCCTGACTGAATCAACGAGAAAAGGCTGCGAAGAGTATTTGAACTTTTTGAAGAATGATAGGAATACCGTATTATTCGCATTTCTCGTTGATATTTTTCAACATCTAACATCAACAACACACTAAATTTGAAATTACAAGGAAAGTCTTCATCTGTGTTTCAACTCATTCATCACGTTTGTGTATTTCGAAAACGCCTCAAATTATTCCGGGATGATATAAAAGACCAGGACTTTACACACTTTGAGACTCTGAAAGAACTTACTACTCTCGGTGAAGTTTCTGACTCTGACGCTCTTATTATTTGCAGTTACTTCTTGGACAAACTTTCTGCTGAATTTGCAGCTCGGTTTAGTGATGTTGAAGAATCCTGCAAGGAAGTGGCTAATTTACTACAATCTCCGTTTGACGTAGACGTGCGGGGAAATTGGAAATCAAATTACCATCCTTTTCTACATCGTTCGATCGGTAAACGTTAAAATACCAATGGAGTTAACAGACTTACAGGAAAATATGGAATTAAAATCAAAATTCATGAATGCGTCCTCATTGGAAGTCTTCTTTGTCGAAAGTCTTCCAGAACAAAGTTATCCGGTGTTGCGGGAAACAGCAATAGATTTGTTTACTTTTATTGGATCTGTGTGGATGTGCGAAAGTGGATTTAGCAAGATGAATTTTATCAAGAATAAATACAGAAATAAAATGACACAAAGTCATCTGTCTGCCATACTCCGCTCCGCACAGACCACATTAGAACCAGATTTGGTTTCCATTTCTTCGACGCATACCCAATTTCATGTCTCTCATTAGTTTTTCCCTTGTATCTTTTTTATCGGAATATTTCATAGCGTCATTTCAGTGTATTTTCTATTGAAAGCTAGATCTCAATTTTGTTAGATAGATAATAAAGTTTTGTTTAGTTCTAAAAGTGAATCAAATGTTATTTTTTGTACATGTAACTGACATTAAATTGAAATATTTGAGATTTAATGGAACTCTTAAAGAGAGCGTTAAATTACTATCGCACAAGTAAATTAGAAGATTTGTAATATCTTAATTATATTCCCTATTACATTGTTTCTTGCAATTTACCGTGCTTATTAAATGTAAAATTGGACGGACCTCAGTCTTCGTTAAAAACTTTAATCCGGACCGCGACCAAAAAAGTTTGGGAACCCCTGTCTTACAGCTTGTAGACGAGTCAAAGTTACAATGAAGAACCAATACTGGATAAATAATGTCTCGTGGCACAATCTGGCAAATATTGCTTCTTATTCAAACACCATAATTGAACGAACTGTCTACGTTATTTGACTCACGAGACGCGAAGTGCGAGGAACTGCAATGATATCTCAATACATTTAACCTTTATTAGACGGCTCCCAGCATAATTATATTTATGATGTTGTTTTGTCATATTTCTATTGTCTTAGTTAAGCATGCAAAATTAGTAAAGTTAAGCATGTCATGAATTATTGGAAATCTTTATTCCTTCTTGTTATATATACTTGTTCCAAAAATGGAACGTTCGCCACTTAAACTACAAAATTAGGAAAAATCTGTTGCTGTCAAAGACTTCTAAATTTTGCTTCCATTGGAAATGGTGATTTTCATCGAAATACACATTAACATTATATTTCTTGTGGCTTTTTCTATAGGTGCGAGATTTCACGTTTCAAAAAGCTTGTCCTGTGACAATCCGTAGTAGGTCAAACTAAAGGTTCAGTCCGACAGAAAGTTCAGCATCTGCTTATTTCTATCTCTACTTATCTGTCAATACTTGATTATGTATGACGGTTAAAGATGGCGCAACGCTCTCTATTGCTATTCTATTTGATGTCCGCCGCGAGCTTTTACAACACTGCGATATTTCACTGTTGAGTACTGTCTAATGCAGTTCTCCGACCATCTTATCTTTTACATGTAGCCCCTACAGAAGTATGTAGAATGAATGGTGATAAAAGAGTGAGACAAAGAAGCGTTCTAACACCACCTCCGTAAGCAACGTACAGTATATGTATATGGAATCTTAGCATAATAGGATTCATGTGTTGTATTTCTATTGCAACAGTCAGTTGCTCATGAGCACTCTACACTGCACTGCTGGTAGCAATCGTATGTTGGATTTCTATTGCCTGTGACTCATCACATTTAAACTTGTTGATTTTGTAACCGACTAGGATATTTGACAACATTCATTCGTGCATCATGCCTCGACATAGACTGTTCAACGTCGATCAAGCAGTTGAGTTGATAACGGAATACTCTGAAGAAGATGTAGAGATTGATGTTGCAATAATTCCACCGGATGAAAGTGGTCAAGAAAGTGAAGAAGAGGAGGAGATTTTGCCGAGCACCGATTCTCAACAACTACCACGTGATGTTGCTGGTGAATTTGAAGTTCATATTTACAGCCATAATAAGCTTACATCTTCACATGAAAATCGGCGGTGGAATCATAATGACACAGTGCATTTATCTCCAAGCTTCGACTGTCCTTATTCTCCAATCGATTAAAGATTCCCCTTATTATGTGACAAAACGTGCTTTGAGATATTTCGTTTATACTTTGACAATGATATGATAGATCTTATCATTCGTGAGTCGCAACAATATGCTCATGAAATCAAAAACGTTCACGACTTCTATACCAGCCGAGAAGAAATTCAAGTTTTTGTTGGAGCACTTCTGTACTCCAGTCACGTGAGGTTTCCAAATGAGTCGCATTACTGGAGTACTGCTGAGGACTTTCAGAATTCGATGTGTTCAGGATATCTTCACAGAGATCGTTTTAAAAAGATTAAAAGCTGTTTGCATTTCGCAGATAATAATCATCTCACTAATGGAAAACTTGCAAAGATTCAGCCTCTTATGTCAAGCCTGAACGAGAAGTTGATTCAGTTTGGAGTATTTTCTAAAGAATTAGCCATTGACGAAAGTATGGTACCATATTTTGGCCACCATTCATCCAAAATGTTTATCTCCGGGAAACCAATTCGCTTTGGATATAAACTGTGGTCTTTATGTAGTCCAGATGGCTATCCCTTTTTCCTAGACATGTATTGTTGTCGAGCTACGAACGCGAGCGCGACCGCAACTCCTCTTGATGAAAGAGTCGTCCGACAATGCATCGATGTGTGTCAATACCCGCAGCAAAATCACTATATTTTTGACAATTTCTTTACTTATGTTGTGTTGTTGGAGAAATTAGCAGACGATAATATTCGAGCTACCGGCACGATCCGAAGAAATAGAACTGCAAAGTGTCCATTACAAGAGGAAAAGTTATTTCGGAAAAAGGAGCGCGGGGCCTATGAAATTAGATCGACAGGAAAAGTACTAGTTATCACCTGGAACGACAGTCGTGTTGCGAATGTTGCTTCCAATGTGTTTGAATGCAACCTTCTGCAGCAATGCTCTCGTTATTCATCAAGAGACAAAGAACGGATAAATATTCGCCAACCTTACGCCATAAAAATGTACAACAAATATATGGGCGGCGTGGACCTCTACGACAGACTCCTCGGATCTTACCGGCCTACGATCAATGGTAAGAAATGGTGGTGGAATCTGTGGATAAACGTCATCAACACTTGTGTTGTAGCTTCTTGGTGTGTATATCGTCATTTGAATCCAGATGCGTCAATAAGTCATCTTGAATTTCTTCGAGAAGTGACTATGACACTTCTAAAGCAACACCCGGCGCGACAACGCCTTGGTGGTCCCACAGTAAGGTTGGTGGACAGCATAGAAGTATATACAGTACACTAGAAAGTTTGATATCTTGCCTATGCACAATGATGGCTCATGAAAAATCTATGGCTTGTAGATCAGATTCGATCTAAAGCATCAAATCATAGTCAAGCTATTTGCCAAGTTGGTTGTGGAAGTTGTTGACAGCAAATTACAGGATCTACATGAAGAGAATTTTAAGTGAGATGGTAGTATTGTTTCATATGAAATAGGCTACTATTCCATGAATTGATATAGTGTGTCTATTTGTGCCAGTCATTGACAGCCATTACAATTTTTCAACACTGGAATACGAATTAAAATTTGGTTCACAGAGTCATAATTGAAAGTGATTGGTGTACTGGTTGGAAGAACATCCCAAAACTTCACAGACAAAAATTCTATTTATTGAATAATTTCTGCGTCAAGCGTTTAAGAAACCTAGCGCTTTTCTGGAATAAACACATCGAAAGCTTCTTTAGCTACAGTCATTTATCAGATAAATGAAATGTCGGTGGAACTTTTCAATAAATCAGTAAATGACATATGTGATATAGTGTGATGATATTTTGGCAGCTGATATTCGAATGCATGCAGAGATTTTAAAAATTGCTCATATATAATGAACAGGAGAGCCCTTTAAAGAAAAATGAATACCCGAAGATTTATTGGCCTCTGATTTCAAGCTGGAGCAATGCCATGTTCTGTAAATCGACATTACAAGTTGCACATGTGTCTGATTATGCTCTTCATAGATTATAGGAGCGAAATTTCAAAATGATGAAAGTACAGAACGTTTTAAAGGATTTCCTTCTTTGTCATCCTGTCACCGCAGTATTTTGTAAATTCATTATTGCTTTTGTGTACATGATCTTTGGACAAAGGGCAACAATTTAGATCACAAATTGGCTTGATAAATATAAATGACAATCAGAAAACAAGAACCCCAGTTCGCACAAGTTGCTTTTTGCCCCAACTAAGTTCCCCCGGCGTGTGCCATAATTTTTATGCAATTTCCATTCTAGGACTTTCTATGGTATTGTTAATTTCTATGGTGGAGAGTGTCCGCCTTGATCCTTCATTCCATTTCATTGCACCAGCAGGTAAACAAGGTCGTTGTGTAGTATGTTCTAAAAATACCACTAAATTTTGCAAGAAGTGTCAAAAACTATTGCATGAAAAGTGCTTCATACCGTTTCATACCCGCCAATGACTCAACTATTGGCCTGTTGTGTTACTCGTATAGTAATGTGATTTTGCTCATGTGGATCTATTGTTCACTACATTATTGAATCATGATGTGTTTATGAAATACAGAAGTAAATTTAGTACGTGGATTAACATTTTCGTTTTGACTTCAGTCAGCAGATTAATTCTCAAAATATCGCAAGATTTCATAATTTTGTACTTTATTTGGCGAACGCTCCAATAATGGAACACCACATAGATAATGCTCCGACACCACTGCAATGCATTTTCGCACAATTTTTTCTACAGCTGTATGATGTTAGACATCTAGATAAAGTAAAAATGAATGTATTATGTTAGAGGAATTTTAACTTCGTTGTGCAAGTAAAAAAAGCAAAAAAGTCATTTTTTCCTTAAAAATGTTATTTTGCATATCTTGTCAACTTTGAAAGACAACCAAAGGGAAGTTGAAGACATTTTCAATATCTGTGACGTCTGATAGGAATGTCTGTATTGAAGTATTGCAATGATTATCGCTTATTGTACTTAATATTTCGGTATAAAAACATGTTCCAAAAATAGAACGTTCGGCTAATAAAGGTTTTAATACGCTGATTGTCCGTGCAAGAACCACTTTTTAACTGCACTGATAAAAATGAAGTGAACTGCAATATCATGCCGAAAATCTATATTACATGCACGGAGACAAATGAAGACTGTTTATTGCATATTTTGTATTTTATGCTAATTTTGGAAAGCACAAACTTTATTATGGAAGCAAATAATAATGAAGATTATAACGCATGGATCATTGTAAGAAAAGAAAATTGACATCTAGTTGACATTGCAAGCTAAGCAAACATGAATGACCAAGGCAAATTATTTCTTGTAATCTCTTGTAAGTACAGGGTGGCGCACGTAAACCGCCAGATTTTAAACTTTTATTACTCCTCAAATATTCATCCGATCGTCATGAAATTTCGACTCTTACTAGTTTGGAGTATAGGATTTATGGTGATTATACCTGTTGTACTGAGAATTGTCAGAAAATTCTGATTCTATTGACCGAATGACATGTACTCATTTTGTTAACATCGAAAATCTAGATCAAGTTAATTAACTTAACATGAATCGTATTCTGCACAACTAATTGTGCGCAGTCTTGAAGTGAATATTGTTCAATTACTTCCATGTCATATAAAATACCATTCGACGATTAAATCACTATCTGAAAAGAATCGAACATAGAAGAATGGATGACTATTCGGTTGCAGAACGAGCAAAATGCGCGGCTTGGTACGAATGGCTCAAGAGTCCAGTGGAGGTACAAAGGCTTTATCATTCAGAGTATGGCAAGAACGCGAGAGCACCGGATGCCCGTACCATAAAGCGGTGGCACACAAACCTGTTGACCAGTGGTAGTGGGGTGACTGTCAAGCGGGACCGGTCATCTTCTGAACGAACGGAGCAGAATGTGGATCGAGTTGTGCAGCACTTCGAGGAGGACCCAAACACACCTACCCGCGTGCATCTAATGCACTTCAAGTGAGTCGCCGCACTATCCAGAGCATCCTCCATGACTATAGATGGCATCCGTACAAGGTCCAGGTGGTGCAGCGATTACACGAAGAAGGTCTGGAAAACCGAATTGAGTTCGCAGAACAGGAGCTACAGCGCATCCAAGCCAACCCGAGCCATTTAGTGGAACTAACCTGGTCCGATGAACCTCACTTCCATCTGGATGGTGGTGTGAATCGCCACAATTGTCGTTCTTGGGCCAACCAGAACCCTCACTGGATCAAGCAAGAGTCTATGCACTCGCCACGCACCACCGTCTGTCTGGGCGGCAATCAGCCAATCAGGTACCTACGGACCGTTCTTCTTCGACACCTCCGTCAACAAGGATCGGTATCTCAAGATGCTACAGGAGGAATTTTGGCCAGCGGTGCAGTCGGACAGAAGAGGCAGAAGCATCATATTCATGCAGGATGGTGCACCTCCACACTGGGGACTTCCTGTGCGTGATTGGTTGAACAAGAAGATGCCTAACAGATGGATGGGACGTGGATCTCCTAACATGCCCTGGCCACCGCGTTCACTTGACCGGACGCCTTGCGATTTCTTCGTGGGGTTTTGTCAAGTCCAAGGTTTACCATACACGGCCAACATCCATGCAAGACCTGAAGTACCGCATCTTACAAGCATTTCAAGAAGTGACAACTGAGATGTGTCGAGAAACTGTTCTGGCCTACCAAAAGCTACTCGAATCCGTCCTCGAGAATGGAGGAGGACAAGTTGAAGTTCGATAACTACTAGCACTTTTTTCTTATGTTTTTCATTTAATAAATGTTTTCTATGACATTTACTTTAATTCGTTTTGGTCATTATTGATAAAGACGTGGGGGAAATAAAAGGAAAAGTTTATCATTAAATTTTACATGTTAAGATACATTGTTGGTATGTCAATTTTCGGTCAATAGAATCAGAATTTTCTGACAATTCTCAGTACAACAGGTATAATCATCATAAATCCTATACTCCAAACTAGTAAGAGTCGAAATTTCATGACGATCGGATGAATATTAGAGGAGTAATAAAAGTTTAAAATCCGGCGGTTTACGTGCGCCACCCTGTATATCTTCAAAGTGAAAGCGGATTTAGACAATGTTGAAATCTTATTGATTGCTTATGGGAAAGTTTGAGTCATGTTTGAATCATAGCAAAATCATGTGTAAGGTTTTTCAGAATATCATCTTCGTCCCTAAAAATAATTCTCTAAAATATCTGAAACATGATCGTATTTCATTTACAGGAAATGTCAAGCGACTTTGAGGCTCAGATTTATTTCATTCTTCCTTTTATTGGCGTTTCAATTCCATGTCTTAAAACAGGTAGTAATCTGAACATCTGTTTGCTGTCAAATTTTCTTTTTTCCTCCCAACTGAGACATGTTGGACACGAAGTCTTCGACCAGGTGCGGTCAGAGTCACAAAAACAGACATCATGACTGCTACTGCAGATGAGTAAAATCCTCAATTTTGACGTCAATCGAAAGTATGTCAATCTGTGTACGAGAGAGGATGTGCACCGACTCTCAAGCACCGCATGAAAATGACAGGATAACAAAATATTAAGTGCAGATGAGAAGATCATTTCTACCGATTCGATCCTCGTTGACATAAATCTGAGAAACTGTAAGTTCTCACTCTGGATTTTCAATTTGTCCATACCCTAAAAACTTGGTAAAGGGGTAACGCCTTAAGTGTTAGCCCAGCCGGTGCTAAGGCAGATTCCTGACTTTGACTTTCTTCCTTATCTCATACTTTTGTTATAATTTTTTTTTCATTAATATACATGCATTGTAAATTCGGTTAAAAATTTGGTAAACTTGGTATTTTATGTCTTTCTCCAGCTGAATTGTGTTGAATATAATTGAGCACTCAAAATCTAGAAGTTCATAATTGAGAACACTTATCTCTGAATATATGATTAATTTAACGGCGTTTGTATCAGCCTTCTAGTGTTGTTCATGAATGTAAAGTCAAATTCGTCAATATCATACAAAGTGAATTCGCAAAGTCAGATTCTTGTTTGACGATTCAATTTTTTTTATGAATCCGAAATTCAGATTCCTGATGGACGTCATCTTAACGGAAACTTCAGGTAAGCGCAGAATTAAAGGAGTAGTTCGGTCAAATTATCAACCTTGTCTCAATTCTTCTTATGCATAGTCAATCTAGTAAACTTTGACGCACTTCTGATCAGGGGTCATCAAAAATTGATTGCAATTAAATTGCTCAGTCCAATCAATTAATTGTAATTGATACTTTTACCAATCAATTAATTTTAAAAGAAAGTTTGACCAATCAATTAATTGGCATTGGACTCCAGGGCAATCAATTAATTGGTAATTGGAATTACAGACAATCAATTAATTGATATTGAAATGTACCCAATCAATTAATTGATAATTGAATTTATCAATTAACTGATCGATAATTATTAATTAGTCAATGGAAAAACATGTAGGCCTATATTTTTATAAAATAGAGTTAGCTTAGAATAATTGCATTCATATTGGAACTCGATTCAATCAGTTAAAATGCCGGTATTAATATTGTATAATCATTGTGCATCCCCATAGTTTTGATGTTCACTGATTTTATTGATTCAGATTTCAATAATTATCATCGTTTTATGAACTCTCAGCTTTGACCCTCCCCCTATATTATCTAGTTGTCCATGGATAATGACTTTCGAAGCTTGACAAGAAAGGGCAATCATGTTGAAGAATATGCAGAATGAATTTTGTATAGTGGATGCGCAGGAAGAAGTGAAAATCTTGGGTGAATTGTTATGCTATATATTACAATGCGGTGAAATTTGATAAAACAATTGAACCAATTACTTGATTATGAATCAATCAATCAATTGATATTGGGACATACAGCAATCAATTAATTGATAATTGGAATTGAAAACAATCAATTAATTGATATTGAGTTGACTACAAGAAATTAATTGATAAATGAAATTCAGCGCAATCAATTAATTGAGGTTCAATCAATTTTTGATGACCCCTGCTTCTGATTCCTCAATTAGCAGCGATCATCGACTTTAGGAGACGAGATGACGTCACACGTGCCAGTGATCTGATACGCCAATGCTAGTAGCATGCTGGCTGACGAATCAGTTATGCGCAAGAGGCTCAAACCACAGAGAGAAAATGAACTGTAGGAACTGCGAGATGTAAAGTCATTGACAGGAAGTCACTTGCTTATGTTCCTGAACACATACAAAATGTCTAAAATAGTACAGTACTGCGCACACATGTGCACAAACAAAATGGACGATCCAAAAAACTTGCCTTCTACAACATCCCGAAAGACAGAAAAAAATGAATGTGTAGTAGCATTGCACGAGCTCATATTAAACCGACGAGGCACATTGTTGAATGGTGACCAGCAACATGTGCTTCCTTTGGTTATCATCGGATACATCCCTTATCATTCAAGAATGATCTAGTTACGTTGAGTCCATTTAGAGATTTGCTTCCTTACATACTGCAGGGTTCCTCTATCAACAGGGTGGCGGCCAGATTTCAAGCTTCAAATTCCCGGGCGATTCCCGGGCTATTTCATCGAATTTCCACGCCATTTTTTTATGATGACCAGATATTTTATTCCAATTACACCGCTCAAAAATTATCCGGACACTGCTTTAAACTACTTTCAACACCCTAATGTACGTGGTCTCCGTGGCATAGTGGTTAAATGCTTGACCTAGCGATCATTCGATCTAGAGGTCGAGCCCCGAAAGTGTCATTGGAAGTCGTCAGGAAGGGCATCCGGACTATAATATCACAACGCTCCAGATCAAAGTCTGACTATGTCAGCACCGTCCAAGCCCCCAGTAAGGGGAGCAGTGACGTTAAAAAAACATATTTTGCTTTAAACTGCCTTTATCATGCCTTCCGGTTAGAATTTTGCTGCCAAATTATGACGTGAACGATATTTGACTCTGTCGCAGCACTAAGTTTTCAAAATTTTTGATTCCTGTAAGCGGTGGTTCTTAAGATTATAAACATTTACTTTTCCTCAATGGCCTGCAGCCAGTGAGCTACTTCTGGAATCTAAATGATTTCATATCGATGGAGAAGTTCGCTTCCTGAAAGTGCTTCATTTTCATCATCTGATTCATAAAAATCTATGAAGTTGTACTTAGCCTATATTTCAGACTTCAATTTTCAAACATGTAAAGTTGAAGCAACAAATCGCATTTTGAAACGCCTTTTGAAACTTTCATGTCAGGAGATCCTAACGTAATTATGACGCTTTACACCTCTTTAGTTCGCCCACATCTAGAATATGCCGTCCCAGTTCGGAATCAATCCTTATACATAGACATTGCTCTGATCGAACGTGTGCAACGGCGCCTGACTCGGAATATTCATGACTTCCATACGAAGAACGACCAAGAAATTTAAATCTGCCCTCCCACCAAAGTCGACATGTAATGGACCTCGCGGAAGTATTCAAAATCATGAATCACCGTGCGCCCTGTGATCCGAATACCTTTTTCATCCGAATTCTGAAACTCTACAGTCCTTTCGCTATTCAGGCTCTAGAAATGACTTGATCGAAAATTTTGATAAGGAGGAACTAAACTTGTTTTTAGGAGTTCTTATTCTGTCTGGATATTCAGCAGTGCCTGCAGAAAAGACTTCACTGGGAAGATGCTCGCAAAGATAATTGCTGTTTTGAGAAAAAATTATCGGCACTAATGAGTTAAATTTCAATGAAACTGATGTGTCTTGCTAAAATTTTTGAGAATCGTTGTTTCTGACTTCGCGGTTGAAACAGACAAAACTTTCGTTCCATATTATGATTTTTTTATTTTATTTTTTTTTACTGAGTGAAGATATCATTCCAGGGCGATTCCCGGGCAAATCTGAAAAATTGTCAAAATTCCCGGGCTCCCGGGCGCGGCCGCCACCCTGTATCAATCAACAACAGTGAACCTCCTGTCTAGTGCACGGAGTTCTGCTTCTCAATAAGCAGGAATCGGCAGCTGTGACGTCATCATGAATCTTTGACATGAATTTGCAGGCAAACGAACGAGCAGATGAGTGTGACAGTGATAGGAAATCGTCGTAGTGATTGAATACTTCAATAAAATTCGTTTCTGAAATTGATCGAACTACACCTTTAAAGAATGATGCTACAACGATTTATGTCAACCATTATTACGCACTAGCTTTACATTCGGAGCTTGCACTTCTCTAACAAATAATGAAGCTATCATAGATTTTGGTTTGCACGTACAGTGCATCTTCGATTATCCGGATACCGATTATCCGGATTTCGATTAACCGGACGTAATTTCAGAATCTGTTCGATTCTCCGTGATTCCATCAAAACATGTACATGTACATAAATTGAATCGAATGTTCAATTTAGCATTTCTCTCCTCTTTAGGTAGCACATACACGAAGTACTATTGCTTTACCAGCAATTAATTTTTGCTCAATATGCGATTCTCGCCTGAATCAAATAATAGGCAAGCAGCTAAATGATTGGAGCATTCTTAAGTAGGTTGTGCATGCTAGTCAAAGCTGGGATACAGCTCTGATAAATCACTTTCAATTCATGGTCTCAGTCCACGGTCATTGTTTGTGTACGTGCATTTATGTGCTTTAATAGGAACGACAGTGAATATATAGCAAACATGTACAATTGATACTCATAATTTCATTAAACGGTCGAAGAATCGAAATTAAATATATCAAGTATTACATTCATGGCAGATATGCAGGATGGATATATACATACAGATTATATGGATATATGCAGATCATATTCTACGGGGATTTTGGTATATAATCAAATGTCTTTGACCTAAGCCCACAAGCTTTTGCTAACATGGGATTTAAAAATTCGCTTATCCGGATCTTTGACTGACCTATTGGGTTTTGACCATCCGGATAATCGAAGATGCACTGTATCTGTTACCATACAGTTTGCTGTTATTACATTGTATATCATTTTAGTAGCATGGCTCACTAGAATTGCGTGAAATTGCTGAAAATTATCAGCGGTGTAGAACAATCCTTCTAGTAGGACATGTGTTTGAAAAAGTGAAACTGAATTGAGTAAACAATGCTCATGCATGTAATCATATTCATTCCTAAAGAGCACTCTGTGATAAAACTGTGCACTTAGAGATGCAATGTTAGATGGTTTTCGGCCAAAAAGTTGAGTTGATCAGGCCAACCTACGAATAAATCACATCATTCATGCATTTTGACATGTCCATAATAAATGAAATCTTCGAGTACGTAGTGAGAAAATATAGGCCTACATAAACAATCAAGTTGAAGATATTATTAAATATTAATAGAATAATCAAACATTGAGTTGCAACCTCAATTGAAAAATGAGAACAGATGCTAATAACTGCCATCTCATTAGGAATCATCAGCAAGCTTAGTTCACATCTCTCAATATCGACACAATTCGCCATCTAAACATGCAGCTAAATCCGGAGCACATTTGAGGTACCTACGCAGTTAGTATATAAAGCTAATTTCTACGGGTATTGATCAAATATTGCTTCTTATCTTCAGAAGTGCTTAAGATGTTGCTCACAGCTACTCAAACTACAGATCGATTCATCCGAAGATAGAGTTGGAAGGATCGGGGATGTGGAGGTAAAGGAGGATGGGTGGAGTGGAGCACATCAAGGAATGTGTGACAGGGTGCAAGTCCATTGTGATGTCTCGTCACAATGTTCCAGGCCTCGGAAAGCGCTGGGGGACGGTGAGCCTCTGTTCGTGAGTGCCTCACAACACCAATATCAATCGCATGTCATTTTCCTGCTGAAGTGTTAGCACGCATAGATCGCAAACCCTTTTTGCCTCAGGGGAGGGAGCATCTCTTTCTACGTGGCCCACTCTACCCAGTGGAGTGCCACAGGGTAGTGTCGTGGGGCCCCTACTTTTTTGTTTGGCGTCCTCTGCCCTAAAACCTGCTCATCACAATTCATACATGATCAAGTATGCTGACGATGTTACAGTCCTACATTTCGTTCGACGGCAAAAAGATGACCGACTTTAATCAGAAGTTGACAATATCCAGTCTTGGTCGTCTAGTTTGGACTAACTGTGAACAGTTCCAAATGCACGATTACAGATTGTGCGACAAAACGAACTATTATGCTCTACCCTTATCCTGCTATCTGCAATGCTCCTCTCTATCTACAGGAGCCATTTTACAAAGTAGAGAGAAGAGTCATGCGCATTATACACGGAACTTCGATGTGTTCTCTACAAACAGAAGCCGATCGACGGTGTCAATCCCTTCCTCTCAAGATCCAGAGGGAATGTAATCATCCTCTAAGAGTCTTGTTCCAAAGCAGACAACCCTCACGGCGCAATCCGCTAACTCTGCGCCCGCTTCAGTCGCGGACTCGGAGATTATCAAAATAGTTTATCAAGTTTTGCACGTGACGCAACATCTCATTCTATGCATTGTAATCAACTGTTTATGTGTTGCGCTCTTTCCGCAATTCACAAGATGAATAAAGTCGCTATTATTATTATTATGCAGCCCTTCCCTGTTTTTTTATCTCACGCAGGAACGAATCATTTTTTGAAGGTCTTCTTCAGTGACTTTTCAGAACTTTGTGTTGGCTTTCTCTGAGTGGTAGCTGTTTTTTGTAGATCCAATATTTTAGCCACAGGAGCCTGATGAAAAAATTTAAGACCACCTTTATTCGACATTTTGGATTTGACCTCTATTGATAAGAACTTTGAGTTTTAAGTTGACTTGCAACTTCTACTGTTTGACCGCTCAGGAAATATGATTGACTACTCATGGTAATTGATGTTCAGATGCTTTCTACCTCGTTATGATGATTAATATTATATTACGCATGTTCTACACACACTACTTATAAAGACAAATTTATAAAAAAAGATTGTTTTAACTTTAAAATGCTATTTATTTATTATAAGAACCGCTTGAAATGCACAATCGACAACATTACCGTGCAGAGCATGTTTTAAATAGGTTATAAGGTAATTTTCATAAAATTCTGTCGACTATTTCAGATACAATTGCGAAATTAATAAAAATGATTGCTTGAATTTTAAAATGCCAACTCTTGGAAGCAACAATATCAACTTGGAATGAAAAACGGATACCGCCATCGGATGTAGCATACCCAAAATAGGTCAACCTTATGATGTTGTGCCGTATAAGTTAATGGTTTAGAAGATCTTCAGGGGGGGCACAATGTCCCCCATCCCAACTAATACTTCACCGACAAGAAAAAGACTGGGGCAAATGAGGTTAAATGTGGATTTCAAACCTGCAGCTCGTTGACTTACTAATTCCTCAAAAATCTACACGATCGCCTGCCTTCTTTCACAAGCACAAGACCAGGAGAACTGGAATTCACCTTCTATATCATGTCAACTGAACTTTTGCAACCTCTGTATACCGAACTGGATTAGCCGAGACCGGCGACTGATCGCATCTGCTTGGCAAAAACTTCCTGGATGTCAAGCGGCTGCCGAAAGTCAAGTACAGTGGAAGCCGCTTAATGGAATCACACTTGTCCCGCCACATTTGAGTCAATTATCCGGCTGATTCAATTAAGCGAAATTATGAAATACATGTATATTTTGCCTAATAATGAAGGCAAAATGCCACGGAAACTATATACACGGATATATAACATTGTTAGTAAACAGTGATACGAAATAATAAGATTTAGTATGAATTTGTGTAATTCTAGTTGTTGCAATCTTTATATTTCTATATTGTAGGCCTACATACACATACATGTATTAGTAGTATACTATTGCGCTGAATAAATGTGTAATTTGTAGAATGTTTAACTGTTGAATTGATACTCATACAATATAGCAACGTTATATTAATAATTCCGTTAAAGTAAATTGTAGTTTATAAAGAATTATAGCATTTGACTTTAGGACGTGAAAAACATTTTTATACGTGAAAAACACATTAAAAAAATTGTTTCCATACTAGAACATGTTTATTGTTACACTCAATTGGCTTTCGTGAATCTAATTTATGAATTGTTTTATACTGTAAATCTATCTCATAGAGAAAGTGTTCAATCTTAGTTAGATACGAAGAATTGGTCAATTGTTGTTTGCTTTAATTCCCGATCCACAATTTGGTTGACTGCTTGTTCAAAATTTCTGAGCAGTCGAAAGTCACAGAAATTTCGAGACAATAAACCTGCTCGAAGCGTAGCCATTGATTTTCATCATCTCTTGCGTAGTTGACGGCGTTTCTTCTTCAGGATCTTCCACCTCCTCAATGTCTGGTTCCAAAACATCATGACTTGCATCTTTGAAGGAAATCATTACATCTTCCACTATTTCGTCGTCAGTTTGAATACCGGTGACTTGTAGACTGTCATCCACGGATAGCCATGAAGTCCAAATTTCGATTCGCATGTCCCTTCCATCCGGAAATGTGGGTGGCGAAACAAACCTAATTGGCTTTTCGTGTGGTCCAACAAGCAATCGTGATTTGCACCAACAGTTGCGAATGGTGACTGGATCCACATCCTCCCAAGCATTATTCATCAGCATAATTGCGTCCAACAGATTCATTTTCTTGGCAAGTTCAGGGGTCGACGAATCACTCATGTTGTCTATCTCTCTCAGATTTTCCGGCACATTTCTCGACGATAAGTTGCTTTCACTGCTTGAATAACGCCCTGATCACACGGTTGCATAAGCGAAGTCGTGTTCGGCGGAAGGAACACCATCTTTATGCTGCTCAAATTTAAGTCTTTCGGGATGAGCATAGCAGTTGTCACAAAGTAGAAGAACTCTTCGATTTTGTCTCATAAGTTTTGTGTTCAAGTCGGTTAACCACTCGGTGAAATATGCAGAAGTCATCCACCCAGCTTTGTTGGCTTTGTATTCAACAGGCAGGGAAGTTCCCTTAAAGCAGCGAGGGTTTTTGAATTTGCCGATCACGAGAATATTTTTCTTTTCGCCGCTCATGGAACAGCAAAATAGGGCGGTAAATCTATCTTTGATTTTCTTGTTTCCTTTTCTTGCGTCATGAATGAATGTCAAAGTTGAATCTGGTATCGCACGATAGAAAATTCCGCTTTCATCTGCATTCCAAATGTCTTCATCGGAGTATCCTTCACGGACCTGAGGCCATTCAGTCTCTAACCACTGTTGGCATGAGACGAGATCTGCGCTTTGTCCCTCTCCATGAAGCTTTTTTTGCTGAAGACCTCTCTTCTTCAGACGAGAAAACCAGCCATCTGTTGCCTTGAAACCATCCTTCCCGAGCTTTTCAGCAAGTTCTTCGGCCTTCTCTTTTACGAGGGGTCCACTCAAAGGAGCGTTCTTTCTCCTTGCATTTGATATCCATTTTACAACCGCAGTTTCAACCGCAAGATCTTTTCCTGACCGCTGGCGCTTCCGATCATTGCCTTGCTGACCTTCGATTGTTGCTCTATTCTTTAGAAGACGACTGAGTGATGTCTGGGAAATGTTCAATTTGAGAGTGGCTTCTCGTTGAGACAGTTTGGGTAATTGATCAAATTCGCGTAAGATCAGTTGTTTCTCAGAAATTGAAAGGTCACGTCTCTTCATGTTGCCAAATATTTTATCAACTGTAGTTTTTAACATCGGCATGCTGTTTTACCCAGATAATCAACGCACATCAGATCCCCGCCAATCAGATCAGTGTGGGTTGAACTAACTCAGCTAAAAATAGCATCTATGTCATAGCTCATTCCTTGTTATAGCAAAATTTGATTCAATTAAGCGAGTTATGTGATTCGATAAAGCGATGAATTTTCTATGTAGATGTATATAAAAAAAATGGTTCTAGGCAAATCGATTCAATTAAGCGGCTGATTCTATTAAGCGAGATTCCATTAAGCGGCTTCCACTGTACTCCTAAATTCCTTAGATAATTAATCCCTTATTGTCATATCGACAACAAAATATACTTTTGGCAAATATTATTAAGACTTACTGAACATCTTAAAATGGTAGCATAAAATTTTAACATGTTATGTAATCAGATGGATTGCTTTACTTTCAACTCATAAACGAATGTCTAAAAGCTTCTCAAATTCACCGAATATTGACGAAGATAGATAAGAAATATAGTGTCATTTGCTCTTAATCCATTAATGGATTAAGAGTAAATGATATTATATTTCCTTTCTCCGAAGATCTCAATAAACGAAATAATAGTTATCTAACAAGAATGGAATTTCCTGGAGAATCTGGCGTTGCGCAAAACAGAACTTCGAAATGCAGGTCTAGTGAATGAAAAATAGGATGGTAAAGGTCATATAGGCACGTGCGCCTTTGTGCATTGTAAATAAAACAACCGTTCAACCAGAGTGATTGGAAATTTCACGATAGATCGGGCAAGTGGAAACAAACGTACACGCACACGCTTCAAGTAAAAGGTATGAGAACCTTGTGGAAGAATATGGTGCTCAACACGGTTAAAAAACACCTGTCATGTTTTAACACTAGTTTTCAAATGATGACACGTGATACAAAAATTTAGATTTATACTAAAACGTCGCACTTCAGAATTTATCGCATCCGAATTCGTCACATTCAAAATATTCCATATTTTTATGTTTCTTTATGTTAAAACATGTGGCCTATTAACTTTGTATTAGAACGGTTACTAGTGAAGCAATAAACCATTGTGAACTAATTTTGGTTTACCTTTCTGGGTTTTCCTAATCGCAGGTGTTCACTTGACTTCTCCATCATTGAATTTATTATTTTATTCTCAAAAACACGTCTTACTCTTGATTATACCTTGACAGAAATAATTTAAGTGATGGAATCCGATAGACGAATTCAATTTTAGATCTTGTGTTAAAAATCAAAATCAATATAGCAGCAGTCATTGAAAAAAGGAAGCATAGTTGGTCCGCATAAATGCTTAGAGTTGATCCGGTATGGACTGATCTGAACCCATACACTTCGCACTGATCTACCTATGAACTATCAGCTTATTGATCGATCAAGCTGCGACCAAATCGGAATGCAACTGCGACGAAAATGGAAGCGCGACCAATTATGATGCGACGTTTTCGTACTATACGCAAGCATTTAGTTGTGCAAGCAAATGATGATGGCTTTGATGGACATAATACCAGCATATAAGCCAGCTAAACAAGGACACTGCAAAGAAATTTTATCCACACTTGAAGGTAAATGCATGTACAGATTAAGCTAAAACAATATCAAAGAAATAAAGAAACATGTAGTACAGAAACCTTAATGCATTGCAGGATGTGCGGCTTCATTCTTCAAGACTTGAAGTTTCTGCGTTGATTCATAATTTCTGAGAGTTTAATAAAACATTTGTCTGATCTTAGGTTGTTAGAGAATTGTAGTGAAGCTAGTTACTTTATTGAAAGATTTAATGACATCGCTGCATCTATCTAGGACTTATTCTGTACATCTTGGAATTAAAGCTACAATAGCTATTACACGTAACGCACAATCAGCACTATTCTGCAGTTGAAGAGCAGTTGTGGAGCAGAACACACCTCTAATCATAGTTTAATCAGAAATCAACTTAGTCTGAATGAAGAAAGTGCAAGAGGACATGATTTGGAAAAATGGATAGATTAGATTCTAATGAATTAGTTAAATTTATTTCAATCAGTGAGTTGCAGTTGGGTCCTTGCTTAAATCGATTCATCAAATCAATAACCAATTAATTGATCATTAGAAATTTTTAGAAATTCTGTGACTACTCTCGTGTTAGACTTATCAACCTTTTAGCCTGTAGTTTAATATTAGCCTGTTAACTAATTCATTAAGAATCTCACAATGATTCTACGATAATATCCTTTTCAAAAAATACTTAAATTCAATCGTGGTAAGAATCACACAGATAAGCAAGCATATTAGACAAAATCGATGGAGTTGAATGTGATTTTATTTACTAGGCTTGTAGTTTCCTTTGTAGCTTACGCAGATTGCAGCAAGTTCGCATTTTATTGTACGCATAATTGCAATGTTTATTGTTTTGCAACTTGATTCTATGTATAGAGCTACACCACATTGATAATTTCATTTGTCGTGTCATCGGGGAGCATTTGTCTTTATGTTATGGTCCTCCTGTATCACAAAATTAGATGACTTACAAAACCACTCTCATGGTATAGTCTTCCCGCTGGCTTAACATTTTATGCCGTCTAATATGGCAATGAATTAGAATAATGTGCGATACATGTTTCTGGGCGGAGATAGTAATGAAGAGCTTTGTACCGATTTGACGGCTTTAAGGGTGGCAAGAGTTCACGCTGACGGAAGTATAAAGGTGCGAGCGAACTTCGAATGATAACGAAGAAACCTAAAACCAGCCGTGCATGCTGTATGGATGTGTGACATTTTCAAATAACACGGATAATTATCTCAACGGTCGCCGAAGATTACAGAGAACCTAGTTCCACGGAATGTATAAGACATTAACGTTAACCCAATTAGCACCGAATTCACAAGTCGTTCGCCAAATTA
>CAJQUW010005776.1:0-10000 GCA_907163375.1 Prostheceraeus crozeri
CAACTCGTATTTGTCCTAAAAATAAACTCACAAGATCGAAACCTCACGAAGGATTATATGTATTTGGGGGAGGGCTTATTCAGCTAGGTGGTACAGGGGGGGGGGGGATGGGGGTGCAGTGTTTGAGTGGTGGTTGCGCTATGTCTTAGTTCTAGGCACTTTTTTTTTTCTTTTTTTTTTTTACGTATAGGCCTAACGCTCGTATTTGTCCCTAAGTGAGTAGATGTTGTCTCAAGTGGCCAAGACCCTCTCATATAAGATTTTTTCTTGAACTTGAGCACCATGTACAATTGCTGGTGGCCACTATATACGTATAGGCCTACTCGTATTTGTCCTAAGTTAGAATTTACAAGTACCAAGACCTCACGAAGATTTTTTGAACTTAAGCACTATGTACAATTGCAGGTGGCCACCTATTTACGTATAGGCCAACTTGTATGTCCTAAAGTTAGAATTCACAAGTACCAAGACCTCCACAAGATTTCTTTTGAACTTAATCCACTATGTAACCATTGCATTTTCCACTAAACACGTATAGGCCTACTCGTATTTTCCTAAGTTAGGAATTCACAAGTACCAAGAATCTCACGAAGATTTTTTTTGAACTTAACCACAAAGTACAATTGCAGGTTTCCACTAAACCACGTATAGGCCTTCGTCGTATTTCCTAAGTTTTTTTTAGGAAAAATTCACAAGTACCAAGACCTCACGAGTTTTCTTTTGAACTTAAGCACTATGTACTATTAGAGCAGGTGGCCACTATAATCGTATAGGCCTCCTCGTATTTGTCCTAAGTTAAATTCACAAGTACCCAAGACCTCACGAAATAATTTTTTTTGAACTTAAAATCACTATGTACAATTGCAGGAGGCCACTATATACGTATAGGCCTACTCGTATTTGTCCTAAGTTAGAATTCAGAAGTACCAAGACCAAACGTCCCCCCCTCACTAAGATTTTTTTTGGACTTGAGCACCATGTACAATTGCCAGGTGGGCCACTAAAACACATATAGGCCTACTCGTATTTGGCCTAAGTTAGAATTAACGAGTACCAAGACCTCACAATGATTTTTTTTGAACTTAAACACTATGTAAAATTGCAGGTGGCCTACTAAACACGTATAGGCCTACTCGTATTTTGTCCTAAGTTAGGAATTCACAAGTACCAAGACCTCACGAAGATTTTTTTTGAACTTAAGCCACTATTACAATTTGCAGGTTTCCCACTAAACACGTATAGGCCTACTTGTATTGTCCTAAAAAGTTAGAATTCACAAGTACCAAGACCTTACGAAGATTTTTTTGAACCTTACATGCACTATGTACAATTGCAGGTGGTCACGAATAATTATACGTATAGGCCTACTCGTATTTGTCCTAAGTTAGAATTCACAAGTACCAAGACCTCACGAAGATTTTTTTTGAACTTAAGCAACTATTGTACCATTGCAGGAGTGGCCACTAAGTTACACGTATAGGCCTACTCGTTATTTGTCCGAAAGTTAGAAATTCCACAATGTTCCAAGACCTTCACGAAAGATTTTTTTTGAACTCTTAAGCACTATGTACAATTGCAGGTGGCCACTAAACACGTATAGGCCTACTCGTATTTGTCCTAAGTTAGAATTGACAAGTACCAAGACTTCACGAAGATATTTTTTGAACTTAAGCACTATGTACCCTTGCAGGTTTCCATTAAACACGTATAGGCCTACTCGTATTTGTCCCAGGTTAGAATTCACAAGTACCAAGACCTCACGAAGATTTTTTTTGAACTTAAGCACTATGTACCATTGCAGGTTACCACTAAACACGTATAGTCCTACTCGTATTTGTCCTAAGTTAGAAAAAAGTTTGTTTTTTTTTTTTAGGGGGGGGGGAATAAAATTTTTTTTTTTCACAAGTACCAAGAAAAGACAAGACCTCACGAAGATTTTTTATGAACTTTAGCACTATGTACAATTGCAGGTGGCCACTATATACGTATAGGCCAACTTGTATTTGTCCTAAGTTAGAATTCACTTCGTGGAAGTACCAAGATCCTCATTGTGTGTTCGAAGATTTTTTTGAACTTAAGCACTATGTACAATTGCGGGTTTCCACTAAACACGTATAGGCCTACTCGTATTTTTCTAAGTTAGAATTCACAAGTACCAAGACCTCACGAAGATTTTTTTTGAACTTAACCACTATGTACAATTGCAGGTGGCCACTATATACGTATAGGCCTACTCGTATTTGTCCTAAGTTAGAATTCACAAGTACCAAGACCTCACGAAGATTTTTTTGAACTTAAGCACTATGTACCTTTGCAGGTGGCCACTTATATACGTATAGGCCCTACTCGTATTTGTCCTAAGTTAGAATTCACAAGTACCAAGAACCTCACGAAGATTTTTTTTGAACTTAAGCACTATGTACCATTGCAGGTTGGCCAACCACTAAACACGTATAGGCTACTCGTATTTGTCCTAAGTACCCCCCCCCCCCCCCCCCCCCCCCCCCCCGACCCCCCCCCCCCCCCCCCCCTAGAATTCACAAGTACCAAGACCTAACGAAGATTTTTTTTTGAACTTAAGCACTATGTACCATTGCAGGTTTCCACTAAACACGTATAGGCCTACTGGTATTTGTCCTAAGTTAGAATTCACAAGTACCAAGACGTCACGAAGATTTTTGAACTTAAGCACTATCTACAATTGCAGGTGGCCACTATATAAGTATAGGCCTACTCGTATTTGTCCTAAGTGAGAATTCACAAGTACCATAGACCTCTACGAAGATTTTTTTGAACTTAAGCACTATGTACGCTCATTGCAGGTGGCCACTTTATACGTATAGGCCTACTCTTATTTGTCCTAAGTTAGAATTCACAAGTACCAAGACCTCACGAAGATTTTTTTTGAACTTAAGCACTATGTACAATTGCATGGGTTGCAGCCGGGTGGCCACTAAACACGTATAGGCCTACTCGTATTTGTCCTAAGTTAGAATTCACAAGTACCAAGACCTCACGAAGATATTTTTTTGAACTTAAGCATTATGTACAATTGCAGGTTTCCACTAAACACGTATAGGCCTACTCGTATTTGTCCGAAGTTAGAATTCACAAGTACCAAGACCTCACGAAGATTTTTTTTGAACTTAAGCACTATGTACCATTGCAGGTGGCCACTATATACGTATAGGCCTACTCGTATTTGTCCTAAGTTAGAATTCACAAGTACCAAGACCTCACGAAGATTTTTTTTAACTTAAGCACTATGTACAATTGCAGGTGGCCACTAAACACGTATAGGCCTACTCGTATTTGTCCTAAGTTAGAATTCACAAGTACCAAGACCTCACGAAGATTTTTTTTGAACTTAAGCACTATGTACAATTGCAGGTGGCCACTATATACGTATAAGCCTACTCGTATTTGTCCGAAGTTAGAATTCACAAGTACCAAGACCTCACGAAGATATTTTTTTGAACTTAAGCATTATGTACCATTGCAGGTTTCCACTAAACACGTATAGGCCTACTCGTATTTGTCCGAAGTTAGAATTCACAAGTACCAAGACCTCACGAAGATTTTTTTTGAACTTAAGTATTATGTACCATTGCAGGTTTCAACTAAACACGTATAGGCCTACTCGTATTTGTCCTAAGTTAGAATTCACAAGTACCAAGACCTCACGAAGATTTTTTTTGAACTTAACCACTATGTACATTTGCAGGTGGCCACTAAACACGTATAGGCCTACTCGTATTTGTCCTAAATTAGAATTCACAAGTACCAAGACCTCACGAATATTCTTTTTAAACTTAACCACTATGTACAATTGCAGGTGGCCACTATATACGTATAAGCCTACTCGTATTTGTCCTAAGTTAGAATTCACAAGTACCAAGACCTCACGAAGATTTATTTTGAACTTAAGCAATATGTACAATTGCAGGTGGCCACTAAACACGTATAGGCCTACTCGTATTTGTCCTAAGTTAGAATTCACAAGTACCAAGACCTCACGAAGATTTTTCTTGAACTTAAGCACTATGTACAATTGCAGGTGGCCACTATATACGTATAAGCCTACTCGTATTTGTCCTAAGTTAGAATTCACAAGTACCAAGACCTCACGAAGATTTTTTTTGAACTTAAGCACTATGTACAATTGCAGGTGGCCACTAAACACGTATAGGCCTACTCGTATTTGTCCTAAGTTAGAATTCACAAGTACCAAGACCTCACGAAGATTTTTTTTGAACTTAAGCACTATGTACAATTGCAGGTTTCCACTAAACACGTATAGGCCTACTCGTATTTGTCCGAAGTTAGAATTCACAAGTACCAAGACCTCACGAAGATTTTTTTTGAACTTAAGCACTATGTACCATTGCAGGTGGCCACTATATACAAAATTCCAGTATAGGCCTACTCGGTATTTGTTAAGTTAGAATTCACAAGTACCAAGACCTCACGAAGATTTTTTTTGAACTTAAGCCACTATGTACCATTGCAGGTGGCTCATTTTTTTTTTTTTTTTAACACTAAACACGTATAGGCCTACTCGTATTTGTCCTAAGCTAGAATTCACAAGTACCAAGACCTCACGAAGATTTTTTTTGAACTTAAGCACTATGTACCATTGCAGGTTTCCACTAAACACGTATAGGCCTACTCGTATTTGTCCTAAGTTAGAATTCACAAGTACCAAGACCTCACGAAGATTTTTTTTTGAATTCAAGCACTATGTACCATTGCAGGTGGCCACTATATACGTATAGGCCTACTCGTATTTGTCCTAAGTTAGAATTCACAAGTACCAAGACCTCACGAAAATTTTTTTTGAACTTGAGCACTATGTACAATTGCAGGTGGCCACTATATACGTATAGGCCTACTCGTATTTGTCCTAAGTTAGAATTCACAAGTACCAAGACCTCACGAAAATTTTTTCTTGAACCTAAGCACTATGTACAATTACAGGTTTCCACATAACACGTATAGGCCTACTCGTATTTGTCCTAAGTTAGAATTCACAAGTACCAAGACCTCACGAAGATTTCTTTTGAACTTAAGCACTATGTACAATTGCAAGTGGCCACTATATACGTATAAGCCTACTCGTATTTGTCCTAAGTTAGAATTCACAAGGACCAAGACCTCACGAAAATTTTTTTTGAAACTTGGAGCACTAATTGTACAATTGCATGGTATTTCCACTAAACACGTATAGGCTTACTTACGTATTTGTCCACCTCAAGTTAGGAATTCACAAGTTACCATACCTCACGAAGATTATTTTTTTGAACTTAAGCCCTATGCACTACATTGCAGG
This sequence comes from Prostheceraeus crozeri, assembly GCA_907163375.1. Taxonomy (NCBI): domain Eukaryota; kingdom Metazoa; phylum Platyhelminthes; order Polycladida; family Euryleptidae; genus Prostheceraeus; species Prostheceraeus crozeri. Next base: position 5,330 of record CAJQUW010005776.1, read on the forward strand.
TTCCCACTATATACGCTATAACGGCCCTACTCGTTATTTGTTCCTAAGCTAGAATTCACAAGTACCAAGACCTCACGAAGATTTCTTTTGAACTTAAGCACTATGTACAATTGCAGGTGGCCACTATATACGTATAGGCCTACTCGTATTTGTCCTAAGTTAGAATTCACAAGTACCAAGACCTCATGAAGATTTTTTTTGAATTTAGGCACTGTGTACAATTACAGGTGGCCACTATATACGTATAGGCCTACTCGTATTTGTCCTAAGTTAGAATTCACAAGTACCAAGACCTCACGAAGTTTTTTTTGAACTTAAGCACTATGTACAATTGCAGGTAGGCCACTAAACACGTATAGGCCTACTCGTATTTGTCCTAAGTTAGAATTCACAAGTACCAAGACCTCACGAAACTTTTTTTGAACTTAAGCTCTATGTACCATTGGCATCAGGTTTCCACTACACGTTATTAGGCTCTACGTCGGTTGTGTCCTAAAGTTAGAATTCACAAGTACCAAGACCTCACGAATATTCTTTTTAAACTTAACCACTATGGTAACAATTGCAGGGTGGGGCCATATATACGTATAGGCCTACTCGTATTTGTCCTAAGTTAGTGATCTGTCAGGACTTAAAGTCCTCACGAAGATTTTTTTGTACTAAAGGCACTATGTACTCCATTGCAGGTGGACACATTGTAAACACGTTAGGCCTACTCGGATTTTGGTCGTAAGTTAGAATTCACAAGTACCCTTAAGACCTCAGAATGAATTTTTTTTTGAACTTACTCGCACTATGTCTCACCATGTTGCAGGTTTCACTCTAAACACGTTATTGGCCTACTCGTATTTGTCCTAAATTAGAATTCACAAGTACCAAGACCTCACGAATATTTTTTTTAAACTTAAGCACTATGTACCATTGCAGGCGGCCACTAAACACGTATCGGCCTACTCGTATTTGTCCTAAGTGAGAATTCACTCAAGAGTACAAAGAACCTCACGAAGATTTTTTTTGAACTTAAGCCACTATGTACCATTGCAGGTTTCCACTAATATTCGTTATAGGCCTATCGTATTTGGTCCCTAAGTTAGGAATTCACCAAGTACCAAGACCTCACGAAGATTTTTTTTTTGCTTGTAACATAAGGCACTATGTACAATTTGCAGGTGGCGCCACTAAATATAGTATAGGCCTATCCGTTTTTGTCCTACAGTTAGAATTCACAAGTACCCAAGACCTCACGAAGATTTTTTTTGAACTTAAGCAGTGTAGTGTACCAATTGCAAGGTGCGCTCAATCTATATACCGTATAGGCCTTACTCGTTATTTGTCCGAAGTTAGAATTCACCAAAGTACCAAGACCTCACGAGATTTTTTTTGGAACTTAAGCAACTATGTACCATTGGCAGGTGGCCACTTAACACGATATAGGCCTACTCGTATTGGTTTTTTTCTGTCCTTACAAAAGGTTTAGAATTTTCACAAGTACCAAGACCTCACGAAAGATTTTTTTTGAACTTAAGCACTATGTACCATTGCAGGTTTCCACCTAAATCACGTTATGAGACCTACTCGTATTGGTCCTAAGTTAGAATTCACAAGTACAAGACCTCATGGAAGATTTTTTTTGGAACTTAATGAACTATGTACAATTGCAGATGTGGCCACTATTATACGTAATAGGCCTACTGGTATTTGTCCTAAGTTAGAATTCACAAGTACCAAGCCTCACGAAAATTTTTTCTTGAACCTAAGCACTATGTACAATTTGCAGGTGGCACTTACTAAACGCGTTACTAGGGCCTACTCGTATTTGTTTTCACCGTAAGTTAGAATTCACAGTGTTACCAAGACCTCACGAAGATTTTTTTGAACCTTAAGCACTATGTACAATTGCAGTGTGGACCCAGCTAAATACGTAATAGGCCTACTCGTATTTGTCCTAAGTTAGAACTTCGCAAGTACCAAGACCTCACGAATATTATTTTTTAACTTAACCACTATGTACAATTGCAGGTGGCCACCATATACGTATAGGCCTACTTCGTTATTTGTCCTTTAACAAGTTAGAATTCAAACAAGTACCAAGACATCACGGAAGATTTCTTTTTGACTTAAGCACTATGTACAATTGCATGTGGCCACTAAACACGTATAGGCCTACTCGTATTTGTCCGAAGTTAGACATTCACAAGTTTACCAAGACCTCACGAAGATTTTTTTTTTGAATTTCTAGCACTAATGTTTACCATTGCAGGTTTCCACTATATACAGTATAGGGCCTACTCGTATTTGTCCTAAGTTAGAATTCACAAGTACCAAGACCTCACGAAGATTTTTTTTGAACTTATGCACTATGTACAATTGCAGGTGGCCACTATGTATACGTATAGGCCTACTCGTATTTGTCCTAAGTTAGAATTCACAAGTACCAAGACCTCACGAAGACTTTTTTTGAACTTAAGCATTATGTACCATTGCAGGTGGCCACTATATACGTATAGGCCTACTCGTATTTGTCCTAAGTTAGAATTCACAAGTACCAAGACCTCACGAAAATTTTTTTTGAACTTAAGCACTATGTACAATTGCAGGTTTCCACGAAACACGTATATAGGCCTACTCGTAATTTCCTAAGTTAGAATTCACAAGTACCAAGACCTCGCGAAGATTTTTTTTGAACTTAAGCACTATGTACCATTGCAGGTTTCCACTAAACACGTATAGGCCTACTCGTATTTGTCCTAAGTTAGAATTCACAAGTACCAAGACCTCACGAAAATTTTTTCTTGAACCTAAGCACTATGTACAATTACAGGTTTCCACATAACACGTATAGGCCTACTCGTATTTGTCCTAAGTTAGAATTCACAAGTACCAAGACCTCACGAAGATTTCTTTTGAACTTAAGCACTATGTACAATTGCAGGTGGCCACTATATACGTATAGGCCTACTCGTATTTGTCCTAAGTTAGAATTCACAAGTACCAAGACCTCACGAAGATATTTTTTTGAACTTAAGCATTATGTACAATTGCAGGTTTCCACTAAAAACGTATAGGCATACTCGTATTTGTATGAAGTTAGAATTCACAAGTACCAAGTCATCACGAAGATTTTTTTTGAACTTAAGCACTATTGTACCATTGCATGGTTTCCACTCTAACACGTATAGGCCTACTCGTATTTGTCCTAAGTTAGAATTCACAAGTACCAAGACCTCACGAAGATTTTTTGTGAACTTAAGTACTATGTACCATTGCAGGTTTCCACTAAACACGTATATGCCTACTCGTATTTGTCCTAAGTTAGAATTCACAAGTACCAAGACCTCACGAAGATTTTTTTGAACTTAAGCACTATGTACAATTGCAGGTGGCCACTATAAACGTATAGGCCTACTCGTATTTGTCCTAAGTTAGAATTCACAAGTACCAAGACCTCACGAAGATTTTTTTTGAACTTTAGCACTATGTACATGTACAAGTGAAGGTGGCCACTAAACACGTATAGACCTACTCGTATTTGTCATAAGTTAGAATTCACAAGTACCAAGACCTCACGAAGATTTTTTATGGAACTAAAAGCTCACTATTACCACATTGGCAGGTGGCCACTAAACACTATAGGCCTACACCGTAAATTTTGTCCTAAATTAGAAATCACAGAAGTACCCAAAGACCTCACGAAGATTTTTTTTGAACTTAAGCACTATGTACCATTGCAGGTGGCCACTATATACGGTATAGTAGGCCTACTCCGTATTTGTCCCGAAGTTAGAATTCACAAGTACCACAGACCTCTCGAAGATTTTTTTTTGAGAATCCTAAGCACTATGTACCATTGCAGGTTTCCAACTAAACACTGAATAAGCCTACTCGTATTTGTCCTAATTAGAATTCACAAGTACCACAAGACCTCACGAATAATTTTTTTCTTGAACTTAAGCACTATGTACAATTGCAGGTTTCCTACGATATACGTATAGGCCTAGCTCGTAGTTGTCCTAAGTTAGAATTCACAAGTACCGGGGGGGGGGGGGGGGGGGGGGGGGGGGGGGGGGGGGGGGGGTGGGGGGGGGGCAAAGGACCTCACCGAAGATTTTTTTTTGAACTTAAGCACTATGTACCATTGGCAGGTGCCACTATATACGTATAAGCCTAACTCGATTTGTCCTAAGTTAGAATACACAAGTACCAAGACCTCACGAAAGATTTTCTTTTTGAACTTAAGCACGTATGTCCCATTGCAGTTTCCCACTAAACACGTATAGGCCCTACTCCGTTATTTGTCCTATGCTAGAATTCACAGTCCAAGACCTCACTGAAGATTTTTTATGAACTTAAGCACTATGTACAATTGCAGGTGCCACTAAACACGTATAGGCTACTCGGAATTGTCCTAAGTTAAATTCACAAGTACCAAGACCTAACGAAGATTTTTTTTTGAACTAACACTATGTACCATTGCAAGGTGACCAATATATACGTAAAAGCCACTCGTATGGTCCGAAGTTAAATTCACAAGTACCCAGAACCCTCGAAGATTTTTTTTGAACTTAAGCACTATGTACCCAGTGCAGTTTCCACAAACACGTATAGGCCTACTCTATTTGTCCTAATGAGATTCACAAGTACCAAGACCTCACGAAATTTTTTTGAACCTAA
>CAJQUW010005776.1:22500-62679 GCA_907163375.1 Prostheceraeus crozeri
TCAGTTAAAATCATTTGATATTAACCGGACTGTTCAAGGTCAACGACATACGGTAGTCTAGTCATGTCAAGTTTTGATAATGCCATGAATTTGGAATACATGCACATGTACTCGCTACGCAAATATATTTTGGTTTGATCAGCCTGAAATTGACAGATATTCTCATCTGGTACAGAAAGAAGGCACAAATATAAAAAGAAGAACTAGGTCTACATGTAAATAATATCAGGATATCTGTTGAAAACTGTACATACGTGTGCATTTAACGAAAATCAAAAACAATTAAAAAAATAAATCTACTAGTGCAAAAAGTCTAAACATAACAACTCCTTAATTACATTATGTACAATAAAATCCGGTTATCACTCCCTTTAGTTTTTGCCGATAAGTAAAATTGAATAAATTGAATAAAAACAACGTGTGTTTTCTACTCGGACGTTTCGGGTCCCGACCCTTTATCAACGAGTTTTGGCATCAACTGCAGTTACAAGTGGTTTTATATACTTCAGACATCTATGCGGTGTGACCATTTAATACCATTCAGACAGCTCATCACATCGATTCAACACCGGTCTTCTACGCTTAATCCAACGAGCTTCTAACAACGCAATATCAAGCGGTCTCTTCACGCATTCCCAGGGGATTGTAAAATAAAAAACAATTTTTCCAACATGATGTTTTTATTTCAAATCATGATAGAACTTACAAATCATTTTTTCATTAGAGGATGGATTACATGAAAAGTTTTGAATAACAGATGCAAATCGAGATACATGTAAACGTTTTAAGATGAAGTACAGTACAAAAGCACCACACGTTGATGAAAGTGGATGTTGTAGTATGCGTTCATTTCGCTGATATTGACGCGTATGTTTTCTCAACCACTGCTGTGTTGGTATATTTGGAGGTTGAGCAAGAGAGTCAAATAGTTCACCACGTCGGTCTTCTCCAATAAAGATCGCTTTCCAATGCTCACCGCCTAAATTCTGCGAATGAGTGTTTAGCACAATAAAGATGGGATAGTGATTTACTGCAGGTGGTAAGGTATCGAGTGAATAGACATTATCGAAAGCTTTCAACGTCGCTTCGTCTGCATTACGCTGTACTTTAGTTTTAATATCGTCAGCAGTCAACCAACTCATTAACGATTATACTGAAGAATCACGTCACGATACTTTGTAATTTCAATATTTGAATCGAAGACTGCATAAATTAATACATTGATCGTCTCAGGTAGTGTTCTTTTGAACGTCAAATCCAAACGAATATTATGAGGCACGTTCGCTTGACGATAGGGTGCACTAATATCGCTGTCAGCAGTCAAATCAAATGCATAAATAGTATATCCACTCTTAAACTCTTTCATAGTCAGTCCGTTGGTGTCATCCGTATTGTAAAAGCCAAAGACATCCATAAAATCAACATAACTGCGCATAAATTGATCCGAATGATTAGAGCCTCTGCGACGTTTGCGTGAATGCCTTTTGACTGAAGATCGCACTTACCAGCTCCGCGATGTTTCTCTTCCTTCCTTTATTCATTCGTTTAGGTGATTTCTTTCCTTGAGTAACACAGCACAATGGTCTGCTTCAATGTTTTTAAAACCGCGTTTCCTTCCCCACGATTCACAAACTGCTCTTAAAAACTTCTACCTCTGGGAAAGATCACTAGCAACATCACCAGCAAAGCCAACGGCATTACTTAAAACATTTCGTTTTAAAGATCTACCGACATTGGATATGAGAGGTGCTACAACAGATTTCAGTGCACCAAGTATGCTACCTCCACGTTGGCGGCGAGCGCCGATGTAAATTTGTCCTCCGCCATTTACATAGGAGGGTCGTGAATAAAATGAGGCAGTTGGATTCATAGCTCAAACCCTAAACATTGTTAGTTACAACTTTGCATGAATCACTGTCGATCACTTAGATGAAAGATGTCGGCACGACGCATCCAAGAGTTCATACTTGAAGGATAACCAGTCCATTTAACAAGACACCATTCTTCACCTTGCCGTTTTTTTACATCGAATGATTTTCTCTACCAAATATGTTTCACTTTCAGTGACTACCTCAATCTCATCGCGGTAAAAGCTACCCTCAATTTCTTCATTATCGTAATCTTTCAACTTGTAGGAGGTCGGAGAGTCTTTTGATTAATCCTTGATACTGTAAATATCTCCTCTTTCCAATTCGGAAGGTACCCTTTAGCAAAAACACTTTTCACTTTTGAGATACGAACTTTATCACCAATTTTCACATCACTTTTCACATGAGTGCGTTTACGTTGGAATGATTCGCGCACTTTATCTACATTGTCAGCATTTACATCTACTGGTCTGAGTCCAATAGAACGATGGATAGAGTGATTGTAGGCATGGAGTGTATCTTGTAGAACCTTTGTCCAATTTTGTGTCAAGTTGGCAGTAAAATGTCGCACAAGCGATTTTTTTAATGTGCGATTAAAACGTTCAACGAGTGCAGCTTTTATAAGCGCTCTTTACACTAAACAACTCAATGTCATGCCTCTTCAAATAATCTTGTCACATGCTGATTTTCAAACTCTTTTCCTTGATCACTCTGAATTCTTTTTGGAATGCGACCTTCTCGAAAAATTGTTTGGAATGCTTTTGCTACTCCTTTCCCTTCTTTAGTTTTTAAGGTTGAGCCCACGCATAACGCGAGAAAATATCAATGACGGTTAAAATAAAATTATTGCCCGAGTTATGTTTTGAAATGGAGGCAACATCGCACAAATCTGCTTGCCACTGTTCATCGATGTCATGAACAATATAATGGCGGGTGCGGTACTTCTTTTTCGCTTGTTTGTGGAGTGTATAGGTAGCCTGACCCTTTAACCATCGTTTCACTTGTGATTGTGGAAGACCACTCGCTTTTGATAATTTCTTGATAGATGCAAATCCTGCCGGATTTTTTACATCATAATAGATTGACTTCAAACGTTCAGTCGATGACGGCTGACTCTTTTTCCTCCTTCTCATCTTTTTTCTTTCTTGCCTTTCTACATTTACAACAACTGCAGCATTTAGCGGTTTTGCGATCGTGTTCACATTGCTTAGGGGTTTCATTATGAGAGCTGGCGCAGTGACAGCAAGTGACAGCAAGTGCAAGTGACAACGACATTCACCTCTGGCGGCTCATTACATGGCAAGCAACACATCTGCTTCATATTAATAGTCTGAGAACATGTATTTCCTAGGAGGAGCTGTTTTACGTTTTCCTTTTACCAGTTTTAGTGGCGATGTAGATCTACGTCGAGTTCTTCCTCTTGTTTGCTTAGTGAGTGTGGGAGGGGATGTAGCAGGTGACGTCTTAAACCAATTTGTTGCATTTTCATCGCCTGAAGCATTGGAGTAGTAGCCACTGTTGAATCAAGTTCTTTCAATGTCTCATTATTTAAAGCAAATTTTGGCACATTATGCTTTTTCAATAGTTAAAGAAAGTATGACCAACCAGGTGGAACATAGCCCTGACGGCGCTTTCTACGTGTCGCATACTGAATCAAGTCTTCATAACGTGAAGCATCAATCACTTTATTTTCATCTGTAATGATTTCTCCTCTATCATTTACATTGAGATGGGGTTCAATACTGTTGAAAAGAGATATGGCATGTGCGCGAGATGCTAAAGGTGTAGCAGTCGATACAGAGTCACGCATCTTATTCTTCAAGTTTTTCAATTGCTCAACAGTTTCCGATTGTAATAATACAGCACGATGTGGATCTTTGATGTGAACATTTTGCTGATAATCTATTTCTTTCCTATACATTTGATTTGCAAGAGGTTGCTTTACTTGCTGCATGGCAGTCAATTGTACATATTCATCCTGAGGAATAACAATCATGCGAGAATAAGAACTCATAGTTTGTAGATAATCATGGGAGTTTTCAAAATATCACTTCGAAATCTAAATTCTTCCGGACACTCTTGCGTAAAGTCAATGAATAAGTAACCGTATGGTTTTTCAGTAGCTGCTTGAAAAATTTCAATTAAGGCTTTTGATCCTCTTGTCGCGCTAAAATTTCAAATTGACTTTTATCTCGCGGATTCTTGAAAATAGCATAATAGTGTGTATTCAGGTTTCGTGTACGAGCTTCTTTTCCATCAGGAAACAAATTTTGTGTAATATAGATGATAAAACACCTTTTATGGTGTGCTGCGCGAGTGAACATATCTGTAACATCTTTTGAATTCTTACTTTCTTTTAATAAATCATCCAATACAACAACATCATTAGACTGAAGTTTATCCACTGGAATAATTCCTTCATGTCGAATAAAGTTGCGACTTTGCAATTCCTGAAACAGCGACGGTTGATAAATACCATAACACCAAATCACTCGATTGATAGGTTCCTTAAACAACTCCCTTCTTTTATCCAATAAATTCAGCGTGAAAACAGTTTTACCTGCATGAGATGGACCTGATACAGTCAGAACTTTATCACATTGAAGTCTGAAATCCATTTTATTACTTTGAGACTCAACATTTGCATAATTAACGCTTAGAGCCAAAGATATTTCCCAATAGGTTGCCCACGGCAGGAGCTATCATTGGAAGTATTGCTGAAAGGAAACCGCCCTTTTGTGTTAGAGTTTTCCTCTTTCTTTGAAGGGCGACTTTAGGATTGGAGATGAAACGCAATTTCGTAGCATATCGCTTAAGTAACTTTCGTTGTTTTGGCGCTAATTTCTTCGTCCTCAACTTCCTCACATGAGAAATAATTTCACAAATGAATTTATCGTTAGCATGTCGTATAGCATTGTATCGCTGATTTGCTTTCATTCGTCGGAGAGCTTGAATGGCTGAAGAAAACTTTTGACTTTTACGTTTCGTCATTTTACGTTTCGCCATTTTCCGTGTTAGTCTTTGCTAAAACCTATCTTTACCACATTTGCATAGGTACTAACTATTGCGACATAAGTGACACTCGAAATGAGCAATGTCACAGTGGTTACATTGCAAAGTTGAATGCAATTACGTATGAAACAGCGTTGACAAAAAGCATGCTTACATCTCTTGAAGATGCGCTTTTCATTTCCATCCTTTCGCTTACATACATCGCAACACATAGTTTCACCGTTACTGATGTCTATAGCAAGTCTTTTTGAAGATATGAATTTGCTAGCCTTTTCTAAATAATAGACGCATGTACAGAAGGAATATACTTCGAGAGTGAGCAGACATAGCTCGAAAACCAGTTGTGCTACAATCAAGTACCACTGCATTTTCAATTTTTCTTTATGGAAAGTTGAATGTGAATATCTGAAATCGCTTCAATCACTAGACTGCTACCATGATGGTTAAATGCGTTAAGACGTTCAGCAATTTTTATCATATGTCTTTTAAAAAATTCTTCGGGGTGATCTACCACTTCCATTGAATAAGAAGCAAAATGGAAGAGCGACTTTCCACCTCTTCCTTTCCAAAATGACTAAACTTAATTTTCGCAACTAATCGCGCCATGACAATGCTATCAGAGAATGTATTCATTAACTCTAGAAATAGAGTGCTAGCATCATCGACCACTGCTTCGATGTCGGTCTCATCTTTATGAAAATTTATCACATAATCTTGAACAGCTCCTTTTAAACTTTGCCTATGAAAACGTAATGTTCCGCAGTCGTTTGAGAAAGACATGATCGCCCTTTAACTAACCCATCCATTGCATGAAAACAACAACTCTTCTCATAGTAACATTTATTGAATAACGGTAACGAGCATGCATTATAAATCAATGGTTTGAAAGAGATAAAATAGATACAGCTGATAACTATCATACAGCGAGCAATGATAACCATACAGGACTTTGGCAGTGTTGAGGTAAGGAGGAAAGAAGCATTGGTTATGAACGTAGCTACTACAACGAACAGACAAAATAGGAACACACAAATCCTTAAAACGTTTCGTGACTTCATGATAATGTTGATTCACTCTACTATCCCAAGGCGGGAGCAAAATATCATCAATGATTAGATTGGGAAATACTTTCCTCTCCTTACCAGGATTATTACAAAAGATGCGTATAACATTGAAAGCAGCTAACCATCGTTTAAAGTCAATAAGAAGAGCACTTTCACAAGAAAAGCCATAGTCTTGCAAATATTTCAGATTAAGTCCATGAATGTGTTTTCTCGCCCATTGATCAACATTGGGATCGCAGTTGGCATGTTGATGATAGACACTAACAATCTGATATGTCCAATTGTTCATAGCAATAGCACTGAGCTCCTGTACAGGTTCACCCTCACAATCCATAAAAATGATGATAGAAGCCTAAAACGGAAATTTACACATCTAAGGAAACGTTCTATAACATATTACAAAATGAAGAATTACATCGATGCTTTTCACGACAAAATACACAAATGATATGATGGCAACGAAGAAGTAAAAATGTATCTAATAAGACCACGTCTACGACACTCAAAGCACATAAGCGAATTGTCATAGGGTAGAGTTAGGAAAGGACTAGCAATTCTCCTTCTTTGATTTGCGTTTTGATGTAGCATTCTTCTCCGACTTGCGCTTCGTACCACTGCTGTTAAGGATTTGATCAATTATGTCGTCCACGTTGGGTGGTTTCGGAATATATAGGATGGATTTCATATGCATGGAGAGAGAGGCTATTTTATTATCCTTGTGTCGACCATAATATAGCCCATTCACTTTGAAAAGGATATCCCAAGTACCTTCTCCGAGCTCATCACATCTGATGGGTATTGAATGATCTCCCTCCTTCTTATAGTAAGTACACCAATGTGATACCGGTAGGCAAATGTGATTACCATCCCAAATCTTTCTATAGGGAGTATCCTTGTCATCTCTCGCCTTCCACTCTTGAGCAAGAGGAGTAGGAATGTCCATATTTAATGTCACGTACTCCTCAATAATATCAAGTTGGTGGCGAATGTACGGACTCACGGGGATCAGTATGTAGTCCCCATACTGATTGTGCATTATCTTGACATCCGTGGAAGGGAGCATTCCCGTTTGGAGTACTACGCTATGATCATCATAACGCAAGGCTTGTTTAAATTTACGCTGTAGCGGTGTAGGATTATGTACCTTGGATGTTTCTTCCACTGGCCTCAGTTGTAGATGATCTGACCGTAGCGAACCTTGTAACGTTTGACCGCCATTTTGTCCTACTAGTGCAGCAGATGGAGTAGATGCCTGAAAATGAAAAAAGATTGTATTAAGTTTACGTTCAAGGGAGGAGAGGGAGGGAAGTAGCGACTTACCATTTTAGTTGGATAATAGAACAGGGAACTAGAGAGAGAGAAAATGTGCGTCCGTCACTCGTGTGATTCAACGATGGAATGATTCTCACTGTGGAAGGCTCGCTATTTATAAAGAAATGCTTGATTCTCATTGGATGATGATCCTCATTGGACAATAACATCAAGCTGATTCGAAATCTAACTCTGTCGTTTTTCGCCAATGTCCCAAAATCTTAAATGGCGTCTCACATCTAAACGAAGACAGATAGGAACAAGCCGATTCTTTCACTGAATTTGTCTCACTCTTAGCTTTCAAACGAGCTATCGCACGACAAAATCCGTCCACTGGAAGCCAAAATCGAAGCAAGCTGTCCAGAGGGGGGGGGACGTCAGTGAAATTTCAAAATTTGATGAAAAATGTTTTGGTGACGGTCCAGGTCGAAATTCCACACTTTGGAAAATTTTCAAATTTTTACCCATACAAAGCCACTCTGACACTTAGGATTTTTTCAGGTGAGCGAGCTCCGACCTAAAATCTTGTAACCGCTCTAACTTTTGAACGAAGACAGATAGGAACAAGCCGATTGTTTCACTGAATTTGTCTCACTCTTAGCTTTCAAACGAGCTATCGCACGACAAAATCCGTCCAGTGGAAGCCAAAATCGAAGCAAGCTGTCCAGAGGGGGGGGGACGTCAGCCGAAAATTTTTTCTCTCCGATTTCGCTGGAAACATCCTTCCTAACCCAAAATTTCACGTAGATTCCGAATCTGGCCTCCGTTTTCTCATCCGATGCTTCGTTTGGGCGCTACACACCAAAACGTCCCAAATTCTAACTCTGTCGTTTTTTCACCAATGTCCCAAAATCTTAAATGGCGTCTCACATCTAAACGAAGACAGATAGGAACAAGCCGATTCTTTCACTGAATTTGTCTCACTCTTAGCTTTCAAACGAGCTATCGCACGACAAAATCCGTCCAGTGGAAGCCAAAATCGAAGGAAGCTGTCCAGAGGGGGGGGGGACGTCAGTGAAAATTTTTTCTCTCCGATTTCGCTGGAAACATCCTTCCTAACCCAAAATTTCACGTAGATTCCGAATCTGGCCTCCGTTTTCTCATCCGATGCTTCGTTTGGGCGCTACACACCAAAACGTCCCAAATTCTAACTCTGTCGTTTTTTCGAAAAATGTTGAAAATTTTTTCTCGCCGATTGCCTTGAAACTCACTATACAGATAAAGAATTTCACGCTGATTCCAAATCTGAAACCCGTTTTCCAATCCGATGCTTCGTTTTGAAGCTAGAGCCCAAAACGTCCCAAATTCTAACTCTGTCGTTTTTCACCAATGTCCCAAAATCTTAAATGGCGTCTCACATCTAAACGAAGACAGATAGGAACAAGCCGATTCTTTCACTGAATTTGTCTCACTCTTAGCTTTCAAACGAGCTATCGCACGACAAAATCCGTCCACTGGAAGCCAAAATCGAAGGAAGCTGTCCAGAGGGGGGGGACGTCAGCCGAAAATTTTTTCTCTCCGATTTCGCTGGAAACATCCTTCCTAACCCAAAATTTCACGTAGATTCCGAATCTGGCCTCCGTTTTCTCATCCGATGCTTCGTTTGGGCGCTACACACCAAAACGTCCCAAATTCTAACTCTGTCGTTTTCTGCCAATGTCCCAAAATCTTAAATGGCGTCTCACATCTAAACGAAGACAGATAGGAACAAGCCGATTCTTTCACTGAATTTGTCTCACTCTTAGCTTTCAAACGAGCTATCGCACGACAAAATCCGTCCAGTGGAAGCCAAAATCGAAGGAAGCTGTCCAGAGGGGGGGGGGACGTCAGCCGAAAATTTTTTCTCTCCGATTTCGCTGGAAACATCCTTCCTAACCCAAAATTTCACGTAGATTCCGAATCTGGCCTCCGTTTTCTCATCCGATGCTTCGTTTGGGCGCTACACACCAAAACGTCCCAAATTCTAACTCTGTCGTTTTTTCGAAAAATGTTGAAAATTTTTTCTCTCCGATTGACTTGAAACTCACCATACAGATAGAGAATTTCACGCTGATTCCAAATCTGAAACCCGTTTTCCAATCCGATGCTTCGTTTTGAAGCTACAGCCCAAAACGTCCCAAATTCTAACTCTGTCGTTTTTCACCAATGTCCCAAAATCTTAAATGGCGTCTCACATCTAAACGAAGACAGATAGGAACAAGCCGATTCTTTCACTGAATTTGTCTCACTCTTAGCTTTCAAACGAGCTATCGCACGACAAAATCCGTCCACTGGAAGCCAAAATCGAAGGAAGCTGTCCAGAGGGGGGGGGACGTCAGCCGAAAATTTTTTCTCTCCGATTTCGCTGGAAACATCCTTCCTAACCCAAAATTTCACGTAGATTCCGAATCTGGCCTCCGTTTTCTCATCCGATGCTTCGTTTGGGCGCTACACACCAAAACGTCCCAAATTCTAACTCTGTTAAAATTTTGAAGAAAAATTTTTTCTCGCCAATTGCCTTGAAACTCACCCTACCGATGCAGAATTTTACGCTGAATCCGAATCTGGCAGCCATTTCACCATCCACGACAACCTAGACGGTCGCCCACGTCAACCTAGGCGGTCGGCCACGTCAACCTAGGCGGTCGGTCACGTTAACCCATACGAGACCAACACATCCGAGTCTCACACTCTGTCGTTGCAGAGGGGGGGGAGTCAGCGAACATGTTGTGAACCAACCTGGCCGGCACACCACGACAGACTCTGTCGTTCCAGAGGGGGGGGACTCAGACCCGAAGCACCACGGCGGCCGACCACGACACTCTGCCGTTCCAGAGGGGGGGGGCGCCGGTCGAGTGTTTGTCACTTGCTTACTACTATTGGCGTTTCAAGCCCAATCTAAGCGTTCTCTGGAACCATTTGTGGCCTGTTGCAATAAATGAATAAATAAATACCAATGCAAGCAGGTTCTTTCAGAGAATTTTCCGCTTGCTCCTTTCAATTGGTTTGATCAACCTCAATTTTTATGTGAAGCAAATTGAGCACAAAGGTTTATGCCCGAGGCTATTTGAGCTTTCGCTCCATAAATACTTCCCGTAATTTTGTGTGACTGCATTTATACAGGTTCTGACTCACAGTTGTCGCACATTTTAATTAGATTGAGATCTGGAGGGAGTTACTGAAATTTCGCTTTTATTCTGAAACGTTATGAGCTTATCAGGTTTTTAGAGCCACTTTTTGCATTTTATTCGAG
Organism: Prostheceraeus crozeri; assembly: GCA_907163375.1. Taxonomy (NCBI): domain Eukaryota; kingdom Metazoa; phylum Platyhelminthes; order Polycladida; family Euryleptidae; genus Prostheceraeus; species Prostheceraeus crozeri. Next base: position 32,988 of record CAJQUW010005776.1, read on the forward strand.
CTCATTGTCTGTCGTGAATTTTTTGATTTTGATAATGGATTTAGGTTCGTTTACTGCAGATTGTCCGTGTTCAGAATTCCCAGAAGTCATGGAAAGAAATCAAAACATTTTAGCATAAGCCAACATTTTAAAAAAGAGATATATCGTCGAAGGTGGGTCAACCAGTTTGCTAGGTAGCCGCTCTTAGCATTGGATGACTACATGTAATGCTTACTCCCTGTAATATTTTACATTCATACATTCAAATAGGCCAGTAAGATATTTTTGATACACCTGCATATTATAGGTCTATCTGTCACATGTTCATTTCTGCTCGGCAAGTTGAAATACATTCAGTCTGTTATGTGACTAAATCGCTTAAAAAATAGGACATTAAGGCACGCTGCCTTCCGCTGGATTCCCCATGATAACTCAAGAGATGATGCAGATGATTTTGGAAAACACGACATATTAGAAAGTGCGACGATCCCTTTAATGTATCCTTTAAGGAAGCAACATGAAGTTACACAAGCACCTTATGGCAAAGTAAGTACATAAGGGAAGTATGGAATCAATGGTTGATTTGTGGCGACAGCTATGATATTACTTTTTCGCCAACTCTTATAAGCAGTTTTATTTGATATCGCAATTGACAACAGAATAGTATTGAAATATTGAGTGGAAAGGACTGAATAGCTATGTCAAAACTATGAAGTAGTGAAAAATTACATAGTTATCCGTAGACATCCGGAAGACAAAAACATGAGATGAAGATCCATTTCTATGGTTAAAGTGCTAGATTCGATTTGGCATAGAAATTAATTGATTATTAAGGTTACTAATAGGCGACTACTAACCACTCTATGCGATTTAAGGGGGACTTCTGATTGTATTCATGTACTGTGTATGAACGTGTTTACAAACTTTTGCCCACTGAACATCTGAAAATCTTTGTATCGAATCTAGAAATACTTCATTTTCTTATTGATAACCAGTTGTGCATACATTCATTGATCAGGTTTAGATTTCCATTCAAGAATGTATGTTGGAAAAATAATGGATTTTACCTACATTATATGCTTTTTTAGTCCTAATTTTTTTCATCTGATTATGAAAGCATCCTATGTGAAATTTAATAATTCTTTTATTGACATCCTAACATCTCATTTTCTTCTTACATCAGAGTATTCCCTTGTATTTCCTTCTATGATCAATAGCAGTATTTGATGATCCGTGTTGAGATAACAATTTATGAAGAAATAATCAAATTCTGAAATGTTATCACTAAATTATTGATGTATCACGTAAATGACTGTTTTTGTTAGTGATGAAAATAATGAAAAATGATGAATGACGCTCCAGCCTTAAGCTGCAGATACTTCGTATTAATTGCATTCGAGTATGTTGAGCAATTAATACAATAGCTCCTCGGCTTTCGGCAAATCACTGAAAAGTAAAATTATATTCACAACAGAAAAAGGAAAGCAACACGAAACATTCAGATGCAGATGAAAACATTTGTGACGCAGATTTGATTTCATCGGTTGGAACATCATAGGCTGCATCAATTCACAAAAGACCTTCAACCGAAATTTGTATTATAAAGCTATATAAAGTAGAATAAACCACAAAACGTTTCACTTTTGGTTTGATCACTTGTGTCAATTAAATTTCGAGTGCTATTCATTCAGGCTTTTGTCTAGACGTTGCGAATAATTATCAATTAATTCCACCGTACATGTTCATCTGACATCGGTATTAAGCATTTCAAAGTGCAGTATAGACTACTGAATACTGATTGCCTCATACTGCTTCACGATGTTGACAAAAATGCACATGTGTAGGGCTGATCAAAAGTAACTTCCTAATGCAATATTTCAATTATATTTCAATACTCCAAGAAAGTAATAGACATGAATAGCATTTTTTCATGACGAAAATTTACTGGGTATTCAAGTTCATGACAAATTATTTTTGGCCGCAAAATCTCTCAGAAATTTATTATTTCGCTGTGAATACCCCGCTGTTTTAACAAATTATATTTCACCTATAGGCCTATTAATAATTGCTTCAGCATGACTTCGAAAATTTTCGGTGCGAGCACGTAGGTACAGCGCACACCCATAAAAAATCATTGTTTTTATATAGCTAATATCATAAAATAAACGTAGCGTAGTCATTTTGGACCTTTTCAAATCATGATAAATATAAATTTCGGTTGAAGAAACAGCTTTTCTAAATTGATCAAAATTTTATTATCAAGCTTCTGTTAAAGGCTTAAATAAAAAACATTGCAACAAATGTGTCAGACTCATCACAATACACGTTTGTAGGCATTCGATTCATCTAACGGCCGATACAGTACAATCAATTGTGATGTAATCAACTAGATCTGTAAGCCATCACTACCACAAATTGGTTGCCTACCACTGACATAAGTCATCATGTTATAGTGGCTATCATTGAGCAAGTAAACAGATTTCTTACCAACAATGTCTGATTCGCCCTAGTTTACCGTATGTCAAAAAAGCTTCATCCGATTAACTACGCAAAGGAATCAATGCCCGCTTTAACATTTTGAATATGCCTACTAGAGATTAAACAAGTGCATCAATTTGTACCTTCTGATATGCCTACCACTGTTCTCAAAACAGGGATGCGGAGTCGGAGCCCTATCATTTTTGCTGGAGTCGGAGGGACTACGGCCTATAACTATACCCAAATTGCTGCATAATTGATTTATTGCTGCCTTGCCTTGAGAAAGAGTCTGGACCCGAAACGTCGGCTGTGTACATATTTTTTATTCGTAATTATTTAGTGGCATTAAATTACTCGGGAGAGAAAACTGATTTTTTTCACATCATTGATTCATACCCAAAATATAATACAGACAACTTATTTATCCTCGTGCATGGATGTTACTGTCTTGATGTCCACTTTCTCCGTCAAACGAAAGTACAGAGACAGCAGTGCATCGAAAGCTTGTAATAGTTGAGGGAATGAACCGTGATAGTGAGAAAAGGATTGTCTTTTCACTCAGTGATTTAGTAGAAAAGAAAAGCCTTCCTGGCCTCTATCACACCTACGCACCAAAGGTCACATCAGAGACAAAAATGAAATAGTAATAGTTTGTTTGAGAACATTTAATTGCCTATTACCATCACGTTAATCGTTTGTGATGTGTCCTCCAAAGCGCATATTAAAATCGAAAGTGCACAAATATTTTATGGAGAAGGATGGGGAATTTTCCTTCCTAGTAGAGACTGGAGAAGAACCGTGTGAGACACATATCAGCAAGATGGGAGGAGTCGAGTCGCATGCATCCAACTTAAAGCGACATTTGATAAATTTTCATCGAAAATAATTGATACAGCAGCGATTACGAAAAATAGGTTCAGGTAAGCCTATACTGATCTATGATGTAGGGTACCCGTACGCCTATATTTCAATTACAAAAACTATGTAAAAGGTAGGCCTTTTACACTTGTCAACCGGAGTCGGAGTCTGATAGGACTCTGCATCCCTGTCTCAAACATGTTGATTTCACATCAAATTAAAAACTGTACAATTACTGAAGAATAATGATGATCATGTGGCAATCGCGGACGAGCAGCGACTACGAATTGCCAAGAAGACAGATTCAGTATATCAGTACATGTATATGCTAAAAATCTATAAAATTTCTAATAAATTTGATACTATGAAGCGTTGTGTGGCAGCAAACACCTTACCTCCAGCTCCGACCTCGATGACTCGCAGAATGAAACCAGCTGAGTTATTTGAACATCACTCGAACAAACAATAGCTGAATTTGTTTGTCCGGGTTAATGTGAACATTGATGAGCGATTCACTTCACTCCTTGACTTTGTCGTATAAAAAGACCGACATGTGAAATGAAAATTCATCCGCTTCTGTGCTTTTCAATAAAGCTGAATTGGAGACAATTGTTTTCATATCTATGATACAACAATTGGCGTCGCTGAGCTATCTACTACTGCTCTCTACTGGTTCTACTGCTACTACCTACTGGCTCTGCTGCTTCTACCTACTGGCTCTGCTGCTTCTACCTACTGGCTCTGCTGCTTCTACCTACTGGTTCTGCTGCTTTCTACGAGTACTTCTGCTGCAAAATTAAACTAAACTACATTCGACGGCTGTTGACCCTACCCGGCAACGCTGTGAACACTCGCTATTGGCCTTCACGGCTCGATAGACATCATTATCACTCTTACACACCATTCATACTTTGCAACACACATATTACTAACACTCTACACGACACGTGAGGGACTACTAAACCTAAGGACTTAAGGACCTAAGCTAAGTTTCAGCCTCAAGCCTCGACGTCTACCGAGGAGCAAAGACGACACCTGCACGATGGACTTCCATCCACTTGAGCCTCTCGACATTTCCGACGTCAACGGCGTCACGGAGTGGCACATCCGCTTCGAGGAGTTCCTCAAAGTCAAGCCTCCTGCGAAAGGGACGGAAACGGCCTTCTACATCACGCTTATGGGTAAACAAGCCTTCAGACTACTTCGCGACCTGTCGTACCCAGACGACGTCACAGCGATGAGCGTTGCAGACTTGAAGACACTACTGCTGAACCACCTGTCTCCCGTTAACATCACGCTAGTAGAACGCGAAAAGTTTCACAATCTGGTAAAGAAGACAGAAGAAACCAACAAGTCCTTGTTCTGCGGGTTCAACAACAGGCGGCTAAGTGTGGGTTCGGTACCGACTTGCCAACACAACTACGCGACAGACTGGTAGCTGGTGTACGAGACCAAGACCTGAAGAGGAAGCTGTGCAGGGAGACTGGTTTAGACTTCAACAAGGCGAAGACCCTCGTCGAAGAGTGGGACGAATTCAACAACGTCGTCACCCAGGCTTCGAACGTCTTCATCACTTCTCGACACAAGACCGACTTTAAGCCGAAGTTCGCCAAACATCGACCTAACCACCAAGTCACTCAGCCGAAGACTAGACAGACCATCAAGTCTAACAACGCTTGCGACTCTTGTGGAGGGATGCACCTACGACGAACTTGCCGCTTCAGACGTGCTGTATGCAATCTTTGCAAACGAACTGGCCACATACAACGAGTTTGCCGTTCAGCGAAGTCTACCACAGAAGTTACTACAGTTTCGATCGACGAGGAAGCCAGGTCGAACACTATTCCGGTCTTCACAGTTCTCCACAATGGTCACATCTGCCAACCGTTGGTTTTCGTTCAGACGGGTGAACAACTGCTTTTCATCGTTGACACTGGCAGTCCAGTTACTTTCCTGCCACTGAACCACTTCACTAACTTGGGCTTTGACAACAGCATGTTACGCACTTCGACTGCTTCGCTTCGTGGCATCACTGGTCATCAGTTGCAAGTTCTGGGTCAATTCACTACAGCAGTACGTACTGAAGACAATGAAGCTAACGTCACCTTCATTGTCACACGCGACGGTCCGGCAGTTTTGGGACTTGACGGTCTGCGGTTGCTACAGGTTCGAATCGTATTTCATGTTGACGCATCTTCATCGATCACCGAGCTCGTTGCTAAGTGTAACGGCAACAAGGGTGGCATGCGAATCAGTCCAGTCAAGTTGGAACACTCGGGACAACCGGTTTTTGTCAGATCAAGAACAATTCCGTACGGATTGCGTGACCCTGTCAAGAACATCATTGACAACCTCGTTTCGGACGGCATTCTTTGTCCTGTCTCAACAAGTTCTTGGGCTTCACCCATTGTTACGCCAATGAAGTCAAACGGTCAACCAAAGGTCTGCGGTGACTTTCGTCAAGTAAACCTGCAACTACGACAAACTGCGATGACTACACTACAGGTTGAAGACATGTTTCAAGGGTTAGAAGGCAACACCGTGTTCTCGAAGATCGATCTGTCCAACGCCTTCCTCCAGATTCCTTTGGAAGAATCGGCTTGTGAGATTACGACCATCAACACGCCTTGGGGCCTTTACCAACATCGCTTCCTACCGTTTGGTCTTCACGTTTCGCCTGGCATATTCCAGAAGACAATTGATCACATACTGAAAGGTCTACGTGGTACTCGAGCTTACCAGGACGACATCGTCATCTTCGGGTCAACAAAGCAAGAACACGACGCGAACCTTCTGGAGGTACTGAAGGCACTTGACTCCTACAACGTGAAGATTAACGCGAAGAAGTCTGAGTTCAACCTTCCAAGCCTGAAGTATCTGGGTTACGTCATCAATGGTCAAGGTATTTCTGCTGATATCGATCGTGTCCAAGCCTTGAAGCTTGCTCCAAAACCGACAACAGCTGACCAACTTCGCTCGTTCCTCGGTTTTACGCAGTATTACGCACGCTTTGTACCCAACTTCTCCGACTTGACGTGTTCGCTCTACGATTTGCTCGACGATTTTCGATGGAGTTCGGAAGCCGATCACCAGTACGACCAGGTCATCGAAGCACTTACCAACGGCATGGTTCTCTCCAGTTACCAACTTGGCGCTCCAACTACGCTTATTGTCGACGCTTCGCAGTACGCTCTCGGTGCGGTGTTAGAACAATGCGACAAACCAATAACCTGCATATCTCGCAAGTTGTCCGCGTCAGAACGAAACTACAGTCAGACACAGAAGGAAGCACTGGCTATCCATTGGGCCGTATCTCGTTTACACAAGTTCCTGTTCGGGATTCACTTCGAGATTTTGACTGATCATCAAGCGTTGCAGTACATTTTCAATCCAAATGGTCAGAATCGAACGACTTCGGCGATGTTACAACGGTGGGCGGTTCACTTAAGTGGCTACGATTATGACATTCGACACCGTCCTGGGACAGACATAGCTCATGCTGACTTCATGTCTCGTCATGCTTATGCCTCCGAAGAGCTACAAGAAGAAGAACAAGACATCTGCCTCGTGAATCCACTGCCATTTGCTTCACGCAACGTGTTGATAAGAGAAACAGAACTTGCGTACGGACCGGTTATGGCTGGATTGAAACGCGGTTGGTCTAACTCTGCTCGACGTCGATTCCCAAAGTTGCATTCCCTGCGAAATGATCTAAGTCTACAAGCTGATGGTACTATCCTTTACCTCGATCGTCTCTTGATTCCACCAGTGTGCCGCAAGCACATCCTAGTTCATCTTCATCTGGGACACATCGGAAGAGACAAGATGCTTTCTCTCGCTCGCATGCTTTACTGGTGGCCTTCGATTAACAACGACATCATGACATTCACAAAGGAATGTGGGCCGTGTTCGCGGAAGCCACGTTCACACTCGCAATGGAGTCCCTGGCCTGTGCCTTTTCAAGCTATGCAGAGAATCCACGCGGATTACTGTGGACCATTCCTTGGAACCCATTATGCTCTAGTGGTTGAGGATGCTTACTCAAAGTTTCCTGAGGTTTTCTTGACGACCTCTCCAACTGCTCAATTTACGCGTCAAGCGCTTCAGAAGCTTTTTGCGCGAGAGGGAATTCCGATGGCTCTGGTAACGGACAATGGAACACACTTCACGGCCGCGCACTTGACGGATTGGTTGAAGTCACTCGGGTGCACACCTGTTTTCACGCCGCCCAGACATCCTCGTTCCAACGGACAAGCTGAAAACTTTGTTCGGACATTGAAGACTGCGATCACCGCTGCCGCGCCTACTACAGTTAAGGAACTCGATCGAACCGTCGATACCTTCCTTCTCCAGTATCGGAACGCAACACACGCAGCCACAAACAAGTCTCCAGCTTTACTATTCAAGGGACGGACTCTCCGGTGCTCTGCCAACTTAGACTCTGCGGACGTTTGGTTTGAACGAGGCAACGAGGCTAGGCCTTGCGAGGGTATAGTCCTTGGGAGAATTGGTGAAAGACTGTTCAGTGTACTAGACAAGTCAGACGGTACAGTTCACAGACGACACACCGAACAGATCACCTTCACTCCACCACAAACATCCATAACAGAACATGTCCCATCTCAAAGGCATTACAATACACACCAACAACTTTCACCCTCTACACATTCAGACTTTTTCAGCAGCCAGCCAGCAGTCAGTGAGCCAGTGGGCCAACCAAGAAGTTCTCCAGTTCCTGCGGATCCTACTGATGCGCCAGCATCACCAAGACCTCGCTCTCCTTCCTTGGAGTCAACTCCAATTCCTGAGTCTTCTTCTCTTGACTCACCATCACCGGGACCACCGCTCCGAAGAAGCAACCGTTCGCGGAGACGACCGGTGAGGTTCGACGACTTCGTCTAACGGGGAGGAGTTGTGGCAGCAAACACCTTACCTCCAGCTCCGACCTCGATGACTCGCAGAATGAAACCAGCTGAGTTATTTGAACATCACTCGAACAAACAATAGCTGAATTTGTTTGTCCGGGTTAATGTGAACATTGATGAGCGATTCACTTCACTCCTTGACTGTCGTATAAAAAGACCGACATGTGAAATGAAAATTCATCCGCTTCTGTGCTTTTCAATAAAGCTGAATTGGAGACAATTGTTTTCATATCTATGATACAACACGTTGGTAATGTGTTCAGTAGACAACCACTTCTAAGAAGCAATTGCTTAATTCTAACGATGAATGCCTAAATAAATTATGCGGAATATTTGAAGTGATCATGCAAAAATATAACCGTTCAGCAAAGACAGTTACCATTTCGAAGAATTGTTGCGTCTGAAACCTCACTGTATAGTTATGGTTGCTGATACCCAATTTTTCGTGGGAATAACTTGGCCTCAATTATCTGGTTATTTACACGCAGCATTGCGTTCGAATAACCTCACGTCTTTTGACATCGGATCAAATCAAGCCTTGTTGGTAACTAAAAATTAATTTCACCTTTACTAATTAAATTAAAGAATCGCAAATTTTCTTTTTTTGAAAGTACTCTCACGAAAAGACTCTCTCAGCTGCCACTACTCTTTCTCTAATAGGCCTACTAAAATTGTTATTAAAGGGTGTTCGTTATTAAACATAGTAACTTGGAAGAACCTTTTCGGATAACATTCATGATGCGGTAAACTGGGTTGAATCGGATCAATAGTGCGAAATTGATCTTGTTGCCCAATCATAATTGGTATGGCGGAAATTATTGCACCCTATACACTTATCGTCTTTACACATAGTTTCATTATATGCCAAAAAGTTGACCGAATTACTGATCCAGTTGATTGTGTCAAACTTTCGACCATCAAGATCGACCATTAGACAGAGTGTTTGTCAACCTTGAGCATCATCATGAACGAGGTTGTGTGGAATATGTAGTTAACCATCACTGAATTGCTACTTAAAAATTCTATTTACTTTTACTAAATGAAATGTATAACTATGGATGGGTGATATCAACTGCGTCAGATGTAGTGACTATACTCGTGTTGCAAAACTTTGAGTTGATTCAATTAACTATCATTAACATCAACTTACCAGACGCCATTTCACGCACAGATCATAATGATTCACTGAACAGCAAAATTTAGAACATCGTGCGCCTTGTGAACAGTCACAGTAGCGACTGTCTGTCTGCTTCCTTAGTTAGTAAAGCAATCAGACAGCGACTAGGCATGACGTCACATCAGTGAAAACGTAGAGTGATTTGTGTGGGAACATCTCGCTCAATTGTCATGGGTGGTGGAATTTCCTGCAACTGGTGCACTCAATGTATGAACACAGATATCAGTAAAATAAGAGCATGACGGGCTGTTGTAGGACAAGCGCAAGAGTCACGTGCGTCAACCACGCGGAGTTGATCTTCACTGGCAGAAGAAACGTTAAAGAACCATCTAAAGCACAGAAATATTGCTACAATAGCGAGTAAATACTCCTTTCTTCTCATTCCAGGAAATATTTGTATTAGATGCATCTTCAATATGTAGATAAACAATATCTGAGAGCCAAATGACACAATTTCTCCACTGTTTCATCTATAAAGCCATATTATTCAGAAATGACGTGTTCAACATCAAAATTGATGTGAAAAATGAATAAAGCAGTAAATTTTATGTTGGAATCACTAAAAAACTGAAGTTGTCACCAAATATTTTAGCCACAGCGCCTTCTTGAAATTGATGAATATAAATATCTGAAAATTATCTTGTCGAAAAAAGATGGCGGATTTGTCGCCACTAAAAATACATTAGAGTAATGGGGATTTTCCACACTTGCATTATGGTAAATTCCTAGAGCAATCCAATAGTTTGTTAAAGGATTAAGACGGAGAAATAAGATCAATAAGAACAAATTCGCGCTGCAAACTGAACAGGTTGTTGTCCTATGTATTTTTCAAACTTGTCAATGGTGAACGATGACGATGAACGTCAGTGACAGTTGGGTAGCAGCAGAGGAATAAACTATTGTTTGCATACGTTGAGCTGCAGGGGAAAATGTTACGCGAATTTCGCTATTTATCTGTTTGGAAGCTCCCCATGTCAGATATTTGACACATTAGTACAAAGCAGAATTAGTTAGTCTCGCGCGAGCGCTTTCGACGACCGTCGGCCACCATAATCATGCGCATTCGAATTTCGCTAGGGCATGTTCAGTTTAGAAAGAACGTCAGATAGAAATGAATGTATTCAAGATCAGTTGATCAAACCTATATCAGTAATAGATGAATGAATGAGAGTTTGTATGCAATCAAGATTTCCACTGACAGAAACGAACTATAAAGCCTCACAAATTCGGGAACTACTGACGCCTTGAATGTAGTCATACGCGGTAGTGCTTGCAAAATTTACAAAATTTCATACCGGTGGTTAAGTTATCCACATTGCTACCCGAATGAGTCGCCCCAGCATCGAAGAAGTTATGCTTGTCAGTGAATGAAATATTCCAGACAAGGTTTTTTGGTACTTAGTACTTGGTACTTGATTCTTGGTATTCTTGCCCCCACCCCAAATTTCTGTTGTTGACATCCGGAAGTGTTGTATCGTCAACGATCTTCTCTTGCTCTTACGGACAGTCTCCTTAACGTCGCATAGCGTTGAATGAATAAAACTCCTCTTATCTGACTTGTAGAACATCTACAGCCTCAGATTTAGACAACTGCTCGTCATTTGTCTGTAGACAACAATCACACGAAGTTCATGATCACAGCTACACCTTGTATTCTAAATGAGTATCCAAGGGACAAATCTTTCATCCCAGGGTTCAACCTGGTCGTGTTGTAATGTCACTCATTGACAGATCAAGTCTATTCTAAACCCAATGTGACTAAGTTTGATGTAATTTGATGATTTTGGAAAACTTGAAAATGTGGGGGGGGGGAAGAATAGAAGTACAGGTTAGTAGTACATGCCTCCAACAATGGGTGTATTTGTGATCGAAGTAGAGAGCATTCTAGCAATCTGGACAAACCAAAAGAATTTCATCGTTGCAGTCATCGAGCCGCAAATTGTATGTTCATACGAAGGGATGCTTGAAATTTTGAGACTGGAACGTCCGCGGTCCAACACACAGGCAGATTTTCAAGGGACTAATTGGTGTAAGAGATAGCAAATGACGTTTACACCGATTCGTTCTGCTGCAGTTAAAACTAATTGATTGCTTGGCCGAAGTTAATTGTACTTAGTTTTTGATTACCGCTGCTCGAGGGGCAACACTAAAAAGTCTGAGTACTGTCAAAAGATCAGATGGCATAGGCCTACTGATTCATAGCATGATCATTCTTTATTGACTAGATACTTCTTAAGTTTTTCTTTATCACATCAGGACCTAAGAGTCTCGGTTCAATTGTTATATGCCACGTGCAGTAGGCTTATAAGAGTTCCTGACAAAAGACAGCTTGAAAAGCTTTTTTAGCTTGAAGATAAGAAGATTGTCTTATAGCTTTTGTATGAGCCTACGAGTCTGCTCAGAATGTCTCATTTGTAATTCTGCTTTCAGTGGTTGTTGTATATATAGCACATAGACTTGGATTCGGCAAAAATAATCGTCCAAGTCCACAGCCATCATCTGAGCGACATACAGCACGTGCAACTGCTTCGGCTAATTCTTGTTGAGCAAACGACCTCTTCAACAACTTTCAGTGAAAATCCATCGACATGCTTATTGCAATGCTACGTCATGCAGTAATGAACGGGAAGAAGAAATAAAGCAAGAGAAAGCATGTGAAGTAATGTTTGGTCTGCCGAAGCGAACCGATTCGAATTTTTCTCGAATCACATGTTCAAATCGAATTGTACCTCGAATCAGCAGTCGAATCAAATCTTGAAGCTTCTCAGGCCCCCTGCTTGAAAGAGTAGCTTTCCTAAACTTCGATTATTTTTGAGAAATCTTGGAAAATCTTCGATAATTACATTGGACGATATTTCATTGCAAGCAAAATATTGAAGAACCGCAAATCTTCATGAAATGCTAATCTCGATCAACGCATCTCAATATTCTATCGCACCATAATATTCTCGTATCCTATATTGGGAACTCCATACATGTCAACCACTGAATTTTCCAGCATCGAGATCGTAAATGAATTTTAGAAAAGCAGGATGGCAATCTGACATTCTGTATGATTTTTTTTAGCAGTCCATACACTTTGCATTGCTATAAAAAAGTTAACTTCCTGTTGTATCCTTGACGGAGGCTGTGAAACAGAAATATTGGAATTACAATAACAATAAATTGCATATCGCTGCCAAAAATAATTTTGATGTATTACTCAATTTGAACCTGAGCCAGGATCCTTTTTATATTGCAAGAATTGCTTTGAAAACGAGCGAAAAACTTGGAAGACAGGAAGAACAACGCTATCTTTTAAAGCAATGCAAAATGCATGGAGTGCTGCAAAAACCATACAGAATCTCAAATTGTTCTCCTGCTTTTCAAATATTCATTTAAGATCTTCACGCTAGAAAATTCAGAGGCTGACATTAAACTCGATGATGAAATTCTGTATATGTCATACGGTGCTGGTCTCGCTTCTTCGGCTACATTATAAATGTATGATAATCCACACAAATTTTAATTGCCGTTGATAAATAAACCTTATCTAACATGACATGACGTGAATTCTAAAAGTACGACTTGATTTTATAACAATTTCCTGAGTGCTCTGATGCCATACAAATTTAAATGAAAGTTCAGGATTTTATTCCTATTCAATTCAAAGAATTCATTGAGAAAACGGAAACCAGAAAACAAGTGGCATTATATTCCTAACGATGAGCCTCATTGCCAAATCAGTTGATAACAGGTTTAATTCTTTTGGATTTATTGAAAACGGAAAGATTGAAACTGTGGTCCACAGTTCTCACGAAATGCCGTATAAAGCTCTTTTAATCTCGATTAAGTATCATTCAGCCATGATAATTGCATTTTACTTCATTTTACTGATAGGTTCTTCATCGTCATTAACATGTCCTGAAAGCTTCAATAAAATGGCAACCGCCTGTATCAAAGATACTTCTGAGGTTTTGGATTTTTGTAAAGCGAATTCTGCATGTCTGCTCATCAAGGGAGAGCTACCAAATTCCGGTTTCATGAGAAGTATAACATCAACTGTTATAGCGACATTGCCCCTTATATCCAACACCATATTTTACTTTGGAATAACAGACTTTTTATATGAAAGATGGATGAACAAATCAGGTTAGCTTTGGATCGATAGCAAAGAGGAATTTGTGGGCACATACATTTTCAATTGGTCTCCCGCAGAACCGAATGTCTATGCGGAGGACTGTGTTGCTGGGCGTTTTGTAAGTTCAGTTTTCCAATTATTTAATGCTCCATGTTCACAAGAATTCCGCGTTCTCTGTACGCCAAGGAAAGTGTCTATTGATAGACTGACCAGTCAGACTGAGTTTGTCCGTCAAGACATATCAGATGCATCCACAATGAGTGGGGCTGAATTTTCTAATGGCACTTGCACGCGCTTGCACGAGGGAGGAGACGAACGTTCCCTCGAAAGTAAAAATGCTCTGCCCTGTGTGCAACGGAGCCAGGTGGAAGCTGTGTCAGCTTTTATTACAAAGCGAGTATAAAAGTTGCATTCTGGTGCTGTATACCGATGCAAGATTGACATCTGAACGAGATGAAGGATTAGAGAAGATGATTGTCAAATTCCGATCATAAAAGTGGAGACAGAAAATTGGAGAATTGAATTTCAAAATCATCTCAAAATAACAAATCAATGCCACGTGAATTTTCTCAGCACGTCCGAGTCATTATCAGCTATTTGCAAACAACAGGATAGGGCGAAAATCATCTGCCTCTGCCAATGAACGACTGAATTGACGCTAGTTTCAATTGTACTGTCCACGGTACAACTATGATAGTGTGGTCCCTCGCCGGTACAACTATGATAGTGTGGTCCCTCGCCGGTACAACTATGATAGTGTGGTCCCTCATACTGCCGACATTACAGGGCTCGTAGTAAACGTGTAACCTCTCTTGCACTTCATCATCATTGTCATTCGTCATCATTGCCATGGCAACGCACCCGGTGTGCTGAATGTCGTACGCTTGGCGAGCAGCCACTTTTTCGCCGACCATGAAGTTGACTGACGCCGCTTCCCTATGTGTTGACGAGGCTACCGCAAATGACTTTCTTCGCCATCATGGTATGATAAGAGCTGATCCTCCAGTATGCCAGATGGAGTATTGCACTCGTACGATGACCTGTGTCAAGACTGGCAGGAGCAAAGTGTTTACCGTAAGTAGTGAAAACTGTGCCCTACTTGCCACGGATAGGTACATGGATAGGTACATGTAAAGTTTAGTGTTATCAATAGGTACATGGATAGGTACATGTAAAGTTTAGTGTTGTCAATAGGAACATGGATAGGTACATGGATAGGTACATGGATAGGTACATGTATACTTTAGTTATCGATAGGCACATGGATAGGTACATGTATAATTCAGTGTTATCAATAGGAACTTGTATGAGATCTGTTTTACTGGATAGGTACATGTGTTTGGTACACTGTGTTTCGGAACGTCTATGATCGAACTTGTGTGGTTTGGTTCTGAGCACTTGGGTACGTACCGATAGACGTCCGTTGTTTGATTTTGAATGGGTTTGCTCAATTGCGACTATTGTGACTATTGCAACCATTGTAATCAAGATGACACATTGATTTTCCTTTTACGTAGACAAACTATGCTATAAATATGAGATAGTTTTTGATAACATACATAATGATGACTAGTATCCCAACGTCGTGGGTTGTCGCAAGAGACCTTGGATATTCGTTCAAAGCCATAGAAACTGTAACAAATCTCAGTGAAAATATCAACGCTGGTGATTTAGTTGATCGACTAATGGATCTAGATGAGCATGCTATGAATCACAATTTGGATCGTAGGTGGATAGAGGATTTCTCCATGCTACACTGCAATGATAGTGAAATTAGGAGGATCAAATTGGAACGATATGGAAAGAAGGAGACATCTGACAGTGTTTTAATAAAAAGTTCTCCCAATAAAAGTGACTTCAGAAGGAAATTAGAACAAGAGACATTTAAATTATTATGTGAACGGAACTGCGTTAAATGTTTTAAACAGGAACGATCACTTCTCTTTTTGCCATGTTCTCATAGCGTTATGTGTTCTACATGTTATGTACCCTTTGAAACTTCATCTTGTCCCCTTTGCGATGAAGAAATATCTTCAACAGTCACTGTATATCGTTCATGATGAGTCATCATGCAGGTCTGTGATTGGTCACTATTGTGTCTTTGTGTGACTTTTCTATATAAGGAGGACATTGTACCGTTCTATTTCAAGCATAATTTGAGGCTAATACAATGTCAATCAGCATGTCGTTCACTACCAACATTCCCATTTCAATAATTTACCGAAGTCAACTCTTCACGGGCAATATATTTTATTCTGCCGTGAATATAACTGGCTATAAAGCGGATTTGGTGGATCTGATGGAGGAAATAGTGAAGTATTTCCGCTGCGGAGAGGACGTTGTGGTGCAGAGAATGCTAATGAGAGTCGTGAACAACGCTCTTACACGAGTTGCAAGATTCTGGCTCAACGAAGTATTTCGCCCACTATCTCAAACGGAGATTGTACCGGAATACTCTCGCTGTTGGTGCAGCAGTATCCAACGGAAACTCAACACATGTCTCCATGACATTATCACCTCCAGCTACTATGATGAGAAGGGTGAGAAGTGCAAACTGGACTTGTTCAGTGGACCGCCATCAGTAAGCATCAATGTGGCTGCTCAAGGACATTCTGAGGTGATCAGTTTGCGGGCATACTATGCCAATATTTTAAAGACTTTCCATTTAAAGCCTTGCTGTATGTGCTGTCCTATTTCAAAACATCTAATGAAAGACATTGAGCAGCTCATAACTGCTACAAATGAGACTCTAGCCGATGTGAGTGTATATCAGTTTCCCTCTACAACTTGCTAAGTGTTTTATGTAATTTTATACGTACCAGCAACAAACTCTGTGAATGCTTGTAAACTTTTGTATATAATGTTGTAAGTACTAAGCAAAAATTGTAATTGTATTATCTATTTCCATATTAGAATAAAAATGTCTGTAAAACGGAACATCTTCTCGTCAATCGAAACGGTCCTTCAAACCTTCAAGTCAGTTTAAAAAGGCGTTGCGAAAGTTAAACAGGATACATGATAATAAGAAGAAGTGCAAATTGATTCAAAATTCAAGTGATGATTTCATTCGTGATTTAGCTTTTGCAATACACAAATGTCTACCTATTTACAAGCCTCTGTTGAATGCTGGCTCTTTGAATAGCATAAAAAAGTTTTCAAATCCAAGGAGTAGTGATAAGAAAAGGCGAAACTTAATTCAGCGCGGTGGTGGTGGGTTTCTAAGTATGTTAAATGATATTGGAAACAGCATTAATGGTGTAATCAATAGTCCGCTTGGAAGGATTGCAGCAACTGCTGCAATGTTAATATAAGGTTAGCGAATCATAAAGTGACACGTCATCACTTTGATTGATGAGTCATATATAGGTGTATATAAGGAAGACGCTTTAATGATATTTTACCACTTTCAAGTGACAATTTATTTGCGCTGGTTGAAAGCTCCGAATTAGTACTTGTTGAAACATGACTCAGAAAATGTATACAATCAGAGAGGAAGGTGACGCTTTTGAGCAAGATCTCTTGAAGCTTCGTCCGACACGAAAGGTGCAAGGGATTGGAAATACGTTCTACTTTCAAACCTTGAATTATAGTGATGATGGCTTTTATCTTCAAGTTCCATTCTTCCACAGTAATGGTATGTCTACATCAGGGTATAGCAATATGAGACAAATGCGAGTGACTTTTCCAAAATGGCAACAGGTGATTCTTAAAACTATTGACTCTTTCGCGAAAGAATGTGTTGAGCTGCCTGAAAGTGCTCCCACTCATTGGAGAAAGGCATTAGAGGAAGGAGTTGGTTATAAGGAATTGCCGGAATTCGATACACTGTTTTTAAAACTATCTGATCATTTTCAAGCATTCGATCTCTTTACAAACGCGATGGAATGTGAGGATCTCAAACGGGGCCGCTATATGGGCTTAGTTCACGTTACCGGACTTTATATTGGCTCACATGGTTCGACTGGTAAAGTCGCATCTTTACAAATGAAGGTTCTTCAACTAGTCTATGAACCACTACCAATTGATAAATGTTTAATTAACATTGATAAGACTGCTTCAAGTGATGGGAAGGAAGAGAGCAAAAGCGAGGTCGGAAATCTAAAGATGGGAATCCTAAATTGAAGTTGAAGCGCCAAGATGCTGACTTGAAAACTTTCTATAATCCTAATTGTGATGAGGAAACACAAATGTTTTAATTTGTAAATGTTTTAATTTGTAAATGTAACTTGAAAGTTTCTATTCTGAATGTAAATAAACTTGATCTGGAACATGTGTCTGTTTTGTTGTTCTAAGCAAAATTAGCGGGATGATGAGTTTAATGTTAATGGAATTATAAGATGACAGATTTTCGTCTATTCACTGATCGCACAATGTGTGTCGCTGGACCAAGTCAGTCCGGTAA
The DNA here is from genome assembly GCA_907163375.1 of Prostheceraeus crozeri. NCBI lineage: Eukaryota > Metazoa > Platyhelminthes > Polycladida > Euryleptidae > Prostheceraeus > Prostheceraeus crozeri. The sequence continues at coordinate 50,927 of CAJQUW010005776.1, forward strand.
AACTACATTTGTAACTGAATTGCTACAATATAGAAATGAAATGTTTAACAAGGAAATTAAGAGAGTCAAATGGTATTATGGAATATTTCAACCACAACTACATTCTGCACTTCGCCAGAAAGGTTATGAGGTGAAGCAAGGGTTGCCATCAACTGAGAATATCAAAGCAGGTGACTTACTAGTATTAGATGATCTATTACGAGAAAGCAAATCTTCAAAGGATGTAACTGAAATGTTCATTCAAACTGCACATCATAGGGAAGCTTTTATTATCTACATCACCCAAAACATCTTCGATGGAGGGAAAGAGCAAAGAACTAGAAGTTTGAATACACATTATTTGGCAATATTTAAAAATCCAAGAGATAGCAGTCAGATACATCATCTCAGTAGACAGATATTACCTCAACAACCTAAAGTACTTTCAAAAATATATGAAGATGTAACAAAGAAACCACATGGTTATCTATTTATTGATCTAACCCAGGAATGTCCGGAACGACTTCGATTTCGAACAAATATCATACCTAATTCCGCTGAACCAATGACAGTTTTCTCAGTTCACAGTTAGTTTTAAGCAATGTACTTTGTTGCCTTATTATTTTCAAACATGTCGTATTCAAAGATGGTAGTCATTCCTCAAGAGGAGTATGTACAATTGACTACATTACAAAGTGCACAGGAAGTCAAAAATATAGATCAACCTATTACGAATCAACTTAAGGAACTAACACAAAAGGATATGGAAATTCAGAAGATTAAGGATCCCTATCGACGAATGCAGTTAGCAGCTGAAAACATTGACGAGAGGCGACAGATTCGTGACAAGTTGCGACGATTTATAACCTTGTCAACACCTCGACCATATCGTGTGCGCGCTGAGCGATTATTTGACTTCATTGATCCACATGTGAAGTTCAATGAGAGAGGGGAGATAATAGTTGAAACAACTGGTGATGTTATTAGAAATAGTCACATAGATGACCTTCTACAATATGCTGTCAGAGATGTAAGGCGAAAACTAGGTGCACCACAAGGGTGGTCATATTTTCAGAAAATTTTATCTGATCAAAATGTACCTCACAATATTATTGGAGGACCGACTGTGAATGAATTGGATAAGGGTCACTTACAAGATGGATCAAAGAGTAAAACACCCACGATGGCGGTCAAGCGAGAGCTTGCAGATCCCGATGATCTGCAACCAAAAAGAGCTACTAGGCGCTCAATGCGTGTTGCGAAGGAGTATAGTAAATATTAAGCAAATATGAATTAAGCCTTGCCTCTCTCATATCATGTCGTTACAAAAAATTTGCTGTTGTTTGAAATCTGCGCTCGAAGGCAAAGGAGAAGAGGGCATAGAGGTTGATATCAATTGTGTTAGCAGTTGCTGTGCGAGTAATACGCGTGCAAATCAGAACAAAGACGATGAGTACAGCAGTGAAACTCAGAAAGATTTATTACGACTTAAATCATCCCGCAAGTTTCAGTCGTCCGGAGGTTCTAGCTCGTGCAGCAGGTGTGGGAATAGAGAAAGTCAAGAAGTGGTTGAGGAGTCAACCGACTTACACTCTTCACAAAAATGCGAGAAAGCGGTTTCCAACAAGAAAATATGTTGTTAACAATATAGATAGTCAATGGCAAGCGGACTTGGCTGACATGCAACAGATATCACAGTACAATGATGGCTATAAATACATCTTAACCGTAATAGATATTTTATCTCACTATGCTTGGGCACGTGCGCTGAAATCTAAACGAGGACCAGAAGTTGAAGCGGCTTTTCTAAGCATTTTCGATGAGGGGCGTGTTCCGCAAAGAATACAGACCGATCAAGGGAAGGAATTCGAAAACTCTCATGTTCGAAGTCTCCTTAAAAGTCATAATGTGGAATTGTTTAGTGTCAAAAGTGCTTATAAAGCTGCCATGGTTGAGAGGTTCAATCGCACACTGAAGACAAAAATATGGCGCTATTTCACTGCAAAAAATACACATGTTTGGGTAGGTGAGCTGCAGAAATTTGTTAAGAATTACAATGAAAGCTACCATCGAATCATTAAGATGAAACCAGTTGATGTTACCCCAGATAATGCGATGGATGTATGGCTTCGATTGTATGATAAGAAAGCGAAAAACATTTCCAATGAAAAGAAAATTAATGTTGGTGATAGAGTTCGGATTTCAAAGGTCAAGTCTACATTTGAGAAGGGGTATCTACCTAATTGGACTGAAGAAGAGTTTTTTGTGGATGAAGTAAATACAAAATTTAGGCCCACCATGTATAAATTAATAGATTACCATGGCAATCCAATTGAAGGAAAATTTTACTCTTATGAATTGCAAGTAGTAGACAGAAGTGAAGAGGTGTATATGATTGATAAAATAATTAGGAGGAAAGGTCATGGCAATCAAAGGAAATATCTAGTTAAATGGAAAGGATATCCTGATTCATTCAATAGCTGGATAACGCACCAGGATCTACAAAATGTGGAGATGGGAGACACTCGTAACTTTTAAGCTAATATAGCATGTGACTTCTTCCATATATGACTTTAACATGTCTACTAACTTCAATATCATTCTTCCAAGCAATAGCAACCCCAAGATATTCCCAAGTAACAAACCATCTCTATACTCTGTTGAATTCGCTAATCCAATTACTCTGCATGGACCCCATGAAGTTGCTCTAACTGAAATTACTTATTACAACGATATCAGTTTGCTAAAGAACAACTATTTTGAATTACATAAAGAAGTGCGAGAGAAGGATGATGCTTTCGCATATTTCAAAATAGTCTACATGGTACATGGGCTTTTCATCATCTAACTTTACATCCTTTTTCAACATCTTTACCATCTGTTCAAAACATGATTAAAATTCAAAAGGCATTTGCAACGTCAACTTTTGATTCTAAGGTTCCCACAATGAGCTTGCAAGATACAGAAAAGGAAATCGGTAGAATGTTTGAACGAATAAATGATCTCTTCAAGCTGACTTTGAATAAATTCTACAAACCAGTCATAAAGGGGTCAACAAAATTGATGAAGGAAGGGAAGCATGTTCTTCTTGTATTAGGTAAGGATTTGAGTCATACTTTTGGGTATTCCAGAACAACTTTCTCATCAAGGTATTGGTACAATGGACGTGGGTGGAATTCGGAGAGGAAAGTCACTGATTTTAAATGTAGAATTGTGCCATTGTATGCATTACAAAAAAGGAGCATCCGAGTAAAAAAATAAATTTGAGGTCATTAGAAGTGTTGAAGACTTTGCAAGAAAGTTTCAAGGATCAGTGCCAGAAACGCTAATGACTTGTGAATATAGAAAGAGAAAGTAACTTTATTTACTGTTGAAACGGAGGCAGAATTTATTGTTTTTACTAAAAAGACACCATTGGAAAAGTCTGAGTCCGCTGTTATTGAATTTGGATCTGAAATGATTGGGATGTTTAAGGGCCTTGAAAGCGCACCTTGGTTGACAGAATTAAATGATACATTCAAGGTTCAATTGTCCTCTTCTAAACTCAAAGCATCAACAAATGCTTCATGGGATATCCACGTATACAGCGAAGACATATCGGGTGATGAATTGTCTACTTCCAGTGAACTTGTAAAAAGAGTTAATTTGAACATTGAAAGCTTGAAAACGCCATCTGAATTGTGTGCAAAGTTAAATGAGTTTGGTGTAGATTACCTTGATGCAGATGAATATCACTTTTCTTATGACCCACATAAGAAACGCATGATTCTAAAGGTAGGGAAGAACTCTCTTATCAAGCTGGATAGCGTGTTAACGACCACATTGGGATTCTCAAAATCAACTATTTATGAAGGTACATCAATAGGCGATACAGCCCCATCACTAGAGCGTGATATAAGTAACTTATACGTCTATTGTAACATTATTGAATATACAAGGGTTGGCGACATTGAGGCCCCACTTCTGCGCACATTTCCTCTCTCATCCGTAAGGAAGCAACTAATCAATCGAGAATTTTTTAACACAATGTATCTACCAATCAGCCGAAATTTCATCAATAGAATTGACATATCAATTCATGATGATGCAGGAGAAGTAGTACCGTTCTGTGGTGGTGTTACTGTTTTGACCCTACATATTAGGTCACGAGAATAAGGCTTTACGCTATTGTGACTTCCATAGTTATTCAATAGTCATAATGACAGGCATTTACAGTAGACCATCATATCAGAGCGGTTATCCCGTGTTTGTTGGAGGTAGCCGACAAATTGGAGGAGGCATATTTGGTGCACTAAGACGTATGGTTCTTCCAACGCTCAAAAAGTATGGCGTACCAATCATGAAGCGTGTTGGAAGCAGGGCTTTAGATTTTGGTGCAAATGTTGCAGCTGATGCGCTTCAAGGTGAGGATATCGGTGAATCTATGAAAATGCGCGCGCAGCAATCTGCCATAGACGCATTAGATGATTTAACAAAGACGAGACGTACAGTTCGGAAGAAGCGTAGGAAGTCAAGACAAGTTGGATCAGGCCGAGTTACTAAGCAAAGACGCAGGAAAAGTAAAAAGCCGACTAGAGCAGCACGTTCTAAATCTAGACGTCGAGTGAAAACAAGAAAGCGCAAACGAAATTCCACAGCTACTAGAAACAAGTCAAAACGAAGGAAGACAACATATTTGTAGAGCTAATACGATGCAGAGTATCAATTCGGCTTTGTGTTTCTTCGATTCTCCCCCTCATCAGACAGACATCATCTCCTCAACAATTGTAGACATAGTCCCCACAACAAATATCGATGGTAACCAGCAGCCTATTCAGTTTGATATACCTGCCAATCCTCAAGATTATTTTGACTGTCAATCCACTGATTTAGAGTTGTGTATACAAATTAAGAAGACTGATGGTACAAATATCGATTCATCCAAGGATAAAGTGGGGTTAGCAAATCTTCCTATTGCCAGTCTGTTCTCAGATGTGTATCTAATATTGAATGACAAACAGATTGAAGGAGGGGATCGAGCATATCCATATGGAGCATATATAAATACAATGACTCAATTTCAAAAGCAAGCTAAACAGTCACACTTGCAAGTTTCTGGGTGGTATGATGATCAGCAAGGGAAATTTGATGATGTCTCAAATACAGGGTTGAAAAGACGAATGGATTTAACAGCGGATTCAAAGGAATTATACTTGAAAGGACCCGTCTATCTTGATTTCCTTCGTCAATCTAGATATCTGCTATCACAGGTTAAAATGCAAATAAAATTTATTCGTGCAAATCCTGAGTTCGCGTTAATGGCTTTTGGAGCTACAAACTATCAAGTCAACATAAGTAATGCCGTGCTCAATGTAAGGAGAGTAACAATGAACCCGTCAGTCATCAACGAGCATGCGACAGGATTGAGGAAAAACAATGCAATATATCCAGTTAATCACAGTGTGTTGACAAACTTCACAATTGGTGCGGGATCATCCTCACATGCCTACCCAAATCTTTTTCCCACTGCAATGCCAAAGGCGGTGTATATCACATTTGTGGAAAATGAGGCATTCATTGGTGCTTTTGAAAAGAATCCATTCAATTTCCAACACTTTAATGTTAGCAAACTAGCACTCTATCAGGATGGGAAATTTGTATCTTGCAAGGCATATGAGCCTAATTTCAAAGATGGTAAATTCGCACGTGAATATGGTTCTATTTTCACCGCCCTCAACATGTTTAATACAGACGATTCAAATGGAATTACAATGGATATGTACAAGAATGGCTACTTCTTCATTATGTACAACCTCACAGCAGATGCAGATCTAGGTGGTGAAAGCGTAGGAGTTACAAAGCCTGGAAATCTACGACTGGAGGTATCATTTGAGTCACCTTTGAAGAAAACAATTACTTGTCTCATTTATGCTATCTATGATAGCAAAGTTGAGATAACAAGAATGAGAGACGTGACTGTCAGCTATCAGAGATGAGTAACTTAAGCAACATAGAAATCTTGAGGAAAATGAGGAAAGCTCATCCCTACTCCAAGACAATATTTCTCAATGTCTTTTCTAGAGATAACTTACCTGATTCAATTCCTTTCTATCCTTGTTCGCTTATCATCAATACGGATACCAACAATCTTCCCGGAAAACATTGGATTGCTGTATACATCAATCGTTATAAAGTTGCCGAATATTTTGACTCTCTTAATCAACCTCGTTTACATGATATCGCATTATGGATGAACAGGTTTTCCTGGACTGTTAGGAAAGTGACATCGTTCCCACTTCAAAGTAATACATCTCTAATGTGCGGTGGCTATGTACTCTATTTTGTCAACGAGAGACCATTGAAAAATAACTGTAAAAGTGCTTTAGAACTATTTTCAAAAAACTGTGATAAAAATGATGTAATTCTTACTAAATATGTTGAAACAGTTTTGAAATAAAGTTTTATGTTGTATCATTAACTTGCTCTCTTTTTCCAAAACAAGGGTTTATAAGGAAAACAAAAACATGCTCATATTTCATTATCTATTCACATATATACAAAAAACATGTTCACATTTCATTATCTATCCACATATATACAAAATCTACAATTTGGTTTTCATGAAACATTTTTTCAAATCACATATGATGGGAGGCACATCACTTATGTCTTTAATGCCGGTTATCACAATCTTTCCATTATGGAACACATGAACATGATATGGATGCCAGTTAGTCAATTGAGCTGCTGGAAATAACTCCACTTCATAAGTTAGATTATGTGATGATGTAACTTTACGGAAATCATAGTGATAGTGTAATTCACATAACACGGTCATTGTCTTCACTTTCCAATCAGATAATGAATCACCAAGTAAATGTTCCAAAGTTAAGTGTAAATATGAGAGATCACCCTCCATGACCCTTCCAATACATTGGATTGTTCCATTTGGAAAGAATAGGATAGTGAGAGATCTATCCTTCCTCTGAATCCTCCATTTTAACATTGAGGGTCTTCCAAGATGTAAGCTCGTTGTCGGCTTCAATTTGCGTTTTATCAGTAACCATTGTTTTCGGTTGGGTATATTCCTCTCGATCTCTTGTAGATTGAGTTTTGACTTTGCTTTTGTAGTTAACATCCGATTTACAACTTCCAACCGTTTGATGTCCTCCATCTTTAATGAATGACGTTATCTGTGGTAGTATCTCCCTTGTAAAGGTTTCCCATGTGACGTCACTGAAACGAAAAAATCGATATTCAACATCTTCACGTTTTGGTGAACAGACGTATAGTTTGACTGATGAATCACACTTTATCCATACCTTGTCATCGAGAGGAATCTTGATCCGAGTCTTATGGTTGTCAATGAGATCCGCAAAGTCTTTCAGTGAAGGCAATGAGTCAATACTAATGCAAACGCCACGTTGTTTTCGATCACTATTTGCTATTGAATGACGAAATGCTATTCTTTTAGAATTTGTTATGTGAACGTTTTGAACGTCACTAAGTTTCCATGTTCTAATGTAATGAGGCATGTTCCGAAAGCTATGTTTCAAATTTAAGTTTAATGTTTGCCTAAATTTATTTATTTTATTATCTCAACATATCGGAATGATGTTGAGTACAAATTCTTCACATATTCATTCACATTAGGACTACCTATTTATTAGTAATCATTTCTACATATCGGAAAGATGTAGAAAATTTCAATTTTAGTAAGACTACTTATGTATTAGTAAGTGTTGCTACATGTCGGAAGATGCAGCAATCGCAAGATCTATTACAAGTGGAATATTATATTGTTTTTATTTAGACTTATTCTACATCACCTGTGACAGGAAGGCATCTCCTTCTCTTCGACGGTGGGGGAAGACCTAGGCTATAGTGTCCATATGGTAATGATAAATTTTTATCCAGCCAACAGCGCTTATCCTCCCAAAGTGAAAGACCTCGCTTCCTAAATGATTTTGTGCTAACTATGTGATTTTTTGAATTTATAATTGTCATATCTTCAGTTGTATCATTCTCACTATAATAGACACTCCTATAGTCATCATGTTTCAATTTTTTAACTGCTGCTCTCTGAATTCCTTTTGCACGTTTGATGCTATGATTCGTAGAGTCTAGATATTTCATGGAATACATTTTCGGTTTTAGTAGGATCATTTCCTCAAGCAACTTTCCAGCACACTCATCCTTAAAACAACCTAATCTAGCTTTGTTTGTAGTTGAGTATAGTCGGTGATGACTGTCATAGTTTGAAGAGTCAAACTTTTCACCGAAGTATAGAAGTATATCTTCCAGACGGTCAGATGGTGATGTGTATAAACATAGGAAGAAACTATCGGTAACACCTCCACAAAGTCGCGTTCTATTTATCAGTGGACATCCTTTTAGATCATTGTAATATAATTGATACATTTCCAACTTACTATAGTCAAGTACTGCTTGACCAACATATATTAATTTATTTAAAACTATTGAAGGTTTGTACATTTCCATACCAACCAGATCTTCATCAAATATTTTGTGTTGAACATAGAGAGGATGATTTGACAATTTCAGTAGTTGTTTCTCATTGTTGACTAGTTTAAATTTTTTCCTTCTCCTTACATTTTCCATTGTTTTACCATATAAAGAATTATTTTTCAATTTGTAGAATGACTTTTCGAAGTCAGTGTTTGATTGAGCCCTCTTTTGAGAGTTCATATCAATGTATGTTTTTAACCAAGGCTTTTGTGTGAATTTTATGCCACTATGAATCTTCTTGATTCTCATGCCCATGCTCAAGTAAAATTTTAAAATTGAATAGTGGACTACATAATTTTCCCTATCAAATTGATGGAGCAGAAGTTTCTTGATAGAAGAAAAATGTGTATTTGGTCTTACTTTTTCATATAGATTTTTCATATAGTGTGAAAACATTCTCTTTTCAATCATCTGCCTTTCTGGAGCTAATGGGAAATCGGCAGTGTCATCATGAATGGCTGCAGGATACTCTAAATCTAAATCAAAAATGTAGCCGATTTCACCATCATCATCTATATTTTGAACATTTTCTTCATTTAAAAAATTATCTAATTCACTTTCATTCAACCATTTGAAATTTGAGTGGGGTAGATTCCTACTGAGTGAAGAACCGTAAAGGTTATTAACATCTAAGTAGGTCAAATGTCGACTTTCAGTATATTATTTCCTAATTCTTCAATGCGTGCACGCGCTCGGTGAATGTTGCGTTACGTGAAAGTCATACCCCCTCTAATTCCTCGTTCAAATAGATTGTACATATTTTTATCTTGTATGTAGTGTGGGGATCATTGGAAGAGAAATTTAGTGCTGAGGTAAAGCTAAGATGTGGGAGACTGACAAAATGTACAGGGTCGACTTCATCCTCACGCTGACTCAATGCTTAAACACTTCAAATATGTCTGCCAACAATAAAACATCTAACTTCAGATATGCCAGCATGTAATCACCAAATGTGCTACAATTAAATTCAATCCACGCCCTTGTTAGCGTGTTCATATTCACTATCGGAACAGTGCTCACGAGTAAGATCATTATAGAATTCAAATTGTGGTGGTAGACAGTTTTCCGTCAACGTGTTTAAGTTTTTGAAGTATGAATATGAAAACACTCTCTTCTGATATAAAACATTATCACATCACTTAATTGTGGAAATTCTACCCTTAATGTCTCTACATGCTCATAAGTTTCCAAGCCCTTGGCTGATTCACTCAAGGATGCACTTAGAAATTGATATGAGTCTAAGAATTTTAGTTTAAAGTATACTGTCTTCCCTTTGTATTCATTTACAGGGACACTGGCGGATGAAGTTACATATTTTTCAGCAGTTGCTGCTACAACATCTAATTTCCAAGATTTCATTCTTCCAATCGCTTTATAGCAAACGATGTGACTATCATAACTTTTAAAATTGTGGAAAAATATGGAGAGCTCCCGTCTGTTAAGTCTTAACCGGAGATTGCATTTCCCTACATAATGTTTGCCTATATCGTCCGGTGATATGATCATGATCACGAACTTTTATGACTTCATCGCTGAATTTTGATTTACATTTGTTGCAACATTCTGCATTCTCGTGGCGTGCTTTTTCATCCGCTGACAGTGACATTGGCTGCCTAGTTGTTGCACATTGGTTGTCATATAAGTCTTGGGCTACAGTTTCTAAGTGGTGCAAGAAACTAATAATGCAATTTTCTCCCTCAAAGAGGTAATACTTGTTTTCAAATTTTGATTGAAGGGCATTATGCCAGACATGATAAGCTCCAATAGCCGCAGGTTTATGTATTTTATTATCAATGTAGCACTCTATATCTGCATAAATTACTAAAGGAGGACTTAGTTGATATTCCATGCTACTTGTTAGTACTTTTAGATCTGTCGGCATTTTTTTCTATTTGTGCTTTTCCTCGAATGCAAAACTGGAAATGTCGTTCTAGTGTTGTCCTTATATGTGAATGACTGAGTGCATCTTTCGCAGAAGTATTTATGTCTTTTTAAAGTTCTCCTATACAATCTTGACAGCTTTGGAATTCCACAATAGTGTGCTGCTCCATTGTTTAGAATTAGCAAAATATTAACCGTTTGCCTACCAGTAAAGTTACTATTGTAACGAACACCTTTGAGTCCATTTTCATAAAAGTGAATGTTAATTTTAATATCATTATTTTTCTCAAATTTTGGAATATCTTTGATTGATACTGGTGTGGAAATGCCTTCCATATTTAGCTCAGATGTCCACTCACTATATGATTTTACTTCATTCCTTGAATAAGGTACTTCATTATAATGCAATATTGATAAAACTGCATATAGGAAGCAATCATTTGCATTTGAATTAACATTAATGACAGCTTTAGAGTTTTTTAACTTCTTTGGTAGAGGAAATGATTGTCCACCTGACAGTATTGGACTTGTTATTACATTGAACTCTATATTTTGTACATCATCTATAATCCAATTGCTACCCTTTTTTTTGAAGGCTTCTATATGATTTATTAGACTATTTAGATGATCCTGAAACCAAGCATCATAGTCATAAATATAGTTTGAGGATGATGAGGTAAAGTGTGCGAGAAAAGTTTCCTTCTTCTTGAGGATTAGAACGGACATAACGAATTTGTGCAATCAGACGACCGCGCAATTGATAGCTCCTTAGTAAGTCAGACACTAAATTCCCTAACATGGAACGCATGCTTTCTAAGAATGATGTTATGTCCACAGTAGGTGTTGTTGGCGTGATATCATACACACGTGCATGGTCCATTGAGTGCGCTTTCACTGAGACTAACAGTTCCATAGTTATTATGCATATTCATCTCACTATTTGTGTTATGTACATCATATGCTGTCGAAATCTACTTATAGAGTTATACGTTTTGCCACACCGAGAGCAGTATTGCATAAAGTTTTGTATGTTAGTTGAAGCGCTGGTTGTTGGCTTAGAAGTAGATCTATTTTGATTATTTGAATTTGACTCTGTTATGCTATCATTCGGTTTATTATTGCATACAAGTTTATGTCTCTTAAGATTATCCATCCTATTCGTCTTATATGGACACTTGCTACATTGATACGTTTTTTCCTAACTTACAAAATTTTTCATGTCGTTGCAAATTGCCTATGAGAGTGAACACTTTTCCACACTTGGTACAGACAACCATGATTATTGATGAGGATTGAAATTAGCAAGCCCTTATATACATCTACCATTCTAATGACGTCAGCGTCATCACCAGCCAATACCATATGTTCCGATCTGTTGTAAAGAG
>CAJQUW010005777.1:0-172398 GCA_907163375.1 Prostheceraeus crozeri
CCCCCCCCCCCGCGGGGGGGAAGGGGCAAGGTGGGGGGGCGGGGGATAGGGGCGGACGAAGAGAGGGGTGAATATGGTGTTTGGACGAGTGGGGGCGGGCGCTGGGGATGGGGGTGGCACTGGTTACAGGCTGTGGACAGGGGTGGGGGTGATGGGTGGGGGATTGGCGTAAGGGAGGAGGTGGGGTTGCTAAAAGAGGGGGGGGACGGGAGAGGGGAGGGGGGGGGGGGGGAGTGGGGGGTAGGGTGGGGTCGGTGCGAGCGGTAAGGAGGGTTGGGGAGTGCGGGGGGTTAGGGTAGGATGAGGGGGGGTGTGGTGGGGATGCAGATGGGGAACGGGCGACGGGGTCGGGAGGGGGGGGGGTGCGGAGGATAGGGGATCGGGTGGGGGGGGGTATGGGGGGGGGGGCGGCTGTGGGTAAGGAGGGCAGTTGGAGGGGGGGGGGGCGGCGGGGGGGAGGGGGGGGGGGGGGGGGGGGGGGAAGGGGGGCGGGATAGGGGGAGGAGAACAGAGGAATGGGGATGGATAGGCGTGGAGGCGGGGGGGGGGCTTCCGTGGGCGGATAGGAGGGGGGGGATAAGATAGGATGGGAGGGAGGGTATGACTGGTGGGATAAGCAGGGCAATGGGGGGGGGGAGGGAAAAGACGCCGAGGCGGGGGGGGGGGGGGGGGACGGGGACTGGGGGGAAGATAGGGGGGGATATTCGTTGGACGGTGGTGGGCGGAGGGGGGGGGGGCGGAGGGGTGGGCGGGGGAGTATTTTGAGAGTGGATACTGGTGTGGGGAGAGGGAGGTGGGGGGTGGGGGGGGGGGGGGGAGTGGGGCGGGGGGGATGCGGGGAGCAGATGTTGGTAGCGGTTTGCAGGTATATTTTCAGTTTCTTTGTATTTTTTTTTTCACGCGCCCTTTACAGGAACGCCCGTCGAAAGGAAGTATTACACCGAACTTCATTTGCAACGTTCAAGTTGACTGATAGCAGGTTCAACTTAATGATAGTATTCGCCAGTCCGAAGACTGCCCAGGGCAAACCGCGAGGAGGTTCTATCATGTCTTGCCCCATGGTGGCCCTTAAGAGAGCCGATGGTTCGTTATCGGTGTCAATGGTGTCACTTAAGTTGACTATTGGCTTGAATTGTCATAGGTATGACTGCTAGGTGTCATAGACCCTATACCGCCGAGGTCGTACTGGTGCATCTGCACCTTTCGGATGCGGGTGGTTTTAGGATGTCCACTCCCCATCCGTCCAAATGATCTTCTTGATCTTCCCTTCTTCTCATCTCTTTTTCCCACTCGTCGAGGTGATGAAGTGAATGCGTTGTATTCATCGGTGAGAAAGGGGAAATGTTGTCTGGACAGATGTTTCGCTTCCATCGTGACTCAATTGATGGAGATGCGCTACAATCTTCTGGCTTTTTATAGGGTTTTCAACAATGAATTGCTCAACAGCGAACAGAATGCTTTCAGGGATAGCAATCGGATGCATTAATGTGTCAAGTTGACTGATAGCGATTCAACTTAATGTTAGTATTCGCCAGTCCGAAGACTGCCCAGGGCAAACCGCGAGGAGGTTCTATCATGTCTTGCCCCATGGTGGCCCTTAAGAGAGCCGATGGTTCGTTCTCGGGAGTAACGTCATCTTACACCCTACCAATTCGGCTGAGAGAGTCAAAGACTCTCTCTTTGGTTGCACTGTCGACTTCCACACTAACTGGCATTGGTTGTGGTTATAGAGTGGAATGTAGCGCCATTCCATTGGATTGACGGCAGTTGCTGTAATCGGAATTGCAATCCGAGCAAGATTTTTAAAACTCTGTCTTTGACCTCTTGGCCTGACGAACTCATCCAAATAAAATTTCGCGGCCTTAACTGCGGTCCGCGAGGGAGAGTCGACTTGACTGTTCGGCGTCTGCTTGATTGAAATGAAATGAAATGGAGGCACAGTGTGTTTATATACCCCTCTAACGCGACGCAACGTTCAAGTTGACTGATAGCAGATTCAACTTAATGATAGTATTCGCCAGTCCGAAGACTGCCCAGGGCAAACCGCGTGGAGGTTCTATCTTGTCTTGCCCCTAGGTGGCCCTTAAGAGAGCCGATGGTTCGTTCTCGGGAGTAAATTGATGGGGTGGTGAAGGCGGGCAAAGATCTGCAATGAAAATGATATGTATTAGAATAGGATATACTATCTTATTTGCTTTTCACTTACCAAGTTAGTCATCCTTAGGTAGTCTCGCGCGTTTCCGAATCGAAAATTTATGGAGATGGCCGCGCATTCTCAGACTGGCATGGAGACCTTGTTTCGTGGGATGACCGTTGTATGGAAAATACTCGGAATTCGCCAGATTTTTATTCACGCAATACTTCGCCGGCCAAATGAGTTGTCCCGAATAGGGATTGTGATCTCACAAAAACAAAAAGAACTCAAACATAAACGATATCCTTCTATATTCACACGTTCCCACTCATCCACACAATCGCGTCGCAACTTCATTCTCACACGCCTGCCTCTCATCACACACATCAATCAACCCAACCACACCCACCGCAACACCCCCGCCGAGCCACAGTCCTCTCCAACTCAACATTCCTCGCTCTCAAACACACACCTCATCTCCCTCCTTCATCATGCACACAAACTTACGCCTCTGGCCATCTCTCATTCTTCTCTTCTCCGCCGCAAACTCGTCCCTCCTTCTCAAACACGCATCATTCAACTCTTCAAACTCCTCGTCGTCTTATTCTTCAAATCAGTCAAAAACACAACGCCTCCATCTAATGTAATTTCAATCCGCCACCTCCTCTACTTCAAATATCCCTTGCACATCGCAACTTTTTTTTTTTATTTCTTTTTCAACTACATCCACCCTCCTTCACAAACATCATCCTTCAACTTTCTCAATCAAACTCTCAACACATAATTCACTAACAACTCAACATACACATCTCTTCATAACATCGCGAACTCATGCGCCATCTGTCTTCAGCTGCAAAACATGTCTCTTCCTCTTCACTTATCCTTCACTTCACCACCTCGCCCGACTGCACACGAATCCCACCACTTCTTCACTTTTGGGGAAGATGAGCTCTTTCGGGGGGTCGGTGATGACGATGTCGGACACCCTCCCGATTACGAAGAGCTCAACTTCCTCACGACGCTACCCCTCACATACGCTCCCTATCTAAAATCCACATCATCCTCCATCATCACTCTCAAGCAGCTCTCTTCCGCTGCTCAAATCTCCACCCTCCAACGGACGCAACCGCTCTCGCGCAACTCATCATTCTCAACAACATTCTCAACAACATTCTCAACAACATTCTCAACAACATTCGCAACATTCGCCAAACATTCGCTCACCTCTCTTCCACAATCAACTGTGGTAAAATCTCAAATCAGTCACTAAACAAAACCACCACTACAGGTCCAAGCTTATGCACTCTGTATAGAAAACGCGCCTCATCCTGCATCACCCTTCAGCACTCTAGCACTTCACGAAAGACACGCAAACCCTATTCAAGACAATCCATGTGGCCGGTGCCCGCCTTCTTGACGTGAGCCTTTGGAGCGTCCGCACTGCGATCTTGAATACGACGGCACACTACACATTTTGATATGATACTTTCGATTTTTGTCGTTGGCCATGCCTGATTTATCGTTACTGTAAGATAAGCCGTTTAATTTGTATAAGTTGGGGGAATCATGTAGTACAGTCCCATATTCCTAAAGAGTGTAGTGAGTGGCGACTCGATCGCCGTCGACAGCCCGAAGGCCTTGTACCAATCACTTAGGGAAGTGAGAGAATCTTTCCCCCGATACCCGCTATTTACAGCTGAAGACATCATTGTCACTGCCCCGAAGTGGTAACAGGAACGCCGAGTCAAAGGTAGTGATCAGTAGCTGGGATCTAACCCCTCAAAGCTGCCTTAGACTTAGTTAAATTTCAAATATGATAGCAGATTTGAACTCAGGATACTTGAAAACCTTAGTCTATATGTTAAAACTTTGAAAAAAGTGAAAATTAAGAATTTTTAAAAAATTCCGCATTTTACTACTCATACTACTTTTAAAAAATTTTATCAGTAGTAAAGACACTATCAAACTCTATCATACAAACTTTGAAGTAAGAAGATAGCTTGCCTACTTCAAAAGATAGAGTCCTTTGCAACCCGATATCGGGAGCTCAGAGCGACGACCGTCGCTTACCTCGTCTTTCGATGAAGTGATCAGACTTACGTTGTCGGGGGTTTATTTATGCTCGGAAGAAAACTTAAAATGGCTCTATCTCCGAAAGTATTCATCGTAGCGACATGCGGTTTGTTGCAAACGATTTGTCTCATCATTCTTTACAATATGACACCTCAACCATTCTCATATGACCACGGGAAGTTGGTCCGTCAGCACATGTGCATGTAACATGCCACAAGTGAAAAAATTCCTAAGTGTGGGAGCTCCAGTGTGGTGAAAATTTTAAAACTTCCGAATTTCGACCTGGGACCTTTACCCAAGTTTTTGAGTGTTTTTTCAAGAAAATATTTTGTCCGGAACGATGGGGGGGGACGTCAGCGAAATTTGATGAAAAATGTTTTGGTGACGGTCCCAGGTCGAAATTCCACACTTTGGAAAATTTTCAAAATTTTACCCATACAAAGTCACTCTGACACTTAGGATTTTTTTCAGGTAAGCGAGCTCCGACCTAAAATCTTGTAACCGCTCTAACTTTTGAACGAAGACAGATAGGAACAAGCCGTTTCTTTCACTGAATTTGTCTCACTCTTAGCTTTCAAACGAGCTATTGCACGACAAAATCCGTCCACTAGAAGCCAAGATCGAAGAGAGCTGTCCAGAGGGGCGGGAGGTCAGTGAAATTTGATGAAAAATGTTTTGGTGAAGGTCCCAGGTCGAAATTCCACACTTTGGAAAATTTTCAAAATTTTACCCATACAAAGTCACTCTGACACTTAGGATTTTTCAGGTGAGCGAGCTCCGACCTAAAATCTTGTAACCGCTCTAACTTGTGAACGGCTGGTCCGATTGACTCGCAACAAAAAATGTTGTCGAGCAGTTTTTTCTCCTCTTTCAAACGAGTAGCTGTAAGACAAAATCCGTCCACTAGAACCAAAGTTAGAAGATTGTTGTCGGGGGGGGGGGGGGGGGTGGTCAGTGAAATTTGATGAAAAATGTTTTGGTGACGGTCCCAGGTCGAAATTCCACACTTTGGAAAATTTTCAAAATTTTACCCATACAAAGTCACTCTGACACTTAGGATTTTTTCAGGTAAGCGAGCTCCGACCTAAAATCTTGTAACCGCTCTAACTTTTGAACGAAGACAGATAGGAACAAGCCGATTGTTTCACTGAATTTGTCTCACTCTTAGCTTTCAAACGAGCTATCGCACGACAAAATCCGTCCACTAGAAGCAAAAATCGAAGCAAGCTGTCCAGAGGGGGGGGGGGGGGGGGGTGGGGGGGACGTCAGCCGAAAATTTTTTTCTCTCCGATTTCGCTGGAAACATCCTTCCTAACCCAAAATTTCACGTAGATTCCGAATCTGGACTCCGTTTTCTCATCCGATGCTTCGTTTGGTCGCTACACACCAAAACGTCCCACATTCTATGTCAAAATTTTGAAGAAACAGTTTTTCTCGCCGATTGCCTTGAAACTCACCCTACCGATGCAGAATTTCACGCTGAATCCGAATCTGACCTCCGTTTTCTCATCCGACCACTCCTTCCACTCGAAACAACCCATTTTACAACCCAACATTCAGCAGATTGCACCAAAAACATCACACACTATAGCCTCAAGACTAATCCTGGCGGTCGCCCACGTCAACCTAGACGGTCGCCCACGTCAACCTAGACGGTCGCCCACGTCAACCAGGCGGTCGGACCAACGCACCCGAGTCTCACACTCTGTTGTTGCAGAGGGGGGGGGGGACGTCAGCGAACATGTTGTGAACGTGGACCCACCCGGCCGGCACACCACGACAGACCACAACCTCTGTCGTTCCAGAGGGGGGGGGGACTCAGACCCGAAGCACCACGGCGGCCGACCACGACACTCTGCCGTGCCAGAGGGGGGGGGGACGTCAGCCACGACGGCGGCCATCTTGCGCGGTCCAGTATTTGTCACTTGCTTACTACTTCTGTGCTTTCAGTCTTTACGTAGTCTAGCTGTCACCCTGCCATCGGCGGCCGTGTTCTGATCTCAACTGATGTTCGGATGACTAAAATCAAATTTAATCAAATTTGCTGATTAATTAGCGGGATTTTGATTATGATTAATGAAATGATTGATTAAATTTTCAAAGCCTTGATTATGATTGAGATCAATGATTGAAATGAATTTCAATGACGTGATTATGATTAACCTCTAAGAGTTAGTTGATTATGATTTTGATTGATTAATCCAGCTCTAAAGTGGTCCCCATCAGAAACCTGTTCACACGCCTTTTGAAAGTATCAAGATTGTATTGGTAACGGAAAGTGGTATGGGGAAGCTAATAGACCCAATTTAGCAGTTCTACATTTTTGCAAATGTTTATTACCGCATAGCCTGCAGTGCACCCACCATAATTGAACGAAACGAGCTGTCTATGTTATTTGAAACACGAGACGCGAAGCGTGGAGTGTTTTAAGTAACACACATTAAGTTCAATTATAGGTGGAAGCACGATAAGCTATGCAGTAACATATTATTTCTATGCATGCGTTGAAAAGTTGATATGACCATAGCCCTCATAGCGCATGAGCATTACTTTACAGTCCTTGGTCAGCACTTTACAGTCCCTGGTCAACTTTGCAGTCCTTGAGGTCAGCAATTTGCAATTCGTGAACTTTTATGCTGTGAAGTATATTTACGTCATGATTTTACTTTCTCTATGTATTATTTTGATTGTAATTACGTTGAATATCCTTGACAAATGCCTAATTCTAGCAGCATTTGAAACATCTGGGCATTGCAATGTGCTAAATTGAATCACATCGACCTAATGCAGAATCAAAAATATCAAATTGGTGAACGATTTATCATAAACACATTTATCAACATTACCAGTATTTTGGTTTTCTGTCAGATAGCCGACAATATTCGATAAAATTTACTCCGTCGATCTTCGGATCTTTTACTGCTGTTACTTTCTTCATTATCATTTCTGTGGTTCTTTTCATTTTGAAGTCGCTATTTGGTTAATTAATTGAATGCAACAAATACTGGACACTAAGGTATCTCAATGCATTCAATACACAGATTCTGTATGCAAGAACAACTCTTAAAATGTACTGATCAAAATGCAAGGAGATGTAAGATCATGCTGAAAATAATCATGCTTGCTTGCTGAATGGGTTCTAATAGAAGATATAATCAATAAATCAAACACAGCAGCTAGTTTCCTAGATGCCACAACTTTTGTGTTTTTTAGCGAAGACATCAGTTAGATCGTTTTTCAGTTTCATGGTAGATCAGGCAAATAAACCAATACAATTTTCGGAGAAGCCATATCTGTACCTTTGAAATTATTTATAATAAGTATACATTAGAACAGGGGTAAGAAAATTTGAAGTTGAGGTTGACATTTACGTGGAATTGTCTATTACCATGCATAAACGATAAATCGAAAATATACAGTCAGATCAGCACGGTTCCCAGGTGCACGGTCATGCCTATGGCTAGAACCAGGGATAGACGCGGTTAACCGGCTAGTCTTGATCATCCCTTTTACCGATGTGAAATTGAATTACTCATTTTTATGAAAATGTTTCCTTCTTCCGAAACAATAAGTATACCGGTAGAGAACTATAATTTCAACAATTATAAGCTAAACTTGTTGCATTTTTCTGCAAAATTTAGTCTGTTTTAGCAGCTGCATTTACCGTGCGAATAAAAAGATCAACGGATATCTGCACAAGTCCATTAATATCCGAATTTTCATCCACAGTGATGAAAAAGTGATTTTCAGTGCACTCTCTGTAGTATTCCATCTTCATCCAGTATATCTTATGCGGATGACTAATCCAGTATATACATTACAGCAAACCTATCAAAATGGAAGCATGCACGTACAGAATACTTCAATAATTTGTTAAGTAAAAAGAATACTAGCTATAGACCTACAACATTTGCAAGCTACCGGTATGTTCGCAGCAATCAGATACAAAGGAAGCCACATTTGGAAGTTACCCATCAAATTAAATTGAGACCTCTTCCATGTAAACTCGCACTCTATTGTTACAAATCTCTAATACTGCTAAGGCCTTAAGACTTATTGGCAACTGCGAATTTTGTCGATCAAACGCAACTCACTGTGTGCCAGGAATGACGGCTTCACTTTGAAAATTTCCCATCATATTTCTCGACGATTTCTGATGCATTTTTGCATGAAAATTTCGAAAATTATGGTTTAAAAATCACACAATTAGCCCTTTTCAAGAAAATAACGGAAATTCAAAGTGGCGCACATGAAACCGAAACTGCAGTCTGGGGGTCGTCTAGTACGTATTATGCATCAACAACAAGTCTTGGAGGTCTTACTAGGTTTTTAAAAAATCTTGGAAGCGTCATTTTCGCTTGTGTACAAACCACAAAATGTGAATCAGTGGTCTACGTCAGATCGGTCAGCCCTCCAAGACTTGAAATAGCACAAGACTTTGAAAAGAGTAAAAAAAAACGGTTTCGATGTGTGTCCATTGTCCATGCTATTGTGAATAGTCTCATAATTTACATTTTCTAAAGGAATTAAGAAAACCACCGCGTCTTGCAAGAAATGTGCAGAAATCAATTTTGAAAATCCTGAACTTATGTTACTCAGCTCCTCCTTGGAGATCTTAATACAAAGCAATCATAGAAAGGTACCACCAACGAAAGAGTAAAAGAAGAGATTGAGAAATCATGAGATCTTCGAATAGCCTAGATAAAGACCTGAGGAAAGATCCTGAACTAATGGTTTCAAGGTAAGCTGAATTCAATTAATGATGACAACAAATCCCGACGATGATGAAGACTGACAAAATAATAAACACTATAAATTCTCTCATGGATCAGAAAAGACACTTGCAGTCACAATGAGATAACCATACTTCTCACATAAATGAAAAATGTGTATGGCTTGATTGAAATGCGAACCGGTCAAACTGCCGCCAGCTAATGAATAGCTTTACACCTACGACCCTAGTTAGCATTCCAGAGACAGTAATCCGAAACATTAGCTATTGTTAAGTTTTCATTGATGTGTAGGCGTTTGAACAGGCGTAGGAGTGCTGATGGCCTACATAAATGCTAAGAGGCACAAGGTGAACAGAATATTCTATTGAAACAATTGTAATTTTACATACTTTGCGAAGTTATTTTGGAAGGCATTTCAAATAATGCCAATGTAATGATGCACTTAAATTCATGTAATTGCTCTCCAAAAAATATAGAAATTTAGGATGAAAGAATACAAAACATATTGCATTCAGTTATCATAGAGTTCAGAGCTTTATCAGCGTTTAGTGAAGACGCAATGTCGACCAATCCGTTGTTTGGTAAAGTTAACTTGTCATCAAGATTGTCAACATAACAGCATACTATTGAAATTACCGGTGCAACGCAGTATAAAACCTCGGTTGACCTATGCTATTCCAAACTTTACTGTTGCACAATGGCTTAGTTAGCTACTTATATTCCTCTATCATTCCAAATCCTCTTTCTTCGATTTTCTGCTTCTTTCCCTTCAGTCTTCTGATGAAGGACACCTATGGTGCAAATGCTCGTCCTCTTCCCTCAAGCTTTGATTAAAAAAATAAAAACAAACTTCTATTTAAAACATGATTTCGAGCAAACTGTGACTCTTCCTCTAATGCAGGGGTTCCCACAAAGTTTTATATGCGACCCCGCTTTAAAGCTTGGATAGCATGGCGACCCAATTTTCCAAACCCAAATATGCACGACTTACAACCATACAAAAATTATATACGATGTACAAACAAAAACCACTATACAAATACTGGTAAAAATACTAAGAATGCTAATATAATAATACAATATAAACAAATAAAATATAAATAGTATACTGATTCTTTCTAGTTGTGATGAAGGCAACCGCTAGCACAGGCGTTTTTTCATACTTCCCAGTAATGCCTCAATATCTCAGGCGACCCCAGAAGCTGTAATCGACCCCAAAAAATCCGGCCGCGACCCCGAATTTGGGAAACGATGCTCTAATGCAATAACTTCAGAATGCATGTCACTGAAATAACGTTTTTGGAAAACATGAATTAATAATCACACAAATGCTCGATGAAGCTTTAAACGTCCTGACTTGACTTCATCAGTCTTATTTATGAAACCGATTTGGGATTAGAAGCTTTAACGCAACTACTCCCCGCTGATGGCTTGGCGGTGCAACCATAGACTCTTGCAGGACTGCTGTGATACCTACAAGATATTCTCCAGAAGCACACGCAGAGCTAATGCACTCACATGGTATCATGTGAGCCTAGAACGTGCACGTACTGTGAGTGGCTCGAAAAGCTTTTTCGCTCGCACGGCACAGCTTTGGAAGCAGCTTCCCCAGACCACTTTCCCTGACCAATGCAATCTTGATACTTTCAAGAGGTGTGCGAACAGGTTTCTGATGGGCACAGCTTCATCAGACTAGAAGATCTGTTTTTTTTCTTTATTTATTTTAAGTGATACAATTTATTACTTTTTCATTGAGTAACCCCTAGCTTCGTTCATGGCTCATAGCTGTGCTAGGGGTGAAAATTCTGTAAAAAAAAAAACAATTGTGTTTTCTTCTTGGATAGTTCTCATTAGATCTGACTCGATGGCTCCACCTTTGTCCAGAGAGGAGATTCATGAATCTCCTTTAAAACCCTCTAAAATCTGCATTATGATGCAAAAACAACCGAATTCAAATGAGTCCACTGAGCATGTTTAAAGCCCACAGTACCCCACATAGAGCAAGGCTTCCAGAATTAATGGAAATATGGCACATTCATAATCAGCATGCTTTATGAATTTTAAGTTAATGGGCTCTACGTTCTCAAAGTCAATTTACTTCATGAAGTAGCAACTGGTCCTTGATTATTGAAATATGATTCAATGAATCAAAGAGATGTTAGTGTTTTGAATACGATATGATGTAATGAAAAGAAGCATCGGGTCACTAGTATCCTTTTTCGTTCGTATACAAAGAGCGAAAATCCTTTTCAATTAGAAGAAGGTTAACACGTGAATCATCGAGTCCCAAGAAAAAATCTTGAAAAATTCTGAACTTTCATCATTTTAATAACTTTGCTTGGAGAAGAAGAGGAAAATTGAATATCAAACTGACACGATGTCATAAAAAGATAGTTTACATTCTACTCATCAAATATTTATCAGACTATCGAATGGATGATACAGTATAAGCGTTAAATCTTTGTTTGCTTTGCACGGGAGGTTCTTCGTTATGCAATTTGCCACGAGAAAAAATCGCATCCTTATTTTTAAGATGATATTCTATTTTGCCAGGTAAAATTCCATGACGCGCTTCGTCTCGATGGTCAGTCCCAAGGGCCGACCGGTACGGAACTCAGTCATTTGATAGTGGCGTGAACTTAGCACGAGAATGTATCAACATCAATGCCTAGAATATAATGAATGATCTTGCCAATTGTAAAATGTTCGCGATTTGACATCACGTTTCGCAAAGAATGAGTCTAAAGCTCAGAGAATTTAAGCTGCAATTTCACAATTTAGGGGACATATAAGAGAGGGAGTTCAGAAGACTTTGCATTGTCCTGAAGCATTCAGGAGAAGACATAAGTAAATAAAGTAATTATTTTGCAGGCTTAGGTTTTCATTTTCAATTCATGCTTAACAACTTATTTCAACTTTCTACTATGTTGATACTTACAATAACAGCTTCATAATTGTGATAGAAGTTGTAAAGGAGATACCACCAAACAAACGCACCGAAAAATTCTGCAACTCTGAGTCTTGATTTACTTGGTTCGACTGCCTCTCGGTATGGTCTGAAATAAAGAGCAATTAGATAAAAATGCTGATCAAGCTTAAAATTGGCTTTTGGCTTCTAAACAATATTATGGCAGCCATTTGATGAAAGTTGGACCGCCATGACAAAGGCAAGCGTAACATCAACATGAAAAGAAATCCTGATCACTTCTGCAATTTTTTGCGAAATTTCAATTTTCGCTTCTGTCTTCGTCGAAATTTAGCCGCTTTTGCAACAAACGATCATACAAAATATTATTTCGTCACTCTTGTGGTAGATTTCTGTTTCTTTTTTTTGCTAGACGCTTCTTGAAAGACACGTTTTGGAGAGCATCAAAGCAATCAAAATTCAATTCATAATCTACTCCATTGATAAAAGTTCATTAATTCCATACTTGCGTTTCGTCCTGCTTCTTTAAGAGAGACGAAGGAATCATTGACTTGATTATCGATGGATTTTCTGCTCAAGCGTCAAGCGGACTTCTAGAAAGTAGCTGATTTGAAATTGATGACTCCTTAAAATTGCAGGGTTTTTGAGGTCCCCTAACAACCTGCATAACTCCGTTCACAGTTTTAAAGGGCCTACATGATCCAAAAAGGTCCCCGTACTCTATCATCAAGGGTTCAGGTCTCAATAGGTCTCAAAAGGTCCATTCATATCTAAAAAGAGGCCTTCAAAAACTAAGAGAGGTTGCCGTTCACAATCTCAATGGGCTGCCTCACAATCTTTCAATATCTAAATATGGTCCCTTTCACAATCTCAAAGGGTGCCATCACGATCTCAAAGGGTCCCATCACGACCTCAAAAGCGCCCCTTCACAATCGCAAAAGGGTCACTTCACAATTTCAAAAGGGGCCCTGAACAATATTAAAAAGGCACCCTCACAATCTTAATAGATCCCTTCACAATATGAAAAGGGCCTCTTCAAAATTTTCACAATCTTAAAGGCCCCTTCGGAATCTCAAAAGGTCCCCTCACAAATTTGAAAGGACCCCTTCACAATCTGAAAAGGGGTCCTTTCAGAATCTTAAAAGGGGCCTTTTCAGAATGTCAAAAGGGCCCCTTCACAATCTCAAAAGCGTCCCTTCACAATTTTAAGAGTCCCTCACAATCTAAATAGGGTTCCAATCGCAATCTCCAAAAGGACCCCTTCAAAATCATGAATAATTAAAATTCCAAATTACTTGTTCATTGGCAAAACAGTTTCTCACTACTTAGTTTCGTCTGAAAAAAACGGAAATCCGGAAGAGTGGCAGCCGTGTAAATTGCAAGGATTTCGACCATTGTTGAACAATCTAAATTCAAAATTTCAGACATATACTTAAGAGAAAGTTTGTCTTTCAAATTGCATATGACACGGGGAAAATATATGGTTTTATTTGATAATTGACACATCAATCTTTTGATCAAGTAGTAGGCTTATATTATTTCTTTAAAAATTTGATGAGTGAAGCTGCTATTAAGTGACAAATAGGTACTATTTTATCAAAGCTTAGAGCATGCATCGATGAACAGTTTTTAAAACTAAAAATCAAAATGGCTATTAACAGACCTTCATAGCTCATAACGTCCAATCAGTATTAATCTGCTAGGAACCATAACCTGAACTTGCTTGGTTTCCCGGCCGTCATTCATTTTCGCATCGTAGACTGACGAGGTCTACTAGAGAATAATATCAGTGCATTCGAACGAGACCATTATAGTTTCTTCCGTAGTCGCTGAGTCTAGTTAACATCCATGTTGCATATCTGATGTATGTAAGGAATGCTGTAGTGTTTTCTTCGCTGGTCTAAACAACCAATTATCGAATATATGGCTTAAGACGGGCAACAACAGTGGTAAGCGACCGTCCAGCAGCATTGCCAAACACCTTTTGCAATGTGGCGAGATTGCGAGGGCCAGTCAAGGTTTCTCCGTCCTCAAACAAAGCAGGGGGAAGCTTCATTTAAGGGTGCTCGAGGCCTTATACATCCACAGGATGAAGCCAGACCTCTGTGTTCAGAAGGAGACAGTATTAAATCTTATTTTACCTTGGTAATTCATTCCGTCCTTTGACTTTTATTGTTTACTTACTTTCTTCTGTTCATGCCATTATGACGTCATGCTAGGCGCCACTTCGTCTGACGATCGTTAACGATATTCTGTATCTCGTGTCAAATGTAATTTTCATTCCGGAGTGCATCCAGTGTAGAGATCCGGCGAAATATATCGATGCCCGTGCAACCTTACTATGCGCTGTTCTTCCTGTTCAAGATACGTAATCGACATCATGTTTTCAGAAAATATATGGGAAAAACCGCAAATTAATGATGCCGCAAATTTTATCTAGCAGAAGCTGGTACCTGCTGACTAGCAAGAAGCTCACGATCGTGGTGAGTGCAGTCTCGTCCACAAGCATGATCACATACAAGATCTGAGTCTACAAAGCGCGGTAAAATATTGCGTTGGTTATAAATGCGAAATCCAGAATGTGCACTCGTATTAACTTTCCGCGCTCCCTTTCCAACCGCTTTCACAATGACTGTTGGAATCAGATTGCCTCGTCTTTCCCTTTCTTGGCCAGACTATTCTTTGATTTGGTAGATAGGTGATCAATTTCGCTCGAGAATTTTCATTTCGTTGGTGATATTGATTGTCCAAAGACCTAGGCCTTGACTCAGGACTTCTATCAGATAAATTGGTAAACTTTGTTGTCATAAAGCGTGAAAAAACGCTTGAAATGGTATTTTCCCAGTCGCTTAGCAAAACAATTCCACGAATGTCATATAACACGCGGTGTAAAGCTATAGAAAATGGCAAGTCGGACTCATGGCGAATGCGCTGAATTCGTGATTTGATAGTACCATGCAAGCGCTCCACTCTTCCATTATTGGAAGGGAAGTAATTTGATGATTTGCAATGTCTTATCCCATTACATCTCAGACAAGACTCGAGCTCATCAGACACAAATTGTCGACCATTGTCCGAAACCAGGCTCCTCGGCAGTCCGATGATAGAGAACAATTGAACTAGACATTCAATAACTGATCTACTATCCATCCCATTCAAAATAAAGGCAAAGGGCAAATGTGACTTGCAATCCATAGCTGTCAATGAGGTATTACCGTCCAGGCTATTCGACGGACCACACAGAACAATTGACATTTTATCCCACACAGACGTCGATTCACATTCAGAAATTGGAGCTGGATCCGCAGTTTTTCTGTGAATAGTGCAAGCAGTGCACCTTCTGATAAAATCTTCAATGTTCTTAGAGACTCCTGGCAACCACATACAGGTTCGCATTGCGATTTCATTTTTAGGACACCAAGATGACCTTCATAAAATTGTGGAAGCATGTAATATCTCAAAGTAGTTGGTAAGACAATGCGATCACCTCGGCAAACAACAGATCGATCAGGGCATTCTTTGGTAAGCAGCTCATGCCGGATATGATAATAAGGTAACAGCTCTGAAGAATCAGGACGCTTTCTCCAACCAGTCAGTATATCATCGTGCACTTTCTTTAGAGTACGATCTTCAGTTTTAGCACATGCACCGCGTTTTTGATCAATAGTCACAGTTTCCAAAATAAAGCAGTCAGAAAAGTTCCACATGATTTTGGGATTCGCCACAAATTGGATTTCTTGATAAAGCAACTGCTATAACATTGCGCTTGCCAATAAGTGTCCATCTCTCCAACCTCGTCGATAATTGATCAATTTGTTTCTTCTATATGGCAACAGGAGGAAGGTGACCAGTAGCCACAATAAATTTGGAAGCTGACATAAAGTCGAAAGCGGCGAACAGCAAATGCGATTGCCAACATCTCAAGCTCAATTTGAGAACATCGGGTCTCAGCTTGTGTAAGAGCTCTGCTTGCGAAAAGCCCTGGCTGTTAGTCCTGCAACAGTACACCACCAAGCCTACGATAGCATGCGTCTGTTTGAATAGCGATAGCCTTTCCATGTCAAAATACTTAAGCAGCTGCAAGTGTGAAATTTCTTTATTTTCTCTAAATCAGATTTCCTTGAATCAGTCCATAGAAACTTGGACTTCGATGTGCACATGTTCCACAGAGGCTTGGTCAACGCACTAAAATGAGGTACATTGCCAGAACCCAGGCACGTGCAAAGACCGAGAAAAGATTTTCATTTTGGTAAATGCAAAAATATAAAAATAATTCTCTCTCGCTCCCTTTCTTTCAGGCCGTCAGGTGGGTTTTGAAAAGACTATTTTTTGTGCGCGAACGCTTCAGGTTCATATAATTTATCGACGCTTTAAAAGTCAAAAAGAGATATATGCACAATGATTATATACTTACAAATTGATGAAGTAATAATGTGCATTGCGAGATCTATGTATTGCGATGCGACCAATCAAAAAGCTTGCCGTTCATGACGACGATTCAATTTGGACGCTTCACACAACGCAGTATCAACAGAACTTCCAGCACACTTTAGAATCTTCAACTCAAAGTCATCAATCGAGCTACAATCACAAACGCTCCGAACATGTACACTCAGCGCACTAAAATCATCACGATTAATAATTCTACAATTATGCTCTTGGTATCTAGTCTCGACAGTCTATGATGCTTTACTGATGTAATTGCTTTTACAAACTTTGCAAATTAATTCATATGCGATATTTGAACATTACAATTAAAGTTTTTTTACAGAATTTTCACCCCTAGCACAGCTATGAGCCATGAACGAAGCTAGGGGTTACTCAATGAAAAAGTAATAAATTGTATCACTTAAAATAAATAAAGAAAAAAAACAGATCTTCTAGTCTGATGAAGCTGTGCCCATCAGAAACCTGTTCGCAAACCTCTTGAAAGTATCAAGATTGTATTGGTCAGGGAATGTGGTCTGGGGAAGCTGATTCCAAAGCTGTGTCGTGCGAACAAAAAAGCTTTTCGAGAGACTCACAGTACGTGCGCGTTCTAGGCCCACATGATAGCATGTGAGTGCATTAGCTCTGCGTGTGTTTCTGGAGAAGACCTTAGGTTTGGGTACGCACTCATTTACTGCAGAGCTGCTTCTATCGAAATAGTACCTGTACAAGAGACTGAGTGAAGCAACATCCCGTCTGAAGGAGAGCAGCTGCAACTTGTTAGCAAGTTTTTCATCCATGAGATTCTTGACACGTTTCTCAACCCGTTCAAGGAGGTTAAGATGCGCTTGTGGGGAGCCTGCCCACAGATGACAACAATACTCCATCAGGGGACGAATAGTGGACTTGTAAAGATAGCAGACAGTTTGCGGTGGAAGATAGCTGCTGGCACGATGGAGACTACCAATGCGTTGCGCTGCCTGCTTGCTAATGGATTGGACATACGGTTTCCATGACAAGTCTTTCGTAACCGCCAATCCAAGAAAGGAGATGGAATCAGTCTTGTTCCCTGATCCCATTATCTGACATCTTAATGCTATGATCATCATCATCTCCTTTAAGTCGTGAGTGCTGAATACTCTGAGTTTTTGAAGGATTGAAGGAAACAAGCCAATTGGCGCCCCATTCTGAGACCCTGCGTAAATCTTCATTAAGAACGTCGCATAGCTGCTGACGTTGCTGAGTGTTCTTAGCCAGTCGCTCATTGGAATTGAAGAGTGTCGTGTCATCTGCATACATCATCAATTTACTCACTAGGCGGTCTGGGAGGTCGTTGATGTACAGCAGAAAAAGAGTGGGTCCCAAAATTGACCCTTGAGGAACTCCTGCATTGATAACATTGGTGGAAGACTTTTGTCCATCTAAGACGAAGGATATCTGCCGGTCACTAAGGAAGGAAGCAAGAAGTTTGTGGAGTTGATCAGCAACTCGATAGGACTTAAGCTTCATAAGGAGTCCCTGATGCCCGACTTTATCGAATGCCTTGGAAATATCCAGGGCAACTGATTTCGTCTCACCTTGTCTGTCAAGGACACGACTCACATGTTCAGTGACATATGAAAGAAGATCGGCAGGTGATCGAGAGTGCCTAAAGCCATACCGTTCTTCTGATAGAAAGCTATGAGTTTCAAGGATGTTAACAGTATGTTAGTTGATCACTGCTTCAAAAATCTTGCCAGCAATTGGAAACAGGCTGATAGGACGGTAGCTAGATGGAAGAGATGAGTCAGAACCTTTATTTGGAACTGGAACCACGGAAGCTACTTTCCAACAAGAGGGAAACTCACCGGTGGATACACATTTACTGAACAGTTTAGATAAAAGTGGAGAAAGCGCAGGTGAGAGATGCTTGAAGACCGAAACCTGGATGCCATCTGGTCCATTAAACCTAGGGCTATCGAGACACGCGATGATCTTTTTGACGTTTCGGACTGTGACTGAAGGAGGACTAGCTGTCTCATCAGTGCGCGCGGGAATTGGAGGTGGAATTCTGCCTCCATCGTCTAATGACGAATTCTTCGCAAACTCCTTGAAAGGAGGTGGGCTTTGCCTGCTGAGGTTGTCGACATAGAAGTACTGACTTCGGCATGACGAAGTGCTGGGATGGAGGATTTGTTCCTATTGGTGACACTGTTGTAAATGCTCCAGAAGTCCTTAGAGCCAAGCTTTTGGGTAGCAATGGATTTCCGTACATAGAAAGCGTAACGGCTTTTGGCCTGATGTATGGTTTCCTTGCAATGCCTACGTGCGGTTTTGTACAATTCAAGATTGCCAGCGCTCCTGTCACGCTTATACTTATGGAAAAAGTGGCCACGCTGGTAGGTTGCAGTTGCACATTCTGGTGTAAACCAAGGTTGCGGGTGGGGCTTCATTTGGAAAGTACGGTGAGGAATGTAGGCTAACATCCCTATCTGAAGCCACTTTGTCAGTTCTTGCGCCGACTTGTGGACGTTCTCGCTTAGAATCTAATTCTCAGCTTGAGCTTGACTGAGAAAAGTGCAGAAGCCACACCAGTCTGCTTTGGAGAATTGATAAACTGTTCTATGGAAAGGTGCAGACGGTGTGGAGCAAATTTGTTTGCCAGAAACTGTGATAACAAAGTGATCAGACGTGCCGCGGGAGAAGTAACCTTGTGTGAAAAACAAGTTGGATTTGAGGTGAGAAACAGGTCATGGAGATATCCAGTATCCCCAGCTCGGTCAGGCACTCTGGTAGGACAAGTGACAATTTGACTAAGGTTGCGAGAGACAGCGAAATCCTCGGCTGCCTGACCGGAGAGATCGGTGGTGCGTGAGTGCACAAGCCAGTCAACATTGTGCACGCTGAAGTCACCAAAAACGGCAACCTCAGCGCTGGGATACTCTTGTAGAAGAGAATCGATCTTATCAGAAATAACAGCGGTGTAGGAAAAATAGAAGAGTGGTTTTCTGTAGCGGCGCAGTGAAGGCAAGATACTCATGCCTTGGATCCTCTGAGCTACGAAGCCTTCTCAAGGGAAGGCTTGTCTCGGTATAGACTCCAAGACCATGACAAGGTGCTTTATCCATCCGGTGAAATATGTATCCATCAGGAGTAACGTCTCTTGACACACTGGGATCTAACCTGGTTTCCGACAGGGCTAGAAGATCTGGTGACTTACCTTGCAGGAAGATGTTGATGTCGCCGTAATTGGACCTCAGTCCTCTTACGTTGCTGAAGCTGATCCTGAGAGGGGTTTTGAGCTTGACGGCTTGACTACGTTTCTTCAGGCCTTCAATGTTGTGTGTTAAGTTCAATGTGTGTTTCAATGTTGTGTGTGTAATCAAGTTGTGTGTTAAATGATGATAATAATCCGCCTGAGACCTATAGCATCTACGACTAATAGAGCCTACACCTACTGGAAAAGTAGATTGACTTTGAAGTCAAATTTTAAATGAAATGACAAAGCTTGTGCCGGCTCATTTGAACAGCACTTCTGATTTGATCACTTACCTACGCAGCATTTCCTGTGATGATAGTTTTGTTTTTATCTCGTTGGATGTGGTCAGAATGTACCTAAGTATCCCTATTGATAATGCGATAATCCCTATCAACAACTTTGCCCAAAGATATTGACAAGATATCAATGACATGGGCATGACTGTTAAGGAAATTATCGATTGTGTTCGGTTTGTCTGTACGAATTTATCATCTTCTAAAAATTTCTCCGAAAAATATCTCTTTATCTCAGAAATTTTCACAATATCTCCGCGGAGGTACTATACTATATATCCGGAGTGGCAACACTGGGATAGAAAGTGCAAAAAAGTGGAAAAATACTGAAAAGGAAGGACGAGGTGTGAAAACACGGAAAATGCGGACATTTACGAGCCCTGAAAGACACCATTTGATCTTCTTCAAGACGATTCTTGATGTCGCTATATTAATCTCACAGGAATAGGATGGAAACCATCATGTTCATTAAACACATTCGACAAATCACCAAAAACACAGACATCCCTTAGATTTCGAGGAATGGCACTTCAACTGTTCAGTCTAATTGTGACCATCATTGATGCACTGCATCGATTATCAATTGCGAACGCACCATAGCTCTCAGAAG
The DNA here is from genome assembly GCA_907163375.1 of Prostheceraeus crozeri. Lineage (NCBI taxonomy): Eukaryota > Metazoa > Platyhelminthes > Polycladida > Euryleptidae > Prostheceraeus > Prostheceraeus crozeri. The sequence continues at coordinate 20,436 of CAJQUW010005777.1, forward strand.
GCAGTGTGCATCAACGGCTTCTTCGTACATGTAACGAAAGACGCTCACTCTATCCGACACGCATGTCAGTGAACATGAGATCTAATGATTTATTTCTACGCATCGACTGTGAGCAGGGCTGCCACTCCTATCAAAAATAAAAACCGGAAAGTCCCCTTAACCCTTTACTGCATGAATTTCGAAAAACTGAAGCAAACGAACTCAATATTTTTATATAAGTTCGTTTTGGTGTGTAATGAACATATGTAAGAAACCCAATCTACTTACTCAAAGAAAAACAACTAATTGAGGAAATATTTATTTGTTGTATATGTACAACATCATGCAATAAAGACTGCAAAATGACAGTGGTTGAATAAAATGTCATCTAGAAAGTTCGCTGACTCTTTGTTCACACATATAAAAGTTCACTAGCGGGTAAAATTCATCGAAGTCATATACCAAAAAATATAATTTTTACATGGTGTGAGATTCGTAAAAACAGTTGCGCTTTGGTTGCATACAGAAGTTGCGGCATGCAGCCAGTACATTTGATGAGTGTGTACAGCGGTTTTGCGTACTTGTTTTTGCAAAATGAACATCTCTTGTTTTTGCATAAAAATCGGCAGATGCTGATCAGACGGAAAATTCTCTTTGTCATCTCTGTCTAGTGATGCTGGGCGGTCTCTCTTACGACGTTGACCGGATGATAAAACCGGTTGACCGGATTGCAATGGAACTTTGAAATTTCAGCAGAGACATAACGTCTTTTTTTGGGGATGGACATAGAAGTGCAACGTCGTCTGTACAGTAACCAACCTTTAATGATCGCCACATTGATACAATAAAAAAATAAGTGGTGGTACTACTTGCGAGATTTCATTCTAACTCTGTATAGCGACATCAACATGTCTGAGAGGTCGACTCCGCCCATATTTGTGTTGTATGCATCAATCATTTTTGGGCATTGCACCGAAATGGTTTCCTTGTCTTTCCTGCTCAATCTCTGCACAGGTACTGACAGCTCACTACCAATATAATTCGACGCGAGATTGACTGCTGAACGTCATCACTCAGATGCTCGTCGTCACTTTCATCTCCAATCGGGATAAGTAACTCGGCATCATTTGCGTGCATCCTTGCTATCGCCAAGGCTTTAGATATTCGAGTGAGGCGGGTAGACATCTGAAATAAAAGGAAGAATTGACATACAAAGGACTAATGTCGATTATAGCCTCCTAGCTATTGAACTTGATTAATAATGAGCAAATCCTTATAGAACGCTCGATACTACTTCTATCCGTTATTGCATGGTGTTGTACATATACAACAAAGGAAACCTCAGAAACCGAATATGTAGCTGTTGGTGAAATGCTATGATTTTTATCGTGCATTTAGTTAGTGATCGATTCTATCAGGATAAAAATCTGCGAAGCTGTATACCCTTGACTTCAAATAAAACATCAGTCAATTACTCGGACAACTCACCTTGACTCCAGACGGGTGCACAAGTCACGTTCAGCCTCTTCTTGGCGTTGGATGAAAGCAGAATGCATCGATTAGCGTGTGGAAGTGTCACCGCAAGTCTATCAACTAATCAAATCGCACTCACAAAATAGAGCAATCCTATTGGTTGATCAATGAAAGCGTTGAAATTCGTTGTTGTACTCGTACAACGTCATGCAGTTAAGGGTTTTAAATATGTAGCCGTGGGCCCCCTTTAAGTACGAAGCTTACGATCATACGATATCACACAATCCGCAAGTTTTGAAAGCGTTCACGTAGAAGTTGGGTCCGTTCTAAGAGCGCTGTTAATGAATCCTTATAATCATCAAGTAAATAAATGGCATAATATTGTCACTGATGTTTTTCAATTATCAGTTTTCACAAGGTACACTGGAATGCATGACTGGAACAGCTTTCTATTTTGAAAAAACTGCTTTTCAAGGTTAAAGAGTGTTGTATTTCTACAAAACCCTCCTCCTCCTCCTCCCATAATGCAAAATCAGCAAGAATTTATTGAGAGCTTGACATCTTAGCTCAGTATAAAAACTGCATATTGTCGAATAGTCTACATGTAGGCCTGTGCCTAGTATTACTCAACTGTTTCAAAAACAACTCTCCTCATTTCGTTCAAACATTTTCGATCCAAATTCGAAAGTCACAGTTCTAGTGCAGCTGTCATTTTCAAATAATCATGCCATCATTTTCAATAAATCATGACGTCACACTATACAGTATTTTGTATTTATTGTGAAGAACTTACATGAAACCGCTGGAAATTGCCGTTCAGCTGCAAAAGCTTTTCTTCTTTCGAGAAACCGACAACTAATGACAAAAACTTTCTTACCATGCGCTATAAAGTTATAACGAATGTCGCTGAGGATAGGACCATCTTGATGTAGGATTGAGTGCCAGAACAGTGCCACCGACCCATCCGAAATTACTTAAATAACAATTTTCCTAAATCTTGGATTGACCGTCATGGGAGTCTTTGGAATGCCTTCCGATAACACAGGATTTGATGCCTTGTAACTGCTTTCTTTTGGACACGTTGAAGAAAAGGTGCATCGGGACTCAGCCACACTGCCAGCTTTTCCAAGCATTTCCAAGCAAAACGCTTTAAAGTAGGATAAAACTAATTAAAAAAATGAAGTCAATATGCAGTAGTTGCAGACTGCCACACAGCGAGATAAAACGAAACAGAGCGATTAATAGCTTGCAGACAGCGTCTGCTCGGAACGCTCGTGCTTGCTTTGCTTTGCTCGCGGTGTGACTGAGGCCTTGGAGTCATCCTGTGCATTTGGATACACTGGAAAACAAAACCTGCAGTTTTTCACCAGACGAGCGATTACGTAGAAGTGTGCTCTTGCGTTGTTGATCGAAGAATTAGATTGTGTTCGAGCAAATGGTGAGCAAGTGGAAAATATATTGTTATCATGGTACTAGTGTTAGCAACTGTTTTCTTTTGAATCGTAATTAACTTGCAGAAAGTCATCGTTGAGTCGCAATTACCATTTCAACAAAAAATTTGAAATTATCAGTGAAAGGAATTTGTAAGAATGAGTAATTTGTAATCAATTGAGAAATGAGTAATAAGTAATGCATTTGTAAGTGGATATATATAACATTTTCAGTCAACATAGTCATGATTTTGTGATAACTTCACGATATCACTAATTTTTTCCTAGTTCACAGATTTTGATGACCAGTATATCCTAACTTATTCATAAAAAAATGTTCATGTTCAGAATCCTTGCGATATAGGACTGTATGTAGTACGAATCTGTCAGTTTTAATCAAATCAGCTCAATAGCTCTTTTTCACTCTTATTATACATTTTTATCATTACCGCTAAAGTACACAAACATACCAGGCAAGCAATCTGCAGTCGTTGTACACGTATGTGAGAGAACAAAGACATGAATTCTCAAAATTGCTTTGTTTTGAACCTACGTTCACCTTCCATGGAGTTTTTGTACTTCATCGAATGGTTGCAGTAGCATTGCATGTGTACACTTGCTGATTGGAGAACGCCACAAGTCCTCATTAGGGCTGCTTCAATTAAAAATTTGAATTAGAAAGCATTATATTCTATTATACACTGCTGCAGGGATGATTTTCATCATCGTATGAGAATGATAAAAGTTTTGAATAAGTTTGAAAAAGAACTATTGAACTGATTTGATTAAAACTCACATATTCGTAATCCCTGCATTGCAAGGATTCTGAAGATGCCAAACATGAAAATTCTTTATGAAAATGCGTGAATATAACATTTTCAGTCAACATACGTGGTGTGATCCAAAATGTCCCGGACTAACCTACTTGCAGATAACCTGTGATAACGAATACTACTTCAGATGTAAATTTAGGTCTTTAAGGCATGAGAAATATGGTCGCCGAAATTTTTCCGGTCAGTTTTCTATTTTTAAAAAATATTTTTACATTTTAACATGAATTTCTGTATTTTCTGAATTGATCGAGATCCGATTTGTCTTATTGTTATAGTTAGATTGATTTTGATTTGTACCTTATTTGACGGATATCTTTGCCATGAATATTGCACGTCTTTTGTTAATTGCTTCATGTGTTACGATATCAATCAGTGAAGTTCATTCAGCACGCATTCATTAAGAAATCCGTGTCAACGATGGTTCTTCAGTTCTATTCAGTTTTCATGATGGATGTGCACAAGCGTGTCTTCAGTCGAATATCGTCAGTGTGATACGATACCCTCCTGATTCCGCGGCTATCGCTAATTGGTGACATTCTAAAGGAATTAAGCTGGGCATTATGGAAGCAAAGCTCCATCGAGAACTACTGCTTTATTTCTGGATAAGCGAATTTAAACGCGGAAGACAATCTTGTGGAGCAAAGATTCTTTTCAAACTGTTGGTCAGGCCGCAGGAGATTCCGGAAGAGGAAATCGATGTCAGTTGCGTTTGAAGTCGATTAACAGCACACAGAAGGATAACCATCCGTGGATGTTGTCAAGAGAGTTGCGAGCTCAGTTATCACACATGTCATGAACCAATCATCGAAAGACTTGGATATCGCCAACTGGCATCACGTATCGTACCGAAGTTTCTGTCACCTGAAATGAAGGAGGAACATGACTTCTGGCGGCACAGTCAAAATTTGGCATCTCCTCGAAATAGCACGGAGATCCAGTTTTCTGAAACTGCTCCAAACCAAAGGGGAAAGGGAGAGGATTGGGAAAAAGGCCCAACTTTAAGTATGTATCTGCCTCAAAGTAAGCGAAGAATCTGCAGAGTGGCGAAAATCAGGCGAGTCTGCACTTTGAACATGCGATCCGGAAACATCACATCGCCGGTCGTTGAAGCTGACGGTCTTTTGGAAACGCTTCGGGAATCCATCTGGTTGGACCTTTGCGGATATAAAGGAGTTAAGAATCAAATAGCGAATATTATTCCAATCTGTTATCTGAAAAGCGAGAAGGAAGAAAATAAAGAAAGCCACGAAATCATTCCCCTTACTTCGCTTCATGACAATGCTCCGATTCACACCTCGCAGGAGACAACCAATTGCCTAAACGAGAAACGGATAATCAACTCAATGAGCCATCCTCCTTTATTCACCTGACTTGGCCCGGGCCCCAAAGCAGCTTCTATCTCCACCCGCGTTTAGATTCCTCAAAAAAGCATCTTCGTGGACACCATTTTGAATCGCCAGTTGAAACTGCGGAGGATGCAGTTACTGAGTTTTTTTGATTCTTTAACACCGGGAATTTTTTCATAAAGCTTTTTGTTGAACTTGTCGACTTCGTTGGCAAAAAGTGACGAAATGCTATTAACGGGCCTTCTATACATTGATAAGTAAATAACTGTTTTCTGGAACAAAACATTGTTTTTTCAGTTATTTATTTAGTCAGGTTATTAGTGATAGCTTAACTGTTAAGTTAATCTAAATATATTAATTCTAAATCGCTAGAATTTATAGGAAAATCTTGAAATTCAGACAAAAATGTTTGAAAATTTTGAAAAAATAGAAAACTGACCGGAAAAATTTCGGCAACCATATTTCTCATGCCTTAAAGACCTAAATTTACATCTGAAGTAGTATTCGTTATCACAGGTTATCTGCAAGTAGGTTAGTCCGGGACATTTTGGATCACACCACGTATGTGACAATTTCACGATATCATTAGCTTTCTACTGGTCCACCGATTTTGATGACCAGCATAACAAGAAAGAACTCAGAAAATTCTCTTTCTCCCATTTCTTGATTCATGATTATTATACTCATTATTATACTCACATACTTGCTTATTGAAAAATTGCAACTTGTAAATTGAGCCCACAGAATTAAACATTTTGTTTATCTGCTTCGTTTTTGCTACATGTGTGATTAGTACGAAATCGAAGGTACATCGAGGAACCCATTAAGTGGGCAAAAAGAAATCCCTAATACCCTACAGAGATAGGAAAAAAGTCGTGCGTCGCTTGCGGATTAATGTGAGTGCTTTGATTGCCATTATATTAAAAAAATGATGTTGGCCCTTCCGATCATTATTAAAAAAAGTAGCAGGCGTACGAAAATTAGTTCACTTGATGACTTCACCATCGTCTTCTCACCATTCCTCACAGCACAGTGCATACACTGAATCGAATGTTACCAGGCAATGTGTGCTTTGATGTGTGTGAAGTGATATCACACCACGCACGCATCTCTCACTGGCTCTGGTGCCCTCTGCTGACAGCTTATTGCTTGCCATTTTCAACAGCAAGTGATACACGAATCATCCATTCGAGAAGGAGCAAGTTGTCTAATTCTGTGATGTGATATTTCGATATTAAAGTTACACACAATTCTTCCTTTAGGAAACCGAAGCGCGTGCAGATGAATCCAATTATGTGATTGAGCCATTTTAATATTTCGAGCACTGATCGATACACAATAACGGATGTAAGTTTATCATAGCTCATTTGAAAGCTGAGTAAGCTCTCGAATGATGTAGGGACCTATAGCACGTTGATGTACGACACGATTGGAAGACAAGAAGCTCGATTGAAATTCAGCGAAATTAAGGTTTTGCGTTTATATGATCAGTTCTGTACAGGGATTGTAAATAATTGACTGACAAATAGAAAATCAATTATTTTTCTATCAATCAATTAATTTTAATTGTAAATTTATCAATTAATTAATTTCTAATAGGAAATTTATCAATCAATTAATTGCAATTGACACGGCAAGCGATAGCTGGATCAATTTGTTCCCTAATGCAGAGGATCATTGTTCTCGGTGGTGGAAAACTAGTTAGTTAAAGCATGTGTGACATATGCGTGCATGCAGTCCGCTAGCCTGCGATTTTTAATTGTCAAATGGAAGTTTGTCTCTAAGGAGTGTGTGTAGACCTATATGGAGTTTGAATGTACAAATAAAAGTGTTTAAGTATGTAGCTTACTTCCCTTATATACTTTGGTGCAAATGTTTAAGGTGAATTCTTATAAACATAGGAATACCGCTGTGCTAGCATAGGTGGAATTTGTGGACACTTATCCAATTGATTGACAATTAATTGCAATCAATTTTAATTGTTCAATCAATTAATAATTGTATACGGTACGAATTATCAAGGAATTAATTGGTCCAATTAAATTGCACTTAATTTTTAACCAAATAATTTTTTACAATCCCTGGTTCTGTAGTTCTGTAGTGGGCTTGTTATCAATGTGTCAGAATCTGAAGACACCAATATACACTATTTGCCAACTTCAAGGACTTCGTCAGTCGCACAATGTATAGGCCTATCACAATTCACATAACGAGTCACAAGTAGTCGCATAACTCTAATATTCATCCATCGCTCAACATCAATGAATCAATCGACGCATGTCTCTCACTCTGCCTTGAAATAATGAAAACACAAGATCTTCTTAGATATTTTAGATATCCCAATCTAAAGCGGCTTCATTTTTTTTTGATTCGTAGCTCCGCAATGGACAGCAAATACCTACATTGTTTTACAAGATTGAGCGCCGCCTGTGTAATTTCGTTTATTTCCGTTCTTTTTCAGAACAGACTTTTCTTCGGAAAACCGTGAATTTTTCCAGAATCTCTTTAACCACCAAAATAATCGCCTCAGCTATTTTTTTTACGTTTGTAAATTTCAGGCATGAGATTGAGGGCAAATAAAAAACCCGGAACGAGCGAGCAAGTTTGCGAAGGGGGTCTGGTCTTGAAATTTTTGTGACCTTTTTATTGATATTTGGCATAATCTAATGTAAGAAAAATAGTTGGCTAGGGCGAAAAAATGGACGTTTTTTAAATAATCTAACTATTCCCGCGTATTAGGGTGGGTATGGCTTTTTTATTGCATATTTAGAGTTGAATTACGGAGAATGGTTCTTTTCAGCACCAAAAAACCCCGGTAAAAACCTGGAAGATTCTCAATACATGAAATTTTTCTTCTGTTCTGATTGTCCTGACCCATGTTTGGGTACAATAAGAGCTATTGACATAGGGAACATTTGCCTGAATCGGATATGCGGAAACTTGAGGCATGATTTTTGTTCGGTAATTGGCACCCGGCGCAATGCATACGAAATCACATCACAGTTACGAAACAGTGGAACACACACATTCAACAAACGTTTCTTTGTCTTTGCTACACCTTAGTGATTAGAGTAAGAAACTTTCACGAGGCATTCAGTGTCGCCAACAGCCGTGACAACAACCTCGAGACCAAAAATGTTCCGGTGTGCCAGTCAATTTTTACTCCCGCCAAAATTTACTCCCCAGTAAATTTTTCCTAGGATATTTTTAATCCCCTAGTAAATATTGCCTGGGGAAATTTTTACTGCCAGTAAATTTTTCTAGGAAATTTTACTCCCACACTGATTTGGCCTAGGCTATAGCAGCGATGCCTAATCCCAGCGATGTGCGTATTTACCATTTAGAATATGCAATACTAGGATGATTATTGTCTATTGTGTTATCATAAAAAGTAAACGCATTTACTGAGCAAAAATGGGTTTTTGTGGGATAACAGTGACAGGTTTGAAATCAGAGAGTCAAACTGCATCGGATAGGCTAAATTTACTAGGGAGTAGAATATTCTAGGCCAAATTTGCTGGGGGAGTAAATTTTGTCAGGGGGGAGTAAATATTTTCTAGGCAAATTTTACTGGGGGAGTAAAAATTTCCTAGGAAAAATTAAATTTTGTCAGGGAGTAAAAATAAACTGTTACACCGGCTCAGCCATGGCACTGGCAGATGCGACTTGGATTATGAACCAACATGACACATCATTCACGGTTTTTCACAAATCCACTATTCAAATCAAATTATGTGGCATTGGACGGTTTTAATGAAACTAATGCAAGCACAGCACAGCATGCGTTGAACATCACGTGATTGAAAGAGACGTGATTAAAAAATAGTGGATATGAAGTCTGACAATGACTATCATACCTGAAAGCCATACTTACATATAATTTTCCGCTTTCGTAATCGAGGTTGTAGATAATCTTCTTACATTATTTAGTGATGATAACTTTGAAATTAGTCTAGTGAGCATATTTACTGACCAAATAGGACTCGTACAGAGCTTGAGTTAGCATAAAAGTGAACACCCCGCGTAAACGAAAGTTCATTTGAATATTATTTCTGACAAGTAAATTTAATTATTATTTGATTTTGTACATATTAACATAATGATGATAAAATCACAGTAATTAAATATTATTGTGATATGATAATTATATTATATTGTGGATTCATTTGTGAATAAAAAATGTTTGATGAAATTCACATAAAATATCAAACTTTTGATGTAATGTTGGTTGCTATCAGACTATTCAAATAGATGCAGTGTAGAACTGAAATATTACAATAATTTTAGTAGAAGTGGTGGAATAATAACAGCAATAGTAATGAGATGGTAATATAGAATAATACATTGAGAAGCTAAATTAAAAGCAGCAACGCTAGACAGTGAGATTTATTTGTCTGTCATTATGAAATTGCCTTCACAATCCATAACAGACCATAATATCTCAAAATGCATGAAGTCCAAATATTTCAAACTCAGGTATGTGAAATTTATGTAACGAACACCGATCATGCCATTATCCAACACAAGATCCAATCCAAGACCAGCTGTATACCTAAGCATATCGGGAAAATTGTGGAAAGATTAGTGGCCTATGAATATCAAGGTCTGTAAAAAGTGATTAGATTGAAAGATATTGAATGTTAAGTATCACGACTATTTGATTGCGGAAGGATAGCAGAATCACGCATAATTTCTTCGTCCATCCTGCATAATGACAAAGAGATAACATTTAGAATTTCTGTGCTCATGTTAACCGTAGAAATATCCAACATTTTAAGAGATGTAGTGCGCGCTGGTAGACCAAAGATAAAGTGGTAGGCCTGTATCAATTACATGTAGGCTAGTGTTGATAATTAAAAAAAGATACGCATGTAATATGATGGTATATGTCTGCCTATAATGCCGAATCAGATGGCCGGCGGGCCGCGAAACTGTGACATTTATTTTATTTTGTTAGTTATCCATTTTGAACATCTCCATTTCATGACTAAGGCCTGTTGAGGGTTAGGGTATTTCAAATATTTTATAGCCTACTACGCCTACCCTGTAAAAGTTTATCGGATCATTTTTTACCAGAAATACATGAGTCGATACTGCTTTAAACTCTCTTGATAACCAGTGAAATAAGACAAAACATGTCAACTTTAATTTAATATGACCTTTTAGGCCTAGGATTGAGTGCGTGGAAAGGTACGAGTGGTGATAATGCAATCACAATTGGCAAATAAATAAGCAAATCCAAAGAGACGAGTTTGTCACATAATCTGGACTAGGCACTTCATGAATTGACATTCCATTCTTAATTGATGGGGACATGAATGTAAAGGGAGATGCTTCCATAGTACAAGTAACGATCGATAGAATTCAAACGCCTTGCTATAGCCATAGTTTAAAATAGATGCAGATAAGATTACACGTGTTATAGTGGCAGAAAAACTTGTTCTCAGACCTATATAAGACTAAGGAGTTTTTGAATGTCTTCATAACTAATGTACATGGTCATGCTCCACAAAGAGCAATATTTTCATTTTCAAACTTAAATAAAAAATCTGGTGTTTTGCGATGGATGATCATTGTATAGGATAGTTGATGTTGAAATATGTTTGATTTTGATGGTTTCTGTGAATTTTCCCATCTAATCCCCTTAGTTTTTAGCCTAACATGTTCGGAGTTGACATATAACGTTTCCGGAGTTGACATTCACCGTACGGATTGACCATCTCCTTGTCAGGGATGACAATCACCGCTACGGAGTTGACAATTATCCAAATCTTTCTATAGACTTATCGGTCATAAGCGTTCGAACAAAGTTGGCCAAACATCCGGATCGAGTCTATAGGTCCTTAGCTATAATGCAATGCAGGCAGGCCCATTTAAAATGTTTCCTGAAATTCAAATATTGCATGCGTACATGTACGTATAGGCCCCTCTTAAATAAAAACACAACCCATCGAAATCGATCACGATATTGATAATCTATATTTCAAATACAAAATAACATGCTTGTGAACCCACAGCTGATGGTGAAAGAATCGTTCATCACATTCCATAAATCCCACTCATTGCCCACATCTTGATCAACAATCACTATGAGTTGTAATAGTGTCCCATCAGTGCTTGATAGAATAATGGCGTCTGCCCAGTAGGTGTGTCTTATATAGCTTTGAATGTCGGTGCGGCCAAAGTTATTCTGTCCTCACGTAGTAAGCCAGTTGAAGGAAGTTCATCCCACGGTTGTCCATGACCTTGATTTCGAATAACCCTGTCGCCGCCGTTTGAGAGATCCGTGAACTTGGCCTAAACAGCAATTCAGGTGGAAATGCATGCCTCTATACCTTATTCATTTTGAAGGAGTAACTTACCATGATACGCTGGTTGTCGTATGCAACAAGGACCCATTGTCAACCTTCGATTTTCGTCATTGCAACATTCATCATGTGCTCCTTGGTATTCTGAAAGTAGAAATAAACTAGAAGACAAAGCAACTAGAGAACGAGACCTTATTAAGAGCTACAGCAAATACTTGGGAGGATTAGATGATTCCGTACCGCAGTCCATAATAGACTCCGCCTAGAGCAAATCAGTTTGATACCGTTGCCGTCTAAAATCAAATTAGCTCAAAAGATGTCATAATTGATTATGATATTGACGCAAATAAAAATACATAAAGAGCGGGCGCGGATTGTGAAATTCCTATAAGACTTACCGGATTTTTCAGTTCTTTCATTGGAAAAATTGGAAATAAGCAGGTTGAAACAATTGCAAGTCGCTGGATGCTGGCAATAAGCACCCCAAATGGCGGTACTTAATCAATCCATTTCCTCAGTCAGTATTCTAAAATTGTCAAGACATACAATTTTACATGAGGTTATTAAATGCCTTGTGCATGTACGAACCTGATGAATCTTCATTGTGTGTGGAGACTCTAGGAATCCTCAAACGGAATCTCGCAACCATATCATTGAGTTCCTCGCTGATGTCAAAACAGCTTTATTGATGTAGCATTGTCCAGAGTATACGATTTGTGGAAGGATGGTGTGTGGCTTGAGCCTTTGTTTCGAGGAGAAAGGACTGTGTCTGTATGCATGGCAATTGAAAATGGACAGATGGTGCTGTGGCGCAGCTGGCTGCGCTGATCACTGAGGGGTGTTGGGCTGGTCAAGAAGCTCAACAGAAGTCTTGCAATCTGGAATGGTGGTCAAACCTATTAAAAATCTATGATTATTACATGACTAAATTAGTACGAGAATAGTTATTATTATCTCACCATTCGCCGATCATTTGCATCGTCTGAACGTTTTAGGGAGGCTCCCCTCAACGCCATCTGCCAGGACCCTGCCATGTCCAGCACCTGACGTCCATGTCAGCTTGTGTATGAGGGAAAATTGTCGCTGAAACCGAAGAATCAACATAAAATGGGTGTTTGTTTTCCGAAGGTGTTGGTTGGCCATCGACCAGAAGTGTATCGATCTAATTGATGCGTTCTCGAGAGCCAGTTATCACCGAACATGATGCACCCTACAGGAAAAGCATTTTCTAATGGCAATAGTACAAATTAAATCAATCTTCTTTTTATAAGCAACTAAAAAATGAGCGATGGAATGAAACTATTCTACAAACGAAAGGAAACATTTGCTGTAAGGCCGAATCAAAAGAAGATCAGCATGGAACTTTGCATTTTAATAACTTGACACTTTTCTAACATTCTAATCAACACACTAGCACAATATTATAATTTAATTATGTGATGCTGTTGCCTACGATTTCAATGTTGTTGTACATAAATACCTCTACACTGACATCATTTCGAATGAGATATGATATGGGAATTGTTTAAAAAAGTACGTATAAAATACTGTCTTCTGAAAGTTTGTCATTCACTAAAGAAAATAGGTCGGCTATTTTATAAAAGTATAATTGGGAATCTACATTTTATATTGAGTTGAACAAATAACAAAGTTAATTTTTAATTTTAAATATCGTCCATTCGCAGATAGCCGCGTTGAAAGATTTTCTCAGCTTTCGAGGAGGAGTGTTCACTGCGAAGTTATAAGCAGATGCCTGATGCAAACCGTCGGTAGCACCTGTTCCGGCACCACCTCTTGTGGTAGCATCTACTGTTGTATTTACAACAAAAATACCACCATTTATTACAGACAATGCCTCCGTGAATATTAAAAACCCCTCTTTTGCTGTCCTATTTGTACAGATGCAGTGTAGGAGGGCTCAGGTATCAATGTTTGTATGCTTACTCCCGAACCACTAGTGGAGTGAGCTTTACACTCCGATACAAATACACTGATTGCCGATGAATGTAAATTTAGGAATAATTAAAAAATTTAGGATTTTAACTCATTTTGGAGATCGGAGCTGCATGCTTTTCCTTGATTTGAGCCTCGAGGAGCTGAAAATATGCATGAACCTCAGGATAATTAAAAATTGATCGACTTGATCAAAGTGACGTAAAATAAGACTAAGTGGATCTAATTGAAATTGATTCGCTCTAGCAAATCCATAAACCAGGTGATGCAGCACCCATGGCGAATTTGGAGATGATTGTGATCCTTTCAGTCAAAAGTCGAGAAAGTCAGCCTAACATTATACATTTCGTTTCTGAAACAATAGTCGTTAAAGAGAGCAGTGAAACACATGTTTACATGATGGATATTCTTTCATAACTTCATTATATATGAGATTCATTAAATATTCATTTTATATGAGCCAATCATCTTCTGACTGAATAAAATCCGAATTTTAGACATTCCGCTGTGTAGTTGGTCGAAATCACGCTGCGCGCACAGATGTGGACGTCACTCGTCAAGTGTCAGCCATATTGCAAGCAGCAACTTTCAGCCAACATACGCCTTAAGAAATTTGGAATCAGTTAATGTCTACAATGTTCAATCGGATGAGAGATTTGTAGATATCTCAAGGTAGACAGGAAAAAAATCATAAAATATTTTGCCTGAGATGATCATCTATTATTTTCTGTAAAAATATATGAAAATGTAAGAAATATGTTACAGACAGTTTAATGGTGTTTGGGACAAAATTCAACACTCGAACAATGTAGGCGACACTGCTACAAAATATTGTGGGGGACAAATGTCCCCCATGCTCCCAGGGATGTGTCTCCAAATTTTCATACATTTGATTCTGATGACTCAACAATCATCTGTATGTACTAATTAGTTCTCCAGACTAATTTCGTATTCTGAACAATGTGATATATCGTACATAACATCAACGTCCTTGAGGAATATTCCCTATAAGAGGTCGTTGCACTTTCCACTTTAAATGAAATATTTTCTTATATCGGCGTTGGTTACAGTCATCAGCAGTAATAAAATCCATGATGATAAGTAAATGCTACATAGTCAACAACTCAATAATGACTCGATGATGTCATGTTTAAACAATTCATTTATTAGCTAATGGTCGACAAATTCTTATTTCTTTATCATTGTAACATATAGCTACCTCGAATCAGCTGATATTTGTTGAATGAAAGTAAATTTTGATCTCCGCTCCTTTAACCACAACATTATGGATTAAAATTTTATTATCATGATTTAAATTTCCTTCTTAATATTCAAGATAATTTATTGTATATAATAAATAAAATTTAAACCAAATATATTTATTTGTTTAAATTACTAAACTATTCAAATCTGAGAATGTGCACTTTTATGCTAACTCAGGTACCGTTCGTGATACTTAAAATTCAATATCTTTCAATCTAATCACTTTTTACAGACCTTGATATTCATAGGCCACTAATCTTTCCACAATTTTCCCGATATGCTTAGGTATACAGCTGGTCTTGGATTGGATCTTGTGTTGGATAATGGCATGATCGGTGTTCGTTACATAAATTTCACATACCTGAGTTTGAAATATTTGGACTTCATGCATTTTGAGATATTATGGTCTGTTATGGATTGTGAAGGCAATTTCATAATGACAGACAAATAAATCTCACTGTCTAGCGTTGCTGCTGTTAATTTAGCTTCTCAATTTATTATTCTATATTACCATCTCCTTATTATTGCTGCTATTATTCCACCACTTCTACTAAAATTATTGTAATATTTCAGTTCTACACTGCATCTATTGGATAGTCTGATAGCAACCAACATTACATCAAAAGTTTGATATTTTATGTGAATCTCATAAATCATTTTTTATTCACAAATGAATCCACAATATAATATAATTATCATCTTACAATAATATTTAATTACTGTGATTTTATCATCATTATGTTAATATGTACAAATAATAATTAAATTTACTTGTCAAAAATAATATTCAAACGAACTTTCGTTTACGCGGGGTGTTCACTTTTATGCTAACTCAAGCTCTGTAGTATCACGACTATTTTGATTGCGGGAAGGATAGCAGAATCACGCATAATTTCTTCTGTCCATCTGCATATGACAAAGGAGATACATTTAGATTTCTGTGCTCATGTTAACCGTAGAAATATTCCAACATTTTAGAGATGTAGTGCGCGCTGGTAGGCCCAAAGATAATGTGGTAGGCCTGTATCAATTACATGTAGGCTAGTGTTGATAATGTAAAAAAGATACGCATGTAATATGATGGGTATATGTCTGCCTATAATGCCTATATCTGATGGCCGGCGGGCGCGAAACTTGTGACATTTATTTTATTTTGTTAGTTATCATTTTGACATCTCCATTTCATGACTATAGGCCTGTTGGAGGGTAGGGTATTTCAAATATTTTATAGGCCTACGCCTACCCTGTAAATGTTTATCGGATCATTTTTTACCAGAAATACATGTGTCGATAACTGCTTTACATCTCTTGATAACCATTGAAATGAAGACAACATGTCAACTTTAATTTAATGCATTTTAGGCCTATGGATTGAGTGCGTGTAAAGGTAGCGAGTTGGTGATAATGCAATCACAAGTTGGCAAATAAATGAAGCAGAATCCAAAGAGACGAGTTGGTCGACATAAGTCTGGACTAGGCAATTCATGATTTGACATATCCATTCTTAATTGATTTGGGACATGAATGTATAGGGAGATGCTTCCATAGTACAAGGGAACGATCGATAGAATGCAACGCTGCTATAGCATAGTTTAAAATGAGATGCATATAAGAATAGCACGTGTTATAGGTGGCAAAAAACTTGTTCTCAGGAACCTATGATAAGACTAAGGAGTTTTGAATGTCTTCATAACTAATGTACATGGGTCATTCTCCACAAAAGAGCAATATTTTCAATTTTCAAACTTAAATTAAAAATCTTGTGTTTTGCGATGGATGATCAATGTATAGGATAGTTGATGTTGAAATATGTTGATTTTGATGGTTTGCTGTGAATTTTTCCCATCTAATCCCCTAGTTTTTATTCCTAACATGTTCCGGAGTTGACATATAACGTTCCGGAGTTGACATTCACCGTTACGGAGTTGACCATCCTTGTTCCGGAGTTGACATTCACCGCTACGGAGTTGACAATTATCAATCTTTCTATAGACTTTATCGGTCATAAGCTTTCGACAAATTGCCAAACAGTCCTGATCGAGTCTATAGGTCCTTAGCTATAATGCAATGCAGGCAGGCCCATTTAAAATGTTTCCTAAATTCAAATATTGCATGCGTACATGTACGTATAGGCCCACTTAAATAAAAACAACCCATCGAAATCGATCACGATTATTGAGTAAACTTATATTTCAAATACAAAAATAACATGCTTTGTGGAAGCCCACATCTGATGGTGAAAGAAATCTTTCATCACATGTCCATTCCCACTCATTGCCCACTCTTGTTCAAACAATCACTATGAGTTGTAAGTAAGTGTCCCAATCAGTGCTTGATAAGGAATAATGGCGTCTGCCCAATGTCGGTGTGCTTATGATAGCTTTGATGTCGGTGCGGCCATAAGTTATTCTGTCCTCACGTAGTAGCCAGTTGAAGAAGTTCATCCCACGGTTGTCCATGACCTTGATTTCGAATAAGCCGCTGTCGCCGCCGTTTGAGATATCCGTGACTTGGCCTGAAATACAGCAATTCAGGTGGAAATGCATGCTCATACCTTATTTCATTTTGAAGGAGTAACTTACCTGCATACGGCTGGTTGTCGTATGCAACAAGGACCCATTGGTCAACTTCGATTTCGTCATTGCAACCATTCATCATGCGCTCCTTGGTATTCTGAAAGTAGAATAAACTTAGACCGTATTAAGGAGCTAAGCAAATACTTGTGAGGATTAGAGGATGCCACAGTCCATAATAGGCCTAGACAAAATCAGTTTGATACACGTATGCCGTTCAATCAAATTAGCTCAAAAGATGTCATAATTGATTATGATTATTGACGCAAATAAAATATCATAAAGGCGGGCGCGGATTGTGAAAGGTTCACTATAAGACTTACCGGTTTTTCAGTGCTTTCATTTGAAAATTGGAAATAATCAGGTTTGAAACAATTGCAGTCGTCTGGATGCTGGCAATAGCACCCCAAATGGCGGTACTTAATCAATCCATTTCCTTCAGTCAGTATCTAAAATTGTCAAGACATACCTTTTTACATGAGGTTATTAAGAGTGCATTGTGCATGTACGAACCTGATGAATCTTCATTGTGTGTGGGACTCT
Organism: Prostheceraeus crozeri; assembly: GCA_907163375.1. Taxonomy (NCBI): domain Eukaryota; kingdom Metazoa; phylum Platyhelminthes; order Polycladida; family Euryleptidae; genus Prostheceraeus; species Prostheceraeus crozeri. Next base: position 38,137 of record CAJQUW010005777.1, read on the forward strand.
AGGAATCCTCAACGGAATCTCGTCATCCATATCATTGAGTTCTCTCGCTGATGTGCAAAACAGCTTTATTGATGAGCTGGGCTGGTCAAGAAGCTCAAAGAATGTTCTTGCATCTGGTATGTCAATACCTATTAAAAAAATCTATGATTAGTACATGACTAAATTAGTACGAGAATATGTATTATTATCTACCTTTCGCGATCATTGCATCGGCTGAACGTTTTAGGGAGGCTCCCACACCATCTGCAGGACCCTTGCCATGTCCAGCACCCGTGAAGTTCCATGTCAGCTTGTGTATGGATGGAAATTGTCGCTGATAGACCGAAGAAATCAACATAAAATGGGTTTTGTTCCGATATTGTGTTGTTGGCCCATCTGACCAGAAGTGTATCGATCTAATTGATGCTTTCTCGAGGATCCAGTTATCACCGAACAGATGCACCCTACAGGAAAGCATTTTCTATGGCAATATTATCAAATTAAATCAAATCTTCTTTTTTATAAGCAACTATAAAATGAGCGATGGAATGATAACTATCTACAAACTAAAGGAAACAAGTTTGCTGTAAGGCCGAATCAAAGAAGATCTGCATGGAACTTTTGCATTTTAATACTTGACACTTTTTCTAACATTCTAATCACAATAGCACAATATTATAATTTTAATTATGTGATGCTTTGCCTTCGATTTCAATGTTGTTGTACATAAATACCTCTAAACTGACATCATTTCGAATGAGATATGATATGGGAATAGTTAAAAATGTACGTTTAAATACTGTCTTCTGAAAGTTTGTCTTCACTAAGAAAATAGGTCGGCTGATTTATAAAAGTATGAATTGGGAATCTACATTTTATATTGAGTTGAACAAATAACAAAGTTAATTTTTAAATATCGTCCATTCGGCAGATAGCCGCGTTGAAAGATTTTCTCAGCTTTCGAGAGGAGTGTTTCACTGCGAAGTTATAAGCAGATGCCTGATGCAAACCGTCGGTAGCACCTGTTCCGGCACCACCTCTTGTGGTAGCATCTACTGTTGTATTTACAACAAAAATACCACCATTTATTACAGACAATGCCTCCGTGAATATTAAAAACCCCTCTTTGCTGTTCCTATTTGTACAGATGCAGTGTAGGAGGGCTCAGGTAGTCAATGTTTGTATGCTTACTCCCGAACCACTGGAGTGGAGCTTTACACTCCGATACAAATACACTGATTACCGATGAATGGTAAATTTAGGATAATTAAAAATTTAGGATTTTAACTCATTTTGGAGATCGGAGCTGCATGCTTTTCCTTGATTTGAGCCTCGGAGGAGCTGAAAATATGCATGAACCTCAGGATAATTAAAAATTGATCGACTTGATCAAAGTGACGTAAAATAAGACTAAGTGGATCTAATTGAAATTGATTCGCTCTAGCAAATCCATAAACCAGGTGATGCAGCACCCATGGCGAATTTGGAGATGATTGTGATCCTTTCAGTCAAAAGTCGAGAAAGTCAGCCTAACATTATACATTTCGTTTCTGAAACAATAGTCGTTAAAGAGAGCAGTGAAACACATGTTTACATGATGGATTATTCTTTCATAACTTCATTATATATGAGATTCATTAAATATTCATTTTATATGAGCCAATCATCTTCTGACTGAATAAAATCCGAATTTTAGACATTCCGCTGTGTAGTTGGTCGAAATCACGCTGCGCGCACAGATGTGGACGTCACTCGTCAAGTGTCAGCCATATTGCAAGCAGCAACTTTCAGCCAACATACGCCTTAAGAAATTTGGAATCAGTTAATGTCTACAATGTTCAATCGGATGAGAGATTTGTAGATATCTCAAGGTAGACAGGAAAAAAATCATAAAATATTTTGCCTGAGATGATCATCTATTATTTTCTGTAAAAATATATGAAAATGTAAGAAATATGTTACAGACAGTTTAATGGTGTTTGGGACAAAATTCAACACTCGAACAATGTAGGCGACACTGCTACAAAAAACTGTGGGGGACAATGTCCCCCATGCTCCCAGGGATGTGTCTCCAAATTTTCATACATTTGATTCTGATGACTCAACAATCATCTGTATGTACTAATTAGTTCTCCAGACTAATTTCGTATTCTGAACAATGTGATATATCGTACATAACATCAACGTCCTTTAAGAATTTTCCCTATAGGCGGTCGTTGCAATTTCCATTTTAAATGAAATATTTTCTTATATCGGCGTTGGTTACAGTCATCAGCATAATAAAATCCATGATGATAAGTAAATGCTACATAGTCAACAACTCAATAATGACTCGATGATGTCATGTTTAAACAATTCATTTATTAGCTAATGGTCGACAAATTCTTATTTCTTTATCATTGTAACATATAGCTACCTCGAATCAGCTGATATTTGTTGAATGAAAGTAAATTTTGATCTCCGCTCCTTTAACCACAACATTATGGATTAAAATTTTATTATCATGATTTAAATTTCCTTCTTAATATTCAAGATAATTTATTGTATATAATAAATAAAATTTAAACCAAATATATTTATTTGTTTAAATTACTAAACTATTCAAATCTGAGAATGTGCACTTTTATGCTAACTCAGGTACCGTAGGACTCGTTAAGCTGTTGAAACAACTGCTGAAAGTCGAGCATGTTATAACAAAATAAATCGATAACATCAGCTGACTTGCGATCAATTGCCAGGATCCATAGTACATTTGATGATTTATTCAACTTTATATGCACAAAATACGGTTCATTAACGAAAAACTTTCTGGCTGAAAATTAAATCAATTTGATTTTCTGCCGGAAAATGTTCAACCGACTTAATGAACGACGGTGTAACACCGTGATCTGCTGAATGTTCAGTCGGTCTCGGTGTTGCACCGTCGCTCATAAAGTCCGATGAATACTCGGCCGGTTGAACACTGAAAACGGTATAATTTTTTGTCTTTAGAAATTTAGCTAAGTCCAAATTTTCAGTGACAGAGGTTTCCTTGGATCGTTGCTTGAAAATATTGAAGCACTTGTGCGGAGAGATGTGATATGATGTGATGAAACATGACTGCTCAACAAAGCATGCAGATAAAATTAATTTGTATAGTGCTGTAAGGTAGGGGTCTTTAAGTGAACTAATTTTATCGACTTTTAATGCACTACTTTTTGGCCCTTTTCGAGTTGCCAAATCGATGTGACTTTGGCAACTCGAAAAGGTGATTATTTGCAAAAATGTGTGCTTTTTACATGAACTTTGTCAAGGTCTCAGCGGAATTTTTAGTCGGTCAGAGCCCGCTTATTTTGGGAAAACCGGCAATTCTAAGTTTGTAAACAAATTAGGAAATCGCACTCGCATGTGAGTTGTGATTAAGTTTCAACCAATATATTTAGTAAAAACATAATTTTAAGATTCTGTTGTTTTACTGCATGTCGTTGCATCGATACTGTAACAGTTTTATGCGTTTTATGGTCTTTTACTGTGTCATTATCTCATGAACTTTTATTGCGCGCAGATTTTAAAAATGTGAGTGCTGTTCGGTCTGAGTTTGTGTTGTGCTGATCTGGTACGAACGCAAGCCGGCCAGTTCGTGATCAAATCATCAAAGGCTACTATATGTGTTCGTTTCCATCCACAGTGGAATCCGAGTATAGTGACGCGGCTTCGGACGCGGAAGAGGGTATTCGCCTCTTACGTCTAGACGGCGAGAGCCGTCCTACTGAGTCCTCCAGTGGTACGTCTGGCGTTGGCGAGAGCCGGCAGCGAAAGAGAGTGTCGTGGGCAGACGAGGCCGAAGAGGAGGAGAAGGAGGCGCGAGAACAGCAGCGAGCGCGGACATCCGAGAGGGTAAGTTGTCGCAATTCGTTAAACTTATTTGACCGCGGAACTAGCCCAGGCAGCGGTGGCCGTTCCCACGTTCAAGATGTTCTAAACGTCAGATCTTGTTTAGATAGGTTCTACGACAGATATTCCGTAGAACATCTGGTCTCTTTTTGCGGAGGTAATTTTGCTCTGTGGTATCGCCGTTTTAGAATGGCATTGGAAACTTATCCCATGCGGGAAAGGAAGTTCGTTTTGTGCTCAAAGCTGAGTGATTCAGTATATGCAGAGTTATGTCGAGCACTTGATGTGGGAAGAGTACAGGATAATCTTACAGATATATTAAATTTCCTGCATATTTTTTATGCTGAGTCTGATCAGTCGAAAGAGCTGTTCCTGGAAAAAGGTGGCGGAAGCCCCAAAATATACGCGTGTGTCGTTGAAGAATATTCCTCATTTAAAAGGGGGTGATTTTGACGTTTGGTTCAGAAGGTTAGATTCTGCTCTCGACAGTTATCCGCCGAAAGAGAGGATTTTTCAGCTCAATTCACTTTTGTCCGATGAGGTGTTCGCGTTTGTAAGTAACCGTTCAGAGATGGAGCAGAGTGATTTGGGACTGCTCGTCAAGAGTTTGCGACAGCGATACTCTAAAGCTCCTAGTGCCGCGAGAGCGAAAGAGTTATTTTATACGCGTACGCAGCGAAGAGGTGAGTCCTTGCGCGAGTTTGAGGGAGAACTTAGGAAGTTGGGGCGCATTGCTTTCAGAATTTTGGGGAGAAAGAACGAGAACGGTGCATCATTGAAAGAATGATTGAGGGCACTACGAATGTAGAAGTAGCCCGCCACTTTGCATTGTCGCCACCTGAAGAGGTTGGTCATATTTTGAAGGTTGACGATAGATTCCGCGAAATTCCACTTCTGTCTGCGGAGTCATTCGTGCCGGATGTGGGAGACAAGCGCGAAAGTGTGGTAAGTCAACTGAACCGTCCGGTGCCGTCGCAAGATAGCAGGGTGCCTGGTAATGCAGGTTCGGACAGGAATTGGCATCAATCTCGTGGGGCGTATCGGGAACAGCAACCCTTTGCTAGACGGTTCCCTAGATCTCCTACACCTCCACGTGGGGAAGCATCTCGCGCAAGCGATTTCCGTAGATCTTCTGGGAGATGTTTTGCGTGTGATCGCGAAGGACATTTTCGACGGGATTGTCCCTTTCGTGATTTAAACGAATAAGCGAGGCCAATGAAGTAAGTTTTGATCTTCCTCCGGGCGAAATTGGTCTCGCGGAATGTCTGTCTGGAACTGCAAAGAAGAAAGTCAGTAAGAATGTAGTCCAATTTATTATTGCCCATCGTAGAGGATGGGGTTTGTTAGATAGCGGCGCCGATCGTAGTGTGGTGCATATTAACCTTGCAAGAGAAGTTGGGCTAAAATTGATAGCTCCAGACGGCCTGCGCTTCGGGACGCTGAGAAAAGGCTTTAAGAGTTGCAGGAATTAGTGAGCTGAAAGTGAATTTGGGTTCTGAAATATGCACATATGAATTTGTGGTAGCCAATGAGATAAGCTACGATATTATTTTTGGACAAGATTTTTTGTCAGTGTTCGATATCGACATTTTGAATAGTCGAGGAGTCGTTGAGTTCGCAAGAACCTGCACGACGCTGAAGATGAGAAGTCGTTTTGAGGTTGTAGATACCGAGATAAGTTTGGTCGAGGAAACGACAGTCCCTCCTGACGCTCTTATCTATTGTAAAGGTATTTGTCAAAACTGGTCCAGGAAAGCGATTCTGGGTATGGTGACGAATTTGCAGCAAAGTTTACCGGAAGGTATTCTTATGGCATATGGTGTAGTACAGACAGATAATGGTAAAGTATGGCTTCAATTGCTTAACATTACTCATTCAGAGGTGAAAATTCCTTCAAGGGCGCATATTGTGCAGTTTGAACCAACTGAGGAAGTTCTAACGGTAACTGAAGAGTCTACGTTGAAATCTCATAAATCTAATGTTGAAGTGGCGATAGACCAAATTCGTCAAGGTACCTTGTCGAAAGATGAGGTTCGCAAAGCGGAAGCTTTACTTTGTGAGTTTGCCGATGTTTTTGTCGAGGAAGGAAAACCGTTAGGTAGAACAACGCTTTTCCATCACACAATAAATACAGGCATGAGTCCTCCTATTAAAGTCAGAGGACGGAGAATTCCTCCTCATCAGCGAGCAGATGTTGACAAGATGGTGGATGAAATGTTGCGAGATAATGTAGTCAGACCTAGTAATAGTCCGTGGTCAAGCCCGATTTTATTAGTAAAGAAGAAAGGTGGATCTTTGCGATGTTGTGTGAGTAGTAAGTAAAACTCCACTTCTGGACCGCGCAAGATGGCCGCCGTCGCTGACGTCCCCCCCCCTCTGGAACGGCAGAGTGTCGTGGTCGGCCGCCGTGGTGCTTCGGGTCTGACGTCCCCCCCCCTCTGGAACGGCAGAGTGTCGTGGTGTGCCGGCCACGTGCGTCCGTCAGGTTCGCTGACGTCCCCCCTCCCCTCTGGCCGACTGTCGTATAGCGCGCGGTGATGTGGTGTCTAGGTTGGCGTGGTGTGCCGGCCAGGCTGGCGTGGTGTGCCGGCCAGGTTGGGAGGGTGGACTGTCGTAGCTCACCTGAAAAAATCCTAAGTGTCAGAGTGGCTTTGTGGGTAAAATTTTGAAAATTTTCCAAAGTGTGGAATTTCGACCTGGGACCGTCACCAAAACATTTTTCATCAAATTTCACTGACCTCCCCGCCCCCGACAGCAATCTTCTAACTTTGGTTCTAGTGAACGGATTTTGTCTTAAGGCTACTCGTTTGAAAGAGGAGAAAAAACTGCTCGACAACATTTTTTGTTGCGAGTCAATCGGACCAGCCGTTCGAAAGTTAGAGCGGTTACAAGATTTTAGGTCGGAGCTCGCTCACCTGAAAAAATCCTAAGTGTCAGAGTGGCTTTGTATGGGTAAAATTTTGAAAATTTTCCAAAGTGTGGAATTTCGACCTGGGACCGTCACCAAAACATTTTTCATCAAATTTCACTGACCTCCCCACCCTCGGGAGAGCTGGCTTCGATCTTGGCTTCTAGTGGACGGATTTTGTCGTGCCATAGCTCGTTTGAAAGCTAAGAGTGAGACAAATTCACTGAAAGAATCGCCTTGTTCCTATCTGTCTTCGTTTAGATGTGAGACGCCATTTAAGATTTTGGGAGATTGACGAAAAACGATAGAGTTAGAATTTCCCAAGAAACAGCTCCAGCGGGCGAATGAAGGCTCGGATTGGTAAACGGAGGTCAGATTTGGAATCAGCTTGATGTTATTGTCCAATGAGGATCATCATCCAATGAGAATCAAGCATTTCTATATAAATAGCGAGCCTTCCACAGTGAGAATAATTCTATCGTTGAATCATACGAGTAACGGACGCACATTTTCTCTCTCTCTATTCTATTCTATTATCCAACTAAAATGGTAAGTCGCTACTTTCCTCCCTCTCCTCCCTTAAACGTAAACTTAATACAATCTTTTTCCATTTTCAGTTATCTACTCCATCTGCTGCACTAGTAGGACAAAATGGCGGTCAAACGTTACACGTTTCGCTACGGTCAGATCATCTACAACTGAGGCCAGTGGAAGAAACAACCAAGGTACATAATCCTACACCGCTACAGCGTAAATTTAAACAAGTCTTGCGTTATGACGATCATGGCGTAGTACTCCAAACGGGAATGCTCCCTTCCACGGATGTCAAGATAATGCACAATCAGTATGGGGACTACATACTGATCCCCGTGAGTCCGTACATTCGCCACCAACTTGATATTATTGAGGAGTACGTGACATTAAATATGGACATCCCTACTCCTCTTGCTCAAGAGTGGAAGGCGAGAGATGACAAGGATACTCCCTATAGAAGATTTGGGATGGTAATCACATTTGCCTACCGGTATCACATTGGTGCACTTACTATAAGAAGGAGGGAGATCATTCAACACCCATCACATGCGACGAGCTCGGAGAAGGTACTTGGGATATCCTTTTCAAAGTGAATGGGCTATATTATGGTCGGCATAAGGATAATAAAATAGCCTCTCTATCCATGCATATGGAATACATACTATATATTCCAAAACCACCCAACGTGGACGGCATAATTGATCAAATCCTTAACAGCAGTGGTACGAAGCGCAAGTCGGAGAAGAATGCTGCATCAAAACGCAAATCAAAGAAGGAGAATTACTAGTCCTTTCCTAACTCTACCCTATGACATTCGCTTATGTACTTTGAGTGTCGTAGACGTGGTCTTATTAGGTACATTTTACTTCTTCGTTGCCATCATATCATTTGTGTATTTTGTCGTGAAAAGCATCGATGTAATTCTTCATTTTGTAATATGTTATAGAACGTTTCCTTAGATGTGTAAATTTCCGTTTTAGGCTTCTATCATCATTTTTATGGATTGTGAGGGTGAACCTGTACAGGAGCTCAGTGCTATTGCTATGAACAATTGGACATATCAGATTGTCAGTGTCTATCATCAACATGCCAACTGCAATCCCAATGTTGATCAATGGGCGAGAAAACACAATCTGAAATATTTGCAAGACTATGGCTTTTCTTGTGAAAGTGCTCTTCTTATTGACTTTAAACGATGGTTAGCTGCTTTCAATGTTATACGCATCTTTTGTAATAATCCTGGTAAGGAGAGGAAAGTATTTCCCAATTTAATCATTGATGATATTTTGCTCCCACCTTGGGATAGTAGAGTGAATCAACATTATCATGAAGTCACGAAACGTTTTAAGGATTTGTGTGTTCCTATTTTGTCTGTTCGTTGTAGTAGCTACATTCATAACCAATGCTTCTTTCCTCCTTACCTCAACACTGCCAAAGTCCTGTATGGTTATCATTGCTCGCTGTATGATAGTTACCAGCTGTATCTATTTTATCTCTTTCAAACCATTGATTTATAATGCATGCTTGTTACCGTTATTCAATAAATGTTACTATGAGAAGAGTTGTTGCTTTCATGCAATGGATGGGTTAGTTAAAGGGCGATCATGTCTTTCTCAAACGACTGCGGAAACATTACATTTTCATAGGCAAAGTTTAAAAGGAGCTGTTCAAGATTATGTGATAAATTTTCATAAAGATGAGACCGACATCGAAGCAGTGGTCGATGATGCTAGCACTCTATTTCTAGAGGTTAATGAATACATTCTCTGATAGCATTGTCATGGCGCGATTAGTTGCGAAAATTAAGTTTAGTCATTTTGGAAAGGAAGAGGTGGAAAGTCGCTCTTTCCATTTTGCTTCTTATTCAATGGAAGTGGTAGATCACCCCAAGAATTTTTTAAAAGACATATGATTAAAAATTGCTGAACGTCTTAACGCATTTAACCATCATGGTAGCAGTCTAGTGATTGAAGCGATTTCAGATATTCACATTCAACTTTCCATAAAGGAAAATTGAAAATGCAGTGGTACTTGATTGTAGCACAACTGGTTTTTCGAGCTATGTCTGCTCACTCTCGAAGTATATTCCTTCTGTACATGCGTCTATTATTTAGAAAAGGCTAGCAAATTCATATCTTCAAAAAGACTTGCTATAGACATCAGTAACGGCGAAACTATGTGTTGTGATGTATGTAAGCGAAAGGATGGAAATGAAAAGCGCATCTTCAAGAGATGTAAGCATGCTTTTTGTCAACGCTGTTTCATACGTAATTGCATTCAACTTTGCCAATGTAACCACTGTGATATTGCTCATTTCGAGTGTCACTTATGTCGCAATAGTTAGTACCTATGCAAATGTGGTAAAGATAGGTCTTTAGCAAAGACTAACACGGAAATGGAAACGTAAAATGACGAAACGTAAAAGTCAAAAGTTTTCTTCAGCCATTCAAGCTCTCCGACGAATGAAAGCAAATCAGCGATACAATGCTATACGACATGCTAACGATAAATTCATTTGTGAAATTATTTCTCATGTGAGGAGGAAGTTGAGGACGAAGAAATTAGCGCCAAAACAACGAAAGTTACTTAAGCGATATGCTACGAAATTGCGTTTCATCTCCAATCCTAAAGTCACCCTTCAAAGAAAGAGGAAAACTCTAACACAAAAGGGCGGTTTCCTTTCAGCAATACTTCCAATGATAGCTCCTGCCGTGGGCAACCTATTGGGTAATATCTTTGGCTCTAAGCGTTAATTATGCAAATGTTGAATCTCAAAGTAATAAAATGGATTTCAGACTTCAATGTGATAAAGTTCTGACTGTATCAGGTCCATCTCATGCAGGTAAAACTGTTTTCACGCTGAATTTATTGGATAAAAGAAGGGAGTTGTTTAAGGAACCTATCAATCGAGTGATTTGGTGTTATGGTATTTATCAACCGTCGCTATTTCAGGAATTGCAAAGTCGCAACTTTATTCGACATGAAGGAATTATTCCAGTGGATAAACTTCAGTCTAATGATGTTGTTGTATTGGATGATTTATTAAAGGAAAGTAAGAATTCAAAAGATGTTACAGATATGTTCACTCGCGCAGCACATCATAAAAGGTGCTTTATCATCTATATCACACAAAATTTGTTTCCTGATGGAAAAGAAGCTCGTACACGAAACCTGAATACACACTATTATGCTATTTTCAAGAATCCGCGAGATAAAAGTCAATTTGAAATTTTAGCGCGACAAGTTGCACCCAGAGGATCAAAAGCCTTAATTGAAATTTTTTCAAGCAGCTACTGAAAAACCATACGGTTACTTATTCATTGACTTTACGCAAGAGTGTCCGGAAGAATTTAGATTTCGAAGTGATATTTTGAAAACTCCCATGATTATCTACAAACTATGAGTTCTTATTCTCGCATGATTGTTATTCCTCAGGATGAATATGTACAATTGACTGCCATGCAGCAAGTAAAGCAACCTCTTGCAAATCAAATGTATAGGAAAGAAATAGATTATCAGCAAAATGTTCACATCAAAGATCCACATCGTGCTGTATTATTACAATCGGAAACTGTTGAGCAATTGAAAAACTTGAAGAATAAGATGCGTGACTCTGTATCGACTGCTACACCTTTAGCATCTCGCGCACATGCCATATCTCTTTTCAACAGTATTGAACCCCATCTCAATGTAAATGATAGAGGAGAAATCATTACAGATGAAAATAAAGTGATTGATGCTTCACGTTATGAAGACTTGATTCAGTATGCGACACGTAGAAAGCGCCGTCAGGGCTATGTTCCACCTGGTTGGTCATACTTTCTTAAACTATTGAAAAAGCATAATGTGCCAAAATTTGCTTTAAATAATGAGACATTGAAAGAACTTGATTCAACAGTGGCTACTACTCCAATGCTTCAGGCGATGAAAATGCCAACAAATTGGTTTAAGACGTCACCTGCTACATCCCCTCCCACACTCACTAAGCAAACAAGAGGAAGAACTCGACGTAGATCTACATCACCACTAAAACTAGTAAAAGGAAAACGTAAAACAGCTCCTCCTAGGAAATACATGTTCTCAGACTATTAATATGAAGCAGATGTGTTGCTTGCCATGTAATGAGCCGCCAGTGGTGAATGTCGTTGTCACTTGCACTTGCTGCGCCAGCTCTCATAATGAAACCCCTAAGCAATGTGAACACGATCGCAAAACCGCTAAAGCTAAATGCTGCAGTTGTTGTAAATGTAGAAAGGCAAGAGAAACAAAAAGATGAGAAGGAGAAAAAAGAGTCAGTCGTCATCGACTGAACGTTTGAAGTCAATCTATTATGATGTAAAACATCCGGCAGGATTTGCATCTATCAAGAAATTATCAAAAGCGAGTGGTCTTCCACAATCACAAGTGAAACGATGGTTAAAGGGTCAGGCTACCTATACACTCCACAAAGAAGCGAAAAAGAAGTACCGCACCCGCCATTATATTGTTCATGACATCGATGAACAGTAGCAAGCAGATTTGTGTGATGTTGCCTCCATTTCAAAACATAACTCGGGCAATAATTTTTATTTTAACCGTCATTGATATTTTCTCGCGTTATGCGTGGGCTCAACCTTTAAAAACTAAAGAAGGGAAAGGAGTAGCAAAAGCATTCCAAACAATTTTTCGAGAAGGTCGCATTCCAAAAAGAATTCAGAGTGATCAAGGAAAAGAGTTTGAAAATCAGCATGTGACAAGATTATTTGAGAGGCATGACATTGAGTTGTTTAGTGTAAAGAGCGCTTATAAAGCTGCACTCGTTGAACGTTTTAATCGCACATTAAAAAATCGCTTGTGGCGACATTTTACTGCCAACTTGACACAAAATTGGACAAAGGTTCTACAAGATACACTCCATGCCTACAATCACTCTATCCATCGTTCTATTGGACTCAGACCAGTAGATGTAAATGCTGACAATGTAGATAAAGTGCGCGAATCATTCCAACGTAAACGCACTCAGCTGACAAGTGAGGTGAAAATTGGCGATAAAGTTCGTATCTCTCAAAAGTGAAAAGTGTTTTTGCTAAAGGGTACCTTCCGAATTGGACAGAGGAGGATTTTACAGTATCAAGGATTAATCAAAAAGACTCTCCGACCACCTACAAGTTGAAAGATTACGATAATGAAGAAATTGAGGGTAGCTTTTACCGCGATGAGATTGAGGTAGTCACTGAAAGTGAAACATATTTGGTAGAGAAAATCATTCGATGTAAAAAACGGCAAGGTGAAGAATGGTGTCTTGTTAAATGGACTGGTTATCCTTCAAGTATGAACTCTTGATGCGTCGTGCCGACATCTTTCATCTAAGTGATCGACAGTGATTCATGCAAAGTTGTAACTAACAATGTTTAGGGTTTGAGCTATGAATCCAACTGCCTCATTTTATTCACGACCCTCCTATGTAAGTGGTGGAGGACAAATTTACATCGGCGCTCGCCGCCAACGTGGAGGTAGCATACTTGGTGCACTGAAATCTGTTGTAGCACCTCTCATATCCAATGTCGGTAGATCTTTAAAACGAAATGTTTTAAGTAATGCCGTTGGCTTTGCTGGTGATGTTGCTAGTGATCTTTCCAGAGGTAGAAGTTTTAAGAGCAGTTTGTTGAATCGTGGGAAGGAACGCGGTTTAAAAACATTGAAGCAGACCTTTGCTGGTGTTACTCAAGGAAAGAAATCACCTAAACGAATGAAAAAAGGAAGGAGGAAACATCGCGGAGCTGGTAAGGTGCGATCTTCAGTCAAAAGGCATTCACGCAAACGTCGCAGAGGCTCTAATCATTCATCAGGCGCTAAACGACGACGCTGCTATAACTTCTAATCATGGAGTGTAAAACTTCCGGTTTTTGTTTGTTTGATCAACAAGCCATACAGACAGATATTCTTAGTTCAAGTATTGTAGATTATCATCCTCGAACAGCTGAGAATGCTGGCCCCATTGAATTTGTTATTCCTGGTGGTAGTGATGACTACATAGATTTGAGTTATGCGATGCTTGATTTGAGGTTTAGAATTCAGCAAGCAGATGGAACTGCTATTGACGATGCACATAAAGTTGGACTGAACAATTTACCATTGACTACATTACTTCGCGATGTTTCTCTAACGATTGGAGAGCAGCAGGTGGAAGGTGGTCAAAGCGATTATCCCTATAAATCATATTTCAATCATGTATCACAGTTTCATCCAGCAGCACAAAAAAGTCATATGGAAGCCATGGGATGGTACAGAGATGAAGCAGGAAAATTTGATGTTGAAACAAACAGTGGCTTTGTAAAGCGATCTGCTATGATTAAAGATAGTAGAGTATGTCAGCTATATGGTCCGCTGAATTTAGACTTCTTTAGACAGTCAAAGTTTTTACTCTGTAATACCAGCATGCGACTCAAGCTGACATTGAATAAGCCTGAATTTGCGCTGAATGCATTTGCTAAAGTTGACAATTTTAGAATTCATGTGGAAGATATTGCACTTTACATTCGTCGAGTAGTACCGAATCCAAGTGTCATTAGAGGGCATGCTGAAGGTCTTAACCGCCAAAATGCCATTTACCCCGTTCAGCATACAAAGCTTCTCACCTTTACAATTCCGAAAGATCAAAAGAGTTTCATGAAAGATGGCCTCTTTCCATCGGAAGCACCGAAGCTCCTCATGGTGGCAATGGTTGAAAATGATGCATTTAATGGTAATATAAAGAAGAATCCTTTCAATTTTAAACACAATCAGTTAAGTGAAATTGCTTTACGTGTAAATGGTGTGAGTCATCCTGGTCCACCCTACAAACCAGATTTTGCTTCGGATCAATTTATGCGCAGTTATGTTGATTTTATGGATGTCTTTGGCTTTTACAATACGGATGACACCAACGGACTGACTATGAAAGAGTTTAAGAGTGGATATACTATTTATGCATTTGATTTGACTGCTGACAGCGATATTAGTGCACCCTATCGTCAAGCGAACGTGCCTCATAATATTCGTTTGGATTTGACGTTCAAAAGAACACTACCTGAGACGATCAATGTATTAATTTATGCAGTCTTCGATTCAAATATTGAAATTACAAAGTATCGTGACGTGATTCTTCAGTATAATCGTTAATGAGTTGGTTGACTGCTGACGATATTAAGACTAAAGTGCAGCGTAATGCAGACGAAGCGACGTTGAAAGCTTTCGATAATGTCTATTCACTCGATACCTTACCACCTGCAGTAAATCACTATCCCATCTTTATTGTGCTAAACACTCATTCACAGAATTTAGGCGGTGAGCATTGGAAAGCGATCTTTATTGGAGAAGACCGACGTGGTGAACTATTTGACTCTCTTGCTCAACCTCCAAATATACCAACACAGCAGTGGTTGAGAAAACATACGCGTCAATATCAGCGAAATGAACGCATACTACAACATCCACTTTCATCAACGTGTGGTGCTTTTGTACTGTACTTCATCTTAAAACGTTTACATGTATCTCGATTTGCATCTATTATTCAAAACTTTTCATGTAATCCATCCTCTAATGAAAAAATGATTTGTAAGTTCTATCATGATTTGAAATAAAAACATCATGTTGGAAAAATTGTTTTTTATTTTACAATCCGCTGGGTACGTACATACTCAATGAGATAGTCTAGGATCATATTTGCTTGTACATGAGATTTTAGTCCAGTAATGATCACTTTACTATTATGAAAGATTGCCACATGCACAGGTAACCAACAACTAATGAGAGCTGCAGGAAAAAGTTCGGGTTCATAACACAAACTGTAACTGCTGGTACGAATCTTCAAAATGATAGACTGTCACTCAATTGAGTAGAGATCACCATATTGTCCACAGTCAGATTCGACATCACACACCTCTCCCTCTTCCATATCCGACGTAGTAGTCTTTGTAGCTCTAAGCGCATTGACTGCGCCGATGAATGAGAAAGGGCGCCGAGAATCTGTACAGTCCCATTTGGGAAGAGTTGAAGATTCCGTGAATTGTTCATCTTCACCACTAACATTTGAGGACGGCCCGGGTAATACTTGCTGTTTGGAAGCTGTTGGTGTAATGTTGTGAGATCGATTTTGGTGTAGAGTCTGAAGCGACGGAGAATGTTGACGATGGTGTAGCGATGGCGCTTCATGATGAAAGAATGAGTAAATTGAGCGATGTACCTTCCTTTTATACTTTTCCCAACTACCTTGATGAAATGTGAAGTTAGTATGAAGTTGGGAATGATAGAGTTGAATTCGCCGATTGTTGACGCGCAGCCAGATGCGATTTCCAATACGTGAATGTCTTTTCATATAGAAGTATTTCAAGTCCTTCATGATATGATGTAGAGATTGAAAATGACGATAAGATAAAGCAAACTCTCTTCTCACATTTCCAGTTGAATCTTTGAAATAGACGTTTCGATCATGAACCGTTTCAATACGTTGTAGGGAATCTAATTTCCAACTCATGGTGCGTGGTAGTCATGTCTGATTAAGATTTGCATAGTAGGGCGATGAACTCACGACGAATAAATGTCATGATGGAGCGATGTATATATCTTCTATACTTCTCCCAATTGTATTTGCGAAATGAGAAACAGTTTGCGGAAGGAGAATGGTAGATTTGAATTGCATTTCTGTAATGTTGAAGCCAAACTTGATCACCCAAGGAGATGAATCTTAATGTTTCAAAATATTCCAAATCCCTCATGATATCATTGAGGTTGACAAATTGTCGCCTGGTTAATGTAATTCCTCTTGATGTATGACCATGAGAATTTTTGAAATGTACGTTTTACCCAGGTCCACGATGGGGGGCTAAAAGCTCTCAGCGATATATTGTAGAGTATATCCAAATATTCGGCAAGTCCGAGGGAGCAGATAGATGTTATCCAAGTTGCAGTGATTAAGCAGATATAACAAGAAAATTGGAAAATGGATCGTTAGAGAGAGCGAATCATATTTTGCGGCATTAGCAATGCGGGCTAAACAACTGAGGATTTACTAAGTAATCGAGCGCGGCACATTGCTAGGTCATTCTCCTACACCTCCGCATTGATTCATACTGCAAATCACCACAGTGCTACAAATAGAGGAAATTGGGAAGTTCGGGTCATGCACACTCAAACTAGGTCTTTCTTAGTCAACTGTGTACTAACTTTTTTGATCATGAGGTGAGTGACTATACAATACATGAAGGCGTAAACTTAAACTTAGATTAAACAATTCTTAAACTTGGACTTAAACCAACAATCCAATCTTTCTCAACTACATGATGTACATAATTATAATCATCATTGTGCGGAGTAAATTGGACAATATGTTTACACGCTTTATTCAAGAAATCATATATAAACTTTTTACATGATAAGAGATCTTTCTTTGGCCACTGTGGAATGTATACTCGGCACCCCTTTTCACATTGATAAGCAGCTGTACGCCTCATATTAATAGTCATCACCTCATGATCAAAAGTATAGACACAGTTGCTATAAACAAGTTGAGTGACACCCACTTCCCAATTTCCATTTAGCTGTTGTGCATGATCAATGGGAGTAGAAAAGAGTGCGGCTCGATTACTAGTAAATCTCTTTGTAGCCGCATTGCTAAGCAAAATATGATAAAACGACATTTTTATATTGCTAATCTGCAACTTTGCATAACATCATGAAGACTTGGATTTTGGACTCTCTACAATATATCAGAGTTGATCGTGATGGAAACGTACATTTCAAAAATTCTCATGGTCATACATCAAGAGGAATTACATTAACATGGCGACAATTTGTCAACCTCAATGATATCATGAGGGATTTGGAATATTTTGAAACATTAAGATTCATCTCCTTGGGTGATCAAGTTTGGCTTCAACATTACAGAAATGAAATTCAAATCTACCATTCTCATTCCGCAAACTGTTTCTCATTTCGCAAATACAATTGGGAGAAGTATAGAAGATACATACATCGCTCCATCATGACATTTATTCGTCGTGAGTTCATCGCCCTACTATGCAAATCTTAATCAGATATGACTACCACACACCATGAGTTGGAAATTAGATTCCCTACAACGTATTGAAACGGATCATGATCGAAACGTCTATTTCAAAGATTCAACTGGAAATGTGAGAAGAGAGTTTGCTTTATCTTATCGTCATTTTCAATCTCTACATCATATCATGAAGGACTTGAAATACTTCTATATGAAAAGACATTCACGTATTGGAAATCGCATCTGGCTGCGCGTCAACAATCGGCGAATTCAACTCTATCATTCCCAACTTCATACTAACTTCACATTTCATCAAGGTAGTTGGGAAAAGTATAAAAGGAAGGTACATCGCTCAATTTACTCATTCTTTCATCATGAAGCGCCATCGCTACACCATCGTCAACATTCTCCGTCGCTTCAGACTCTACACCAAAATCGATCTCACAACATTACGCCAACAGCTTCCAAACAGCAAGTATTACCCGGGCCGTCCTCAAATGTTAGTGGTGAAGATGAACAATTCACGGAATCTTCAACTCTTCCCAAATGGGACTGTACAGATTCTCGGCGCCCTTTCTCATTCATCGGCGCAGTCAATGCGCTTAGAGCTACAAAGACTACTACGTCGGATATGGAAGAGGGAGAGGTGTGTGATGTCGAATCTGACTGTGGACAATATGGTGATCTCTACTCAATTGAGTGACAGTCTATCATTTTTGAAGATTCGTACCAGCAGTTACAGTTTGTGTTATGAACCCGAACTTTTTCCTGCAGCTCTCATTAGTTGTTGGTTACCTGTGCATGTGGCAATCTTTCATAATAGTAAAGTGATCATTACTGGACTAAAATCTCATGTACAAGCAAATATGATCCTAGACTATCTCATTGAGTATGTACGTACCCAGCGGATTGTAAAATAAAAAACAATTTTTCCAACATGATGTTTTTATTTCAAATCATGATAGAACTTACAAATCATTTTTTCATTAGAGGATGGATTACATGAAAAGTTTTGAATAACAGATGCAAATCGAGATACATGTAAACGTTTTAAGATGAAGTACAGTACAAAAGCACCACACGTTGATGAAAGTGGATGTTGTAGTATGCGTTCATTTCGCTGATATTGACGCGTATGTTTTCTCAACCACTGCTGTGTTGGTATATTTGGAGGTTGAGCAAGAGAGTCAAATAGTTCACCACGTCGGTCTTCTCCAATAAAGATCGCTTTCCAATGCTCACCGCCTAAATTCTGTGAATGAGTGTTTAGCACAATAAAGATGGGATAGTGATTTACTGCAGGTGGTAAGGTATCGAGTGAATAGACATTATCGAAAGCTTTCAACGTCGCTTCGTCTGCATTACGCTGCACTTTAGTCTTAATATCGTCAGCAGTCAACCAACTCATTAACGATTATACTGAAGAATCACGTCACGATACTTTGTAATTTCAATATTTGAATCGAAGACTGCATAAATTAATACATTGATCGTCTCAGGTAGTGTTCTTTTGAACGTCAAATCCAAACGAATATTATGAGGCACGTTCGCTTGACGATAGGGTGCACTAATATCGCTGTCAGCAGTCAAATCAAATGCATAAATAGTATATCCACTCTTAAACTCTTTCATAGTCAGTCCGTTGGTGTCATCCGTATTGTAAAAGCCAAAGACATCCATAAAATCAACATAACTGCGCATAAATTGATCCGAAGCAAAATCTGGTTTGTAGGGTGGACCAGGATGACTCACACCATTTACACGTAAAGCAATTTCACTTAACTGATTGTGTTTAAAATTGAAAGGATTCTTCTTTATATTACCATTAAATGCATCATTTTCAACCATTGCCACCATGAGGAGCTTCGGTGCTTCCGATGGAAAGAGGCCATCTTTCATGAAACTCTTTTGATCTTTCGGAATTGTAAAGGTGAGAAGCTTTGTATGCTGAACGGGGTAAATGGCATTTTGGCGGTTAAGGCCTTCAGCATGCCCTCTAATGACACTTGGATTCGGTACTACTCGACGAATGTAAAGTGCAATATCTTCCACATGAATTCTAAAATTGTCAACTTTAGCAAATGCATTCAGCGCAAATTCAGGCTTATTCAATGTCAGCTTGAGTCGCATGCTGGTATTACACAGTAAAAACTTTGACTGTCTAAAGAAGTCTAAATTCAGCGGACCATATAGCTGACATACTCTACTATCTTTAATCATAGCAGATCGCTTTACAAAGCCACTGTTTGTTTCAACATCAAATTTTCCTGCTTCATCTCTGTACCATCCCATGGCTTCCATATGACTTTTTTGTGCTGCTGGATGAAACTGTGATACATGATTGAAATATGATTTATAGGGATAATCGCTTTGACCACCTTCCACCTGCTGCTCTCCAATCGTTAGAGAAACATCGCGAAGTAATGTAGTCAATGGTAAATTGTTCAGTCCAACTTTATGTGCATCGTCAATAGCAGTTCCATCTGCTTGCTGAATTCTAAACCTCAAATCAAGCATCGCATAACTCAAATCTATGTAGTCATCACTACCACCAGGAATAACAAATTCAATGGGGCCAGCATTCTCAGCTGTTCGAGGATGATAATCTACAATACTTGAACTAAGAATATCTGTCTGTATGGCTTGTTGATCGAACAAACAAAAACCGGAAGTTTTACACTCCATGATTAGAAGTTATAGCAGCGTCGTCGTTTAGCGCCTGATGAATGATTAGAGCCTCTGCGACGTTTGCGTGAATGCCTTTTGACTGAAGATCGCACCTTACCAGCTCCGCGATGTTTCCTCCTTCCTTTATTCATTCGTTTAGGTGATTTCTTTCCTTGAGTAACACCAGCAATGGTCTGCTTCAATGTTTTTAAACCGCGTTCCTTCCCACGATTCAACAAACTGCTCTTAAAACTTCTACCTCTGGAAAGATCACTAGCAACATCACCAGCAAAGCCAACGGCATTACTTAAAACATTTCGTTTTAAAGATCTACCGACATTGGATATGAGAGGTGCTACAACAGATTTCAGTGCACCAAGTATGCTACCTCCACGTTGGCGGCGAGCACCGATGTAAATTTGTCCTCCACCACTTACATAGGAGGGTCGTGAATAAAATGAGGCAGTTGGATTCATAGCTCAAACCCTAAACATTGTTAGTTACAACTTTGCATGAATCACTGTCGATCACTTAGATGAAAGATGTCGGCACGACGCATCCAAGAGTTCATACTTGAAGGATAACCAGTCCATTTAACAAGACACCATTCTTCACCTTGCCGTTTTTTACATCGAATGATTTTCTCTACCAAATATGTTTCACTTTCAGTGACTACCTCAATCTCATCGCGGTAAAAGCTACCCTCAATTTCTTCATTATCGTAATCTTTCAACTTGTAGGTGGTCGGAGAGTCTTTTTGATTAATCCTTGATACTGTAAATACCTCCTCTGTCCAATTCGGGAGGTACCCTTTAGCAAAAACACTTTTCACTTTTGAGATACGAACTTTATCGCCAATTTTCACATCACTTTTCACATGAGTGCGTTTACGTTGGAATGATTCGCGCACTTTATCTACATTGTCAGCATTTACATCTACTGGTCTGAGTCCAATAGAACGATGGATAGAGTGATTGTAGGCATGGAGTGTATCTTGTAGAACCTTTGTCCAATTTTGTGTCAAGTTGGCAGTAAAATGTCGCCACAAGCGATTTTTTAATGTGCGATTAAAACGTTCAACGAGTGCAGCTTTATAAGCGCTCTTTACACTAAACAACTCAATGTCATGCCTCTCAAATAATCTTGTCACATGCTGATTTTCAAACTCTTTTCCTTGATCACTCTGAATTCTTTTTGGAATGCGACCTTCTCGAAAAATTGTTTGGAATGCTTTTGCTACTCCTTTCCCTTCTTTAGTTTTTAAAGGTTGAGCCCACGCATAACGCGAGAAAATATCAATGACGGTTAAAATAAAATTATTGCCCGAGTTATGTTTTGAAATGGAGGCAACATCGCACAAATCTGCTTGCCACTGTTCATCGATGTCATGAACAATATAATGGCGGGTGCGGTACTTCTTTTTCGCTTGTTTGTGGAGTGTATAGGTAGCCTGACCCTTTAACCATCGTTTCACTTGTGATTGTGGAAGACCACTCGCTTTTGATAATTTCTTGATAGATGCAAATCCTGCCGGATGTTTTACATCATAATAGATTGACTTCAAACGTTCAGTCGATGACGGCTGACTCTTTTTCCTCCTTCTCATCTTTTTGTTTTCTTGCCTTTCTACATTTACAACAACTGCAGCATTTAGCTTTAGCGGTTTTGCGATCGTGTTCACATTGCTTAGGGGTTTCATTATGAGAGCTGGCGCAGCAAGTGCAAGTGACAACGACATTCACCTCTGGCGGCTCATTACATGGCAAGCAACACATCTGCTTCATATTAATAGTCTGAGAACATGTATTTCCTAGGAGGAGCTGTTTTACGTTTTCCTTTTACCAGTTTTAGTGGCGATGTAGATCTACGTCGAGTTCTTCCTCTTGTTTGCTTAGTGAGTGTGGGAGGGGATGTAGCAGGTGACGTCTTAAACCAATTTGTTGGCATTTTCATCGCCTGAAGCATTGGAGTAGTAGCCACTGTTGAATCAAGTTCTTTCAATGTCTCATTATTTAAAGCAAATTTTGGCACATTATGCTTTTTCAATAGTTTAAGAAAGTATGACCAACCAGGTGGAACATAGCCCTGACGGCGCTTTCTACGTGTCGCATACTGAATCAAGTCTTCATAACGTGAAGCATCAATCACTTTATTTTCATCTGTAATGATTTCTCCTCTATCATTTACATTGAGATGGGGTTCAATACTGTTGAAAAGAGATATGGCATGTGCGCGAGATGCTAAAGGTGTAGCAGTCGATACAGAGTCACGCATCTTATTCTTCAAGTTTTTCAATTGCTCAACAGTTTCCGATTGTAATAATACAGCACGATGTGGATCTTTGATGTGAACATTTTGCTGATAATCTATTTCTTTCCTATACATTTGATTTGCAAGAGGTTGCTTTACTTGCTGCATGGCAGTCAATTGTACATATTCATCCTGAGGAATAACAATCATGCGAGAATAAGAACTCATAGTTTGTAGATAATCATGGGAGTTTTCAAAATATCACTTCGAAATCTAAATTCTTCCGGACACTCTTGCGTAAAGTCAATGAATAAGTAACCGTATGGTTTTTCAGTAGCTGCTTGAAAAATTTCAATTAAGGCTTTTGATCCTCTGGGTGCAACTTGTCGCGCTAAAATTTCAAATTGACTTTTATCTCGCGGATTCTTGAAAATAGCATAATAGTGTGTATTCAGGTTTCGTGTACGAGCTTCTTTTCCATCAGGAAACAAATTTTGTGTAATATAGATGATAAAACACCTTTTATGGTGTGCTGCGCGAGTGAACATATCTGTAACATCTTTTGAATTCTTACTTTCTTTTAATAAATCATCCAATACAACAACATCATTAGACTGAAGTTTATCCACTGGAATAATTCCTTCATGTCGAATAAAGTTGCGACTTTGCAATTCCTGAAACAGCGACGGTTGATAAATACCATAACACCAAATCACTCGATTGATAGGTTCCTTAAACAACTCCCTTCTTTTATCCAATAAATTCAGCGTGAAAACAGTTTTACCTGCATGAGATGGACCTGATACAGTCAGAACTTTATCACATTGAAGTCTGAAATCCATTTTATTACTTTGAGACTCAACATTTGCATAATTAACGCTTAGAGCCAAAGATATTTCCCAATAGGTTGCCCACGGCAGGAGCTATCATTGGAAGTATTGCTGAAAGGAAACCGCCCTTTTGTGTTAGAGTTTTCCTCTTTCTTTGAAGGGCGACTTTAGGATTGGAGATGAAACGCAATTTCGTAGCATATCGCTTAAGTAACTTTCGTTGTTTTGGCGCTAATTTCTTCGTCCTCAACTTCCTCACATGAGAAATAATTTCACAAATGAATTTATCGTTAGCATGTCGTATAGCATTGTATCGCTGATTTGCTTTCATTCGTCGGAGAGCTTGAATGGCTGAAGAAAACTTTTGACTTTTACGTTTCGTCATTTTACGTTTCGCCATTTTCCGTGTTAGTCTTTGCTAAAACCTATCTTTACCACATTTGCATAGGTACTAACTATTGCGACATAAGTGACACTCGAAATGAGCAATGTCACAGTGGTTACATTGGCAAAGTTGAATGCAATTACGTATGAAACAGCGTTGACAAAAAGCATGCTTACATCTCTTGAAGATGCGCTTTTCATTTCCATCCTTTCGCTTACATACATCGCAACACATAGTTTCACCGTTACTGATGTCTATAGCAAGTCTTTTTGAAGATATGAATTTGCTAGCCTTTTCTAAATAATAGACGCATGTACAGAAGGAATATACTTCGAGAGTGAGCAGACATAGCTCGAAAACCAGTTGTGCTACAATCAAGTACCACTGCATTTTCAATTTTTCTTTATGGAAAGTTGAATGTGAATATCTGAAATCGCTTCAATCACTAGACTGCTACCATGATGGTTAAATGCGTTAAGACGTTCAGCAATTTTTATCATATGTCTTTTAAAAAATTCTTCGGGGTGATCTACCACTTCCATTGAATAAGAAGCAAAATGGAAAGAGCGACTTTCCACCTCTTCCTTTCCAAAATGACTAAACTTAATTTTCGCAACTAATCGCGCCATGACAATGCTATCAGAGAATGTATTCATTAACTCTAGAAATAGAGTGCTAGCATCATCGACCACTGCTTCGATGTCGGTCTCATCTTTATGAAAATTTTATCACATAATCTTGAACAGCTCCTTTTAAACTTTGCCTATGAAAACGTAATGTTCCGCAGTCGTTTGAGAAAGACATGATCGCCCTTTATCTAACCCATCCATTGCATGAAAACAACAACTCTTCTCATAGTAACATTTATTGAATAATGGTAACAAGCATGCATTATAAATCAATGGTTTGAAAGAGATAAAATAGATACAGCTGGTAACTATCATACAGCGAGCAATGATAACCATACAGGACTTTGGCAGTGTTGAGGTAAGGAGGAAAGAAGCATTGGTTATGAACGTAGCTACTACAACGAACAGACAAAATAGGAACACACAAATCCTTAAAACGTTTCGTGACTTCATGATAATGTTGATTCACTCTACTATCCCAAGGTGGGAGCAAAATATCATCAATGATTAGATTGGGAAATACTTTCCTCTCCTTACCAGGATTATTACAAAAGATGCGTATAACATTGAAAGCAGCTAACCATCGTTTAAAGTCAATAAGAAGAGCACTCTCACAAGAAAAGCCATAGTCTTGCAAATATTTCAGATTAAGTCCATGAATGTGTTTTCTCGCCCATTGATCAACATTGGGATCGCAGTTGGCATGTTGATGATAGACACTAACAATCTGATATGTCCAATTGTTCATAGCAATAGCACTGAGCTCCTGTACAGGTTCACCCTCACAATCCATAAAAATGATGATAGAAGCCTAAAACGGAAATTTACACATCTAAGGAAACGTTCTATAACATATTACAAAATGAAGAATTACATCGATGCTTTTCACGACAAAATACACAAATGATATGATGGCAACGAAGAAGTAAAATGTATCTAATAAGACCACGTCTACGACACTCAAAGCACATAAGCGAATTGTCATAGGGTAGAGTTAGGAAAGGACTAGCAATTCTCCTTCTTTGATTTGCGTTTTGATGTAGCATTCTTCTCCGACTTGCGCTTCGTACCACTGCTGTTAAGGATTTGATCAATTATGTCGTCCACGTTGGGTGGTTTCGGAATATATAGGATGGATTCCATATGCATGGAGAGAGAGGCTATTTTATTATCCTTGTGTCGACCATAATATAGCCCATTCACTTTGAAAAGGATATCCCAAGTACCTTCTCCGAGCTCATCACATCTGATGGGTATTGAATGATCTCCCTCCTTCTTATAGTAAGTACACCAATGTGATACCGGTAGGCAAATGTGATTACCATCCCAAATCTTTCTATAGGGAGTATCCTTGTCATCTCTCGCCTTCCACTCTTGAGCAAGAGGAGTAGGAATGTCCATATTTAATGTCACGTACTCCTCAATAATATCAAGTTGGTGGCGAATGTACGGACTCACGGGGATCAGTATGTAGTCCCCATACTGATTGTGCATTATCTTGACATCCGTGGAAGGGAGCATTCCCGTTTGGAGTACTACGCTATGATCATCATAACGCAAGGCTTGTTTAAATTTACGCTGTAGCGGTGTAGGATTATGTACCTTGGATGTTTCTTCCACTGGCCTCAGTTGTAGATGATCTGACCGTAGCGAACCTTGTAACGTTTGACCGCCATTTTGTCCTACTAGTGCAGCAGATGGAGTAGATGCCTGAAAATGAAAAAAGATTGTATTAAGTTTACGTTCAAGGGAGGAGAGGGAGGGAAGTAGCGACTTACCATTTTAGTTGGATAATAGAACAGGGAACTAGAGAGAGAGAAAATGTGCGTCCGTCACTCGTGTGATTCAACGATGGAATGATTCTCACTGTGGAAGGCTCGCTATTTATAAAGAAATGCTTGATTCTCATTGGATGATGATCCTCATTGGACAATAACATCAAGCTGATTCAAAATCTGGCCTCCGTTTACCAATCCGATGCCTTCGTTTTCGCACCGCCAAAACGTCCCAAATTCTAACTCTGTCGTTTTTCGCCAATGTCCCAAAATCTTAAATGGCGTCTCACATCTAAACGAAGACAGATAGGAACAAGCCGATTCTTTCACTGAATTTGTCTCACCCTTAGCTTTCAAACGAGCTATCGCACGACTTTCCTACGATCTCTAGAACCAAAGTTGGAAGATCGGTGCGGGGGGGGGGCGTCCAGCGAAACTTTTTCTCTCCGATTGCAGACATCCATAAATCACGAAATGAAAAGCTACATTCTTTCGAGAGGAAACAGGCGTTTTCTCCCTTAGCTATCTGTCCATCCCTCTGCGCTCGGGTTGTGCACCATAGCTACGGGAGGAATTTTGGGTAAATCTAATTTATTCCGCAACATTTCTGTCTTTTTAACTTCGGGTCTCAGATTTCCGTGTAAATTTGCACGTATACTCATTTTTTTACGCTGAACACGAAAATCTTAGCGGCGACCACACCAAATAAAAACTTTCCATAGAAATCTAGCACTTTTAAAATACCATTTTCTTCTACATCTCGGTCAGATAGATGTCGAACAGGAAACTCTTCGGCTTCTGCATTCAGGTTGATGATGAGACTGGGAACTAAAGCTACGTTCACACATGAGAGCTGAGACTCAGGCAATCATTCAATCAAACGGCAAGATTACAGTTTCCGTCGTTCATTTCAAACGTCAATCAAAATTATGCTGCGACTGACTCCACGTAGTCTGAACAGTCCTGAGACATGCCTGAGACCCACTAACTTCATCCGTTGTCTTTTTTGTGCGGGGCGATCAGGGGGGAGGTTCACCACGCTTGCTGAGAGATAGTGTGAACGGTCCTGAGAGAAGCTTCTCTCAAGTTTCTGAGACAAACTCCATGATCCTTGTCTCAAGTGTGAACAACCCTGAGACCTTCAACTGAGACAACGACCATGTCTCAGCAAAAGTTGTACACTTTTCAACTTTTCTGAGACTTCCTTGTTATCAACATCCAACTAGATTGTGTATTCGACGCTCATTTATTTTGTACACATATACGCGGAATAATACTTTGTGCTCATGTGTTTATGTTGGTTGCACAAGTCAATTCAGTCTAAACTAGTGATTCATTTGATGACATTTACGATATTAATTATACTTGTAAA
The DNA here is from genome assembly GCA_907163375.1 of Prostheceraeus crozeri. NCBI lineage: Eukaryota > Metazoa > Platyhelminthes > Polycladida > Euryleptidae > Prostheceraeus > Prostheceraeus crozeri. Next base: position 65,357 of record CAJQUW010005777.1, read on the forward strand.
TATTGTCAAGTTTTGCTTCTTTCAGAAATCTGAATTTACGATGAATCAGACCAAAATGTAATTGCATGCATTATAATGTCCTTTGACCGAGACCCTTGTATTCTGACCGAGATCTTCAATTTTAACGTCGTCCTCTGACCGAGATTTTTTAGGGTCTCGTGGTTTTCTCGTGTTTCTCGTTTTCTCGTGGCTTTTGGAGATTTTGAGAGGGTTAATTGATATAAATAAAAAATTCTTTGGCATAGATGTTAACAGCATGGATCCCTCCTATGCTGTGAAATTTCATCGATTCCTGACAAAATTTCTGGTTTCAGCATCCATATGAAATTTTTGGGAATATTCAAATACTCTGGTCGAAAAAAAGGATAAAAATATTTTTAAATCAATATTGCTCACTTGTAGCGTCGCCAAACTGTATTGCCTTTACGGATTTGTAAACTAGCACACTAGAGGATTCGTTTGGTGCAAAACGTTTGATGGAAAAATCAATATTCTTCGAGAAAAGGTACCTCGGTCAGAAGACAAAAAACGTCTCGGTTAGAGGACATTTTTTTATTGGACAATGGAAACCTAGTGGAAATTCATGAAAATTCAATGATTAATATTAATTACAATATTTAAAATTAGACTGTCTTAAAGAGCTGATCTTCTTCTTTCAGATGATATAAATATTATTGGGTGTATTTGAATGTAGCTGATCGAAAATCCGTGTTGACGTGACAATACTGCAACTTTGGACATGCTTTTTTGGTCTCTTTTTAGCAAAATACGGCAACTTGTGAAGAAGGTCTTGGATTTGTGACTTTTTAAAAACCATGCCATAATAGATGAGATCCTGACGGTTCGATTAAAAAAAACTATTGAAATATGGATTTTACAAATCAAAGACACATTTTCGTCAAATGTTGTGGAAGTCTCTCAAGAAATTAGCTATTATCACAGTGAAAAAGACAGCATAATTAAAGGGCATCTTTGTGATAAAGGGACATGATGCGCATACGCCATCGTTTAGGTACCGTTGTCACGACGACGCATGTCCACGACATAGCATTTCATTCATCATTACAGAATGTCGGATTTCCGTGGTGTAGCATTTGATTTCTTAGGGTTAGACAGACAATTCAATACTTCGGAAAAAGCGGCAAGTTTTTCTTGTTTCATGCAGTACATTCAGGTTCATAACAATTTAACAGCAAGAAAATATTTCGGTTACATGTACAACTCACGATTTTTTGTACACCAATTAACAGTACACATATCCAATGTTATTTCCATGTTTTCCGAGTCATATACCGGACAAATTGGATCGGCAACAAAGAAGGGGAACTCTTCAAAACTGTTTCGACAATAATTTTCATCTTCCTTGATGCCATGAGGAAGAAAGTTTCCGAAAAGATACAATCTGCGGTCACGACGCCTTTTACCCCTACTAGGCGCGTACACTGAAAGTTGAACAATTTCAGGTATTATATTCAGCTACCGTACTATTTAGATGTCGAGCGTATTCAAACTGAGAGAGTGTCTTTGAGCGAATCATTCGCATAAGCAAGTGCAGAAATTGACAGGTCGTCTCTTCTTCTGTTTTACTAGAAAGAAAACATTAGAACATGCAACGTTAATGAAATGGCACAATCTGCTGACATAATACCATAGCAATCGAACAATTAGCAGGCGCACAACACGCCAAATTGTGCGATGTTTCAGTGACTGTCATCAACCTGATCACACAGCAAAGTGACACAGACGATGTCAAGTTCTACAGAGAAGTTTGTGAACTTTTTTTCATGCGCCTGCTAACCTTTTCAATAATGATAGAAGGACATTATCGAGAAAATTTTTGCGCAATGATTGGAATTCTTCGAATCTGAAGGAATCGTGGCGATCGGAGCATCTTGAAGGAATTCACAGCAATCCGCAAGCGGCGCACGACTATTTTTTCTATCTCTGCAAGGTATTAAAAAGTTCTTTTTGCCCACTTACTAGCCCCTGGTTTTAGTCTTTTATAGGAATTGTGCTTGCAGGTAAATCAATATGTGATCATAAGTTACGACATACTGCGAATATCAACAAAGGAATTATAGGATATTCATAGGAAAAGACAAGCAACAAGACAAGTTGTTCAAGATGGTTTATAGAGCTAATACAAAAATTAGGGATGAGGGCGTGATTCTCATTTTTCACATGGCTATGAGTTGTTGGGTGCATATAATTTGACATGAATACTTATGTAACAATATCATTCATGGCAGAATGTCGTAATGGTTGACAGTATCCAAACTTATCAAAAATGATCAAAAATGTAAGCCTTATAGTTCAAGTACTTAAACGGCATGATCTAGACTTTTCTGTCTTTAAGTGTGATACCAGATTTTTAAAGTGATCCTCAAAAATCGATGTGCACATATTTGATGAAGTTAATTTGTCTCTCATGTGATAAACAGCAGGGTCCTCCAATTGATAGATTCCCAACACTTAGCTGCATGTTCGATCTTTTCACTTACTATTTGTTTGGTACATGAAGAAAGTGAAGGCCGAAGCGTCGCGCACTTGTGAAATAACTTCATGCGTCGAAAATTCTACGAAAAATTTCAACATTATCAAGAAAACTTTTGCGCAATGATCTGAATTCTTCGAACCTGAAGGAATCGTGACGATCGGAGCATTTTGAAGGAATTCACAGCAATCTGCAAGCGGTGCACGACTATTTTTCCTATTTCTGCAAGGTATTAAAAATTTCTTTTTGACGACTTAGTAAGTTCCTGCATGTGCCGTTGCTTTGAATCAGTTTGCACTTCTAGCAAAGTGATGCGCTTAAACTACAGTACGCGACAGCAAGTTGTCATTCACCATAAAAACACAGGCTATTTGTCCATTTAAAATGCATTGTATTGAAATGAGTACAGATTTATAGTGAAAAAGCAGTTGCTTACCAAACATTTGTATCACTAACTGTTTGAATAGCCTAGTACTTCGTTCATCCACCTTTTGAATCTATGACTGGTTGAATTCTCCTGGGCATTGATTCCACTAATTTTGTACACATTTCCTTTATTTCTTGGTCATGATACCACATCCTCAAGAAATTTGAGACCTGTTATTGCTTCGATTTGCAGTGAGCTTTATTCATACGCATTTTGCAATTGCCCACAAATTTTCGATAGGGTTAAGGTCTTCGCGTGAATCCATCTCGACGCAATAAAGGTCAATAACTGAATGTGCGCTTTGCATTGAATAGTAAATGTGATGAATCAATCACAGTAGTATCCAAGCAAGACAAGATATCATTTCCTATTGACATCTTTTGAACAACAATAAAGGAACATAGAAATTGGTGTAATTCATTAACCTAGAGTCATATCATTCTAATTAAGTTCAAACCGCAAATATCCCACGTGGAATAGATGTATGACAACTTGCTGTCGCGTACTGTATCTAATTATGTGATTATACCATTCACTTTGCCATCACCAACCCCTAGCAGTACTAAAGAATGCCTGAATTTATCAAATTCCACGCTAGGTTGCCATCTCTTCAACACGCATTTAAAATCTTCTAATTCTGATACGATCGCTATTGCTCTCTTATCAATGCCTTTATGTACTTTTGTGATGATTGCAGCCTGCGCGCGTATTGTCCAATTTTACCAGGTGGCTACAATAGGGACGATATCTGCATATTCTTTCCATTTTATGATGATCTCTCTCTCTCATATTATAGTAATATTTATTACTAATTACTGTTATCAAAATACACTTCTTGAAACAATATTGTCTCCATGTATCTCAATTTACTACGCATAGATTTCATACTCCTGACAACTAGTTTGGATTATATTTATAGGAAGCTAAAGATCTGCAGTGTATGATTTACAAAATATTATAGAGCGTGTGGCCTTTCCCTAGAACAATGTTTATTTGCCGTCAAACAAATTATTATGGTGTATTTCGGTGAAATACCAACAAACTTCTTAAAAATGTCGATTTTTCATTTCTTAAATGCAATATCTATGACAAAGAATCAGACGTTGAGCAAAATTCAAGCCTTCATCAGAATCAGATTAAGCCGAGTGTGTATTTAGATGAAATCAAAGCATATAGATTCACTCGACTTGAAGCTATACGGACTTGAGTATAAATTACCGGTAATTTACCTAGAAATTACCAGTAAATTACCGGTAATTTTTAAACACTATTAGCAGCTGATCTCTGTCGAAGTGAGTCTAGGTTCATGCGCGAAAATTTACTGCTCGCAATTTGAAAAGATGCCCTCCATCGAAAAAGGCCAATCGGACCGGAGGGCCTAGGTGTTGCTGTTGGGGTGAAGGCATCACGTAAAATTGCTATCATTGCTACTTTGGTGTGAATGGAGCTCTGGGGAATACTTTGATGCGACTTGTAGCCGTGACATTGTTCCATAGGATACATTTAATGGTTTACTGGAAGGGGTGATTTTCAAAGTTTGTGGGTTGCGAGTAAAGGCTAAGGTTCAGCTTTATCGGGTGCAATGATGCGACAGACGAACTCAATGATTTCATCAGAACATGAGATGCCTTCAGTTCTGCCAAGAATTTGCTTCACTCTCGGTTTCGACTTGGCTCGCTTCGAAGTTTCGTTGGCGCTATGAATTCCAAAAATATTACCTCTGTGTCCTTCAAGTGGTTGGTTATATATTAACAGTTAACACTTGGTGAAAAATTAGCCGAAAACAATATTAAAGACTTGGGCCAAACTTATTTTCACGACCCAAGTTTTTAGAACCTTGGGAAGACCACCTAAAGTCACCCATGGCTAACGTTCAACCCAAAGTCCAAGGGCCAACCTTGTCGGGTGCAATGATGCAACAGACGTACTCAATAATTTCATCAGAACATCAGATGCCTTCAGTTCTGCCAAGAACGTGCTTCACTCCCGGTTTCGACTTGGCTTGCTAATCAATGAAGCGCTTCTTACGACGAAACAAACTTTATGGAAGAATAGAGGCCCGAAAGCAATCGCTTTATGCAGGCAATCAAAGAACGTCTTACTGATGTAAAAAGAAAAATGAATGGTCTCAAGAAAAATGGAATCAGACAATGAACTCAAGAAAGAGGAATCAGAGAATTTTTATCAGACTTTGGTAAAAGTAGGACCTGGAAAAAGTCCGAAGCCGGCCAAAATCCGGCGAGGTTTTTCTGATGAATGTTGTTTACATCTGCATCCACAAGAAGGACTACATTCGGAGAGTTTTTGGTCATTTATGTTGGGGGAAGCAGTTCGCCTTTGGAGTGCGTCAACTTGTGCGATACAACGGAAATGTCGATTATCGGGAGTTCCAGAGGATGCCCGATGTTGATATTCCCGCCCCGTTCCCTTGTAGCCGTGCCATTGTTCCATAGAATACATTCAATAGTTTACAGGAAGGGGTGATTTTCAAAGTTTGGGGGTTACTGTCGGGGTGAAGGCCTCAGGTACAATTCTTGTCATATTAGTCTGATGTCAAGGGAATTCTAAAGAATCTTTTGAAGCGACTTGTAGTCGCACCGTCGTCGATCCATTGAATAAAGTCAGTTGGACCGGAGGGCCTAGGGCTTGCTGCGGGGGAGAAGGCATCAAGCAAAATAGCTGCCAATGCTAGTTTAGTGTCAAATGAGCTCTAGGGAATACTTTGAGGCGACGTGTAGCCGTGTCATTGTTCCATTGAATGAATTCAATTGATGTCATGCACGCAGGGGGGAGGGGGCCAAAGGTGGTCACGGGTTCGTTTGCGGTTATACATATTCATGAAAGTCATTCTGTAATCATCATCTCCAAATGCTCAAACCTTCTACCCTGTTTCCATTGAATAAATGCTCTGGGCTGCCGCCCTTTAAGTTCCTGTATGCGCCATCGTTTTGAATCAGTCTGCACTTCTAGTAAAGTGATACCGGTACGCTTAAACATTCTAATTCTATGATGCGTTCTAATAGCGACTGTCGCACAGACAGTCCTTCTGCTTGCTTGCACAAATAAGAATTATAGTGACGTAGTCCTCCAATAAGTTTTTACTAAATATCAACAGAAGTAGCCACCACGAAGAAAGTTTCGGCCTGTTGGGACTCATCAGTCACCGGCAGGTTCGAACCAACAACGTTGGAGTTAGAGGACGTGCAAGCATACCCTCTAACCACAAGGCCACCGCACCATCTGTTGAGAGCGTAAATTTGCCAGGAAGGCACTGCTTTAACGCAACCACATGGAGCTTTCAAATTGAAGCTCTTCCAATAAGCTTTTAAATAAGCAATCCATGAGCTAAATATTCGGCTACCTGGAAAACTGGATTAAATTAATCTACCTGATCTCCATTGAATGTAAGGTCTGGCCGTAAGAACCAATTCCATTTTGAAAAACGAAGTGCTAGCAAACATGTGAAGAGCATGAATATATTGTCGTGTGAAGTTTCTCCATGGCAGGCATGTTTCACCTGACGAAGATCTGGATATGTTTCCCTTGTAAGTGTATCCAAATCTGTCACTCTGACAGCCTGAAAATTACAAGCATTTTTTGTAGTATGAAGTCGATTTATTAAGTTTTCAAGCAAAATGTTTTTCGACAGGATGGAGCTTTGTGTAATATAATTAAGACAAAAAATTAATTATATTAGAAACACAGCATAATTACGCACCAACACTTACAAAACTATAAAGTCTTTATGAATGGTAGAGGCTTACTCGAACACTGTACATTTTGTGAATTGCAAGATAATCTTTTGTGATTGAATATGCAAAGTTTATTGTTCAAAATGCAAATGCTATTGTTCAAACTCTAATGTTACAGTCATGATAACTGTTTCGCTACTTTCCACCTGTGCCAATTGACAAAGCAAAAAAGCCCAACAACTCGTATTGTCGCAATTAAATTCTATCAAGCAATGTACAATTACATCGCTGCAGAGAATGACAGAGAGACGATTCAAATTTGTTGGGAGTCAAAGTGTGTGGAGGGCTCGCAGTTCCAACCCTCAAAAATAGCCACACAATTGTATTACAAGTCGATGCGTCGCCTATCAACAAATAGAAGAGGCGAGAAGAAAAAGGGGATCGAGTCTGTGACGCGCACGGCAAGGCCAGACACACGGAGACCTTGACATACACACGCAACACGCAAACTACAGTACACTCGCACCAAAGGTCAGACAAGCATTACGTCATACCAAGCTACACTCAAACAAGGCAAGGAACAGAATTTGGAAGGAAAAATACAGAAAAGATAAGCGTCAAACATGCACCTCAGAGATAAAGTACAAACGATAAGCAAACACAAACAAAATTAGAAATTTCGAAGTTGCTCGAAACATCCTCCTGCCAGCAAATTAGCACTCTAAGACGACAGAGAACTTAGTTATAGGTCGGCGGACAGAGGTTTGGCCAATTTTTATTTTAGCGTTGCTGACTTGATCATCCATGCCTCTGTAAATCTCCTCAATTTTGCCAGGTGTCCATATTCCTCTATGAGGATTACAATCGGCAGTTACTACGATATCCCCGACACGAACTTCTCGATTTACTCGCTGCCATTTCTTTCTTGCGAATAGCATAGGTAAAACATCACGCGACCATTTTCTCCAAAAACTATCCGCTATTTGTTGAATGAATGGCATACGATCTTTAATATTATTACTATTTCGGAAAGGCCCCGCCGGAACCAAGGAGCTGGCTCGTCCAAGAAGAAGATCGTTGGGACATAGATACTTTCCGTCGTTGGGGTCATTGTTCAATGTTCATTGTACCGAGCGGACACTGATTGATTATGTTTGCACATTCTAACAATACTGTATACAGCTCTGAATGTGTCAGTTTCTGTTCACCGATTGCAATCTTTAATTCTCTCTTGCTACTCTTTACCAGTGATTTGGATGGCACCATTGTGATGAGGGGCGAGGGGAGTAGTGAATTAGTCCCTTTAGTCCCATTTAGTCCCTTTGTCTTCGCAGAATCCTCTTATGCGTTCCTTGTCCCAATTTCGAATCATTTCGCGTAACTGTTTCTCTGCTCCTATCATTTGAGTGCCATTGTCACTCAACATGAGTGCAGGAAAACCTCTGAGTGCGAAGAAACGTCTGAGAACTTGCAAAAATTGATCAGCAGAGGCATCCTTAGCCAGGTCAAGGTGTACTGCCCGTGAATTCATACAGGTGAATATGACACCATAATTTTTCTCCGATTTGTTTCTGCTTAGCTTCACTTGATACGGGCCAAAGTAGTCTACAGATGTATTATAAAATGCAGGCGCGAATGGCCTGAGGCGCTCATGGGGGAGAGAGGCCATAATAGTTGAGTGAGTCTGATGTGCTAGCCTTCGACAGAGTACGTAGCTCTTGACAACAGACTTTGCTATGCTGAGTCCATTTGAAATCCAACATTTGCTTCTTGATTTTGACACAGTAGCTGCCACTCCGGAATGACCTCGTTCATGGTAATCTCGTATTATCAATTTTGCCACAGGGTAATCTCCTGGGATGAATACAGGATGTTTAACGTCATAGCTTAAGAATTCGGCGATTGCCAAGCGGCCTCCTACTCTTATCAAGTCTTCGTCATCAATAAAGGGAGTCAAGTTGCACAATTGCCCTTTTTCCAACTTGTGTGACGATTTCTGAGCATCTTTCAGAAGAATGAATTCGGCTCTTGTAATCTCCTCAACACTCAGTGGGCCTGTTTCCTTGTCTTTTGAGCGACAGTTTTCAATGAATCTTAATGCGTATGCCATTGTACGCTTTGCCCTTTTCCAGCTTGAAACATCCGGGAGAATAATTTCTTTCTTTGTTGTGGTAACTAAAGAAGTAACAACCGATATCGGTCTGTAGTTGGACGATTCTGTGCTATCGGTTCTCTCGAGGTCAATTGGTGGATTGAAAAATTCCACTTGCTTCTCTTGTTGATACATCGGCCATTTTTCCTGGGGGAGTCTCAGAAATGCAGGACCCCGTTTCCATGTTTCACCGAGTTCATTGACCTTAATGCCACGTGATACTTGATCAGGGGCATTAGTATGACCGGGTATATGTCTCCATTGAGTAATTGAAGTTTTGCTGGTGATCTCCTGAACTCTACATGAGACAAACGGCAGTATCTTATTCGATTTGTTTTGAATCCAGCCCACTGTTATCATACTGTCGGTAAACATTCCATGACAACTGAATTTGATTCCAATTTCTCTTGATATTGTATCTTTCAATCTTGCTGCCAATACTGCTGCTTGCAGTTCTAGCCTAGGGATCGTTAACTTCTTCAGAGGGGCTACGCGTGATTTCGAGGATATCAGATTCGCTTCATACTGACTTTCACTTATCTTCCAGCGAATGTAGGCGCACGCACCAAATGCTTCTTCTGAGGCGTCAGCAAAAATACAAAGTAATGGAGGTTCATTAGCATGAACAGCAGGAGTGAGGCTCCTGGGAAATGAGACGAGACTTAAGCGGTCAACTTCATTCAGCAAGTCGATCCAAATTCGCATATCTTCCGAATCAAGGGGTTCATCCCAATCATACTTTTTCTTCCATAGATTCTGTAATGCAATTTTTGCTCGCACTAGAACAACTGAGACTAGTCCAAGAGGATCAAACAATCTGGAGACTTGACTCAAAACTACACGCTTAGTCAGTACTTTGATGTTTGCTTTTTCATCAAGTGCGGATTTCATCGAAAATTCATCTCTAACACAGTTCCACGATAGACCTAAGACTTTCTGACAATCTGAATTTGGTTCAAATACTTGACTAACACTCCATTTCTTTATTTTGAATCCCGAGTCCTGTAGCAATGCGTCAATGTCATGTGTCAAAGCAATTGCTTCCTCCTTTGTTTCAGTAGAGGCGCATATATCATCCATATATGAGTAGTAAATAGTGTGACATCCGGCGCGACCTTTCGCTTCGCTTTGCTTCGCTTCGCTTGCGCCGGATGTCACACTTTTGCGGGGGTTTTCAAAATTTTCAAAAAAATCAAAATTTCAAAAATTTAGGTAGACTTCAAATTTAACGTGGCCGAAGGCCGAAGGGCGAAAATTTAAGTTGTCTCAAAATATCACGTAATCGAAAATTTAAGTTGTCTCAAAATATCACGTGGTCTAAGAATTTTGAAAATTTAGGCAGACGAAAATTTAAGTTGTCTCAAAATATCACGTAGTCTCAATATACCAAAAGATTGTATTCAAAATATTTATTCAAAATATTTCTTTAAAAATGGAAACCTCAACGGGGACGGCGACGGCAACGGCGACGACGAAAATGGAAGAAACAAAAGTGGATGAAACAAAAGTGGAAGGAACCTCAAGAATATATCCTTCGTTATCTCAATTAAAAACAAGTGAAATGGATCTCAATTATTATTAAGATTAGAGCATTATGATAAATTAAGAAGACGCAATTATTACTTAGACATTCTTCGTTATTGTATTCTCAACATTATTTAAAGTACTAATTGTGTGAACTAGAAGATCATTGTAACTCATAAACTCAAAATTATTCAATGAACCCGTACACTGGCTGATAATTCAAGAGAGACAGAGATTGAAGAGATTGAAGAGAGAGAGATTGAAGAGAGAGAAACATCTAGCAGCTTTCCCCTAAAATTATCGTGCTATCTCTTGTCATTTCAATTTACCCATCGGTAAACTTTTGACATTTCAACTTACGCGTGCGTAAAAGTTTTGACATTTCAATTTACCCCTACGTAAATTATTTTCAGAATCTGTTTTCAAAATCTATTTTCAAAGTCTGTTTTCAAAATTCATTTAGCGTTTCTTTTCTCCGCTGTATTGATTAAAAGTACTTCCCATTGTGAAGACATGAATAGATTAAGCACATAAAAGTGCATTGACAATAAAAGCAAATGACAATAAAATTCTTCTTGTGAACTCAGACCGCATAAACGCCGATATGCGGGTTAGTTGTTATGGCAATTTTAAACAATCATTTTAACGATAAACATATTAACAAATGAAGTTCATGAAGAAAATGAAAATATGTAAAACAATATAGATTAGAATAATTATAATATAATCATTTCAAAATCGAATAAGTAGTAAGGAAAGTCATCATTAGAGAACAGTTTTAAATCAATACCCCCTCCCTTCTGACTTCTAGGGGTCCCTATAAGAATTTTTTTTAATTATAAAATGAGCAACATAAATGAGTTTTTTAAATTATATGGAACGCAAACCACGACAAATTTCGACCTAAAGAAAATTGCTAATCAATTGGGAATAAAGAATTTTTATGTCCTAATAAGAGTCGAATTACAATTGATCAAAAAAAGCCAACTGTAAATTTCATAACGAATCTTCACACTTCAGACCAAAAAGGCGTACATTGGTCAGCGGGGCATAGAAATAAAAATGGAGATAATTACTATTTTGACCGCCCGGAGGCTGAGAACTATTGGTTCGACTCATATGGATTGCCTCCAACAAACGAAGTTAAAAAATTACTTGGCAATGGAACTTATAATACATTTCAAATTCAAAAACCGGGAACTTCTTATTGTGGTCAATTATGTCTTTATGTTTTATTGAAATTACAGGAAGGCGTACCATTTCTAGATATTATGTTAGAATTGAACGAACCGTAGGTTCTATGGCTACGCCTAATAAGGGAATTTCATTCCCGAAACGTTAGTTCCAATAATAATGATAATTAAAAATCACTTCGTTGTAATTCATTTTGATAAAATTGGCCTCTTATATCTTCATCATCCAAATCTTTGATTTCGTAAGTAATCGGATAACTTTGATTTATTTTCGAAACTTCAAATATTTCTTTAGTCCAGTATCCGACGAAGCCTTTTTCAAATTTATTCTTATATTTAAATATTCTAACTCCATCTCCAATTTTAAATTTCGGCTTAAGTTTCTGCAAATTCGGATTACTCTCATTCGAATAATTATTTTCGAATATTTTCTTTCGTATTAAATCAGGGTCGTCAGAAGCATTCTTTGGGGTTTCTTCAATACCTGAATGAACTTTATTATTGTACTCATCTACAATTCCTGGTAATATTTTTAACCATTTCTGATTTCCTTGCTGAGTAAATTTCTTGAAAATTTTATTTTTTAACGTCCGATTGAATCTTTCTATCACTACGGCCTTCCCTGCATTTTCAGTTGAATAAACAGTTTCAAATAGTGGCTGAACATTTCTGTTATAAAATTCCGACCCTTTATCAACAAACAATTTTTTTGGCTTTCTCTTACTTTCTTCAAAGATTTCTTCAAACGCATATTTAACTGATAGACCACTTTTGTTTTTTAAAGGCTTTACCCAAGCGTATAGTGTATATAAATCTATTACGGTCAATGCGTATTTATAATCTTTTTCATTCGGCATATGAATAAGATCAGCACTCCAAATATCATCTTTATTAAATAATTTTACTTTCAATAAATATTTAGGCCTTCTATATTCCTTCTGGATTTCGGACGCGTAGGTTCGAGCGTTGCTCTCAGACAACTTTGCTGTCGTTTCATTTAAATCCTGACCGAATAATATTTTAGCTTGTAAAGCTTTCTTAACAAACATTCGTTAATTTTTTTCTCTAAATGTTGGATTTTGAATACTATCTAATTCTTGAATCATCTTCTTATCAGCTGCATGTCGAGAACTTAGATCATGATTTCGATAAGCTAAATCATGCCTGTAAGCTGCGGCATCTACTCTATTTATTGGTTCTTCACCTGGTTTCGGATTATTATTCTCATCTAGTCTTATATCTAATCGAGTTCCTGGACCGGTATATGAATGACGAGGAAGATGTTTTTCTTTCGAATATTTACTCCAAATAAATCCAGGAAAGTTTTCTAATGTTTTTTGTATGTCACCTCCAATATGCTGACAATTTGAGTTTTTATTTTTGTTTAATAGATAATTCAATAAATCTAAATTAGAAATTTTTAATTTAATTAAATTTTCGGAATTTGTAGAATTCATTTTTAAAGATAAAAAATTTATTAAAAAAAAATAAAGATAAAATAAATGTTTTACCTTTTGGACCAAAGGTCCTGAGGTTATTACCGAATCATACTAGGACTTAGATATATTCCAGAACCATCTTTAGTTTCTTTAATTTTAATTAAATCATCAACATTGTGGAGAATATTTTTAAGAACTCGTTTTCCTTCATCAACTAATTTTAATTTACTAATAAAATTATCTACTATTCCTTCACCCCTAGCAACTTTCTCTAACTCTCTATTATGACGTTTTTGTTCTTCTAATGCTGCTTTCTCTGATTTATTGTTATTTACTGCTTGGACAATACCAGCTGTCCCACCTGCAACACTTCCTGCTGCTGCTAAGCCTCCCTTTATTAGAGGAATTAATGGGAGAATTCCACCATTCTTTTCTTCTTGTAATTTAATATTCCCTATCATTGGTTTACTTATGTAATACTTTTTTTGTTAATCGTAATAGTTTTAGGGGTATTTTTGTCAACAATATTGCGTAATTTTAATTCAACAGTTTCATTATTATTACTTTTCGCTTGCGACATTTTTAATAAAAAAAATTTAAGTTACGAAAATTTAAAGTTAAGAATTTTGATCTATTCTAGTTATGAATAAATTTTAAATTAGGAATTTTGATCTATTCTAGTCATGAATAAATTTTAAGTTAGGAATTTTAAATCTATTCTAGTTACGAAAAGTTTTTAAGTTAAGAATTTTTAATCTATTCTAGTTACAAAAAAATTTTATTACTTATTACTAAAAAAAATTTTAAGTTATCAAAAAAATTAATTAAATTATCGGAGCGAAGCTCCTCTGGCTTAAACCTATCCTAGCCATCTTTCCATTAAGAATTTCAATAGAATATTTTACATCTTCCAGCAATAAACCATAAGCCATCAATGAAGTTGTGGAATCTTTCTTTTCAATATTAATTGTTACATCACAACCAGTCTTGATAATATCTTCAGATTGTGCACTTAAATCGAAACAGAAAACAGGATATAAATTTCTCCAATCTCCAGGAGTTAATTGTGGTTCAACTCCAAATTCTATACAAAGATTTCGATAAGAATCATATCCTTCAATAAATTGATTATTGGTATAATCGAATCTTAATGGATCAATTGGATAACGGGTTTGATTTAATGAAACTTGTAAACTTCGAATTGTATTAATATGAAAAAGATTGTTGTTCTTATCAAAACTTGGAGAATTATTTCTTTGAAATGTTAGTAATAAATATCTTGGTGTATTCGCAGTTCTAGTAAAATGCCAGTTAAATCTTTGTTCGGAAAAAGTTACTGAACTAGCAGTACGCTTTAGAAAATTTACTGGAATTGGTTTGTTAGTATTTAATCTTTTTGCAATAGCTGTTTCAATCTCTAAATTAGGAGTAATATGCTTAATCCACCATTCAAGTCTATCAATTTTTAAATATGCTTTTTTTCCAGTCTTACCAAAAAAGATTAATTCATTATTTGCTGTACGATGAATAATTAACTTAAATTTTAATTGATATGATATTTTATCATAATCTAAATATCCAAATAATGGAGACAATGACCAATTAACTGTCTGTTTACTTTTCTTGTTAAATTCACGTCTTTCTTTACATGCACTATTGTTTGTTTTATTTAAATGTTTTGCAATATTTTCTACATCTTTCGCAATTCCTACTGCATCTGTTCCAGCGTGAGTTAAATCATCAACAATTATACCATCATTAGTATCAGGAAACTAACCTTCGATTTCATACTTTTTATTATTTTCCCCAATTGTTACAAATCTAAGCATTGTATCAATTACACCTGGAGAATCACTTATTGTTTCTATATTTTGAGTTGCAACATCTAAACGCATTTGTGTAAATAATCTTGGAAAAAAATTATTCTCTAATGCAATATTATCGGTATCTGGTAATGGTGTTGTAAAATTAGCATCACTATATAAAGAATATTCACAATGTAAAAACGAATCAGGTAAATATATATAACTCTGCTGATTATCAACTTCAAAAATTAAATCACCTCCAGTATTTACTCTACTGGAAGATCCGGGATTCATGGCAATTCTTATATAGTCATTCTTTTTTGATTATTACTGACGAACGGAGGATCGTCTAATCTAAATTTATTTTTCGATAAGCGAAGACATTTTTAAAAAAATAATTTGACTTTTTTGTTTTTCTCATACACAGAAAAATTTTACTAAAAAAATTACTAAAAAATTTTACTAAAATATAATTTTAGAATTTTGCTAGACCATTACCTCTTATTTCTTCAATTGAACGTTTTATGGCTACGCCTGTTTTCTTCCCCTTTTTACTATCAGACGGAGCTCCGCTCCTCAAGGTTTCCCCTACAGCTATGTTAGCAATTTTGTTTTTTGTTGCCTCTGAAAGTTTTTTTAAATTCTTTAGTTCTTCAGAATCATTCTTAAGTTTACGAATAGTTTCTAGTTGTTTTAATTCGTCTTGAGACTTAACAGCATTTGATATTGCACTAGCTGTACTACCTATAGCAGCTGCTCCTTTTGCAGCAGATGTAATCAAATCTTTATTATTTTTAATTAAGTTAACGATACTTCCAATACCAGAAAATATACCATCCCCTTCTTTTTGAACGGCACCTGCGGTGCCTAGGAACTTTTGTGTTCCGATTGTTTCTACACTGTCATAATGGTAAACAGATTTCATAGATGGTTCATGAGCAATTTTTTGATTTGAAGCAAAATGTTTAAGATTGTGTTTATAAATTATAGGCATTTTTTAGGATTAAATTTGACTTTTGGGAAAAAATATTTACGTTAATATTTGCGCTTAGATTTATGTTTATGATAAGGTAATAACCTCAGGACCTTTGGTCCGATCGGCTAAAGCCTCTGAACAAAGTTCTATTGGTTAGTAACCTGAGGACCTTTGGTCCGTTTAAGATTTACGTTTGTGAATGGACAACAACTTCGAGATAACTTTATTAATTGACTGTTGCACTTTATCTATTGCGTCAAGCAGCGTGTGATGTACTTTAATTTCTTTTCTATTAACTTGCATTTTCTGCTGATTAATCTTCAACGCCGTTTTAAGAGCATTTAACTTAACTTTAAGAACATCTAATTGTCTTTTAACAGAATCTAACTGTTCTTTATTTTCTTTAGAGTTTTCTTTTAAATTTTTCTTTAATTCATTTTCTAAATTGATTTTAAGAGTTTTCATTTTATCAACTTTTTCATTAAGTGAGTTTACTTCATTTATTATTCTATTCATCTTTTTCATTTGTTGAGTAATTTTAGAACTTAATTCATCAACACTTTTTTGGAATGTAGTTTGTAACTGCTTTAAATTTTTTTTAAATTCTTTCAGGTAGTTTTTCTATTTCATCTTCTAATTGTTCTTTTAACATTTTTATCTGATGTTTATTTTTAATTACAGCAGATTTTAAATTTAAAGAAAGTAATATTAAAATTTTTGATTGTTCTGAAATCTTTTTAAAAAGTTTTGCTATATCTGCTTCTAGCTCTCTATCCTTTTTATCAAGTTTTAATAATTTTTCGTTTAATGATTTGTCATTAAGTTTTAGCAACTTTAATTCATTCATCAGTGGAACCAAAACATCGTTTATATATTTTTCTTTTAAGTCATTGATTTGTGTATCAACATATTGTTTATTTGTCAACTCTGTATTTTGTTGCTGAAGAATAGAAAGATGCAATGGACCAGATAAAACGTCTCCAGTTTTCATGATAAAATTTTCTATCTCTATTTCTAATTCACGATTATTCGGGATATATGCACCTCCACCAACATTTGGTAACATCATTTTTTCTAATAAAAAAATAAATTTTTTCTAATAAAAAATAACAAAATAAAATTTTTATAATAAAAATAAAAAAATGGAAAATCCAAATTTAAAAAAATTATATTCGCCCGCATCATCCTGTTCTTCTTATTCGACGAGATCAACGGGATTTGAAAATAAATGTTTTGATAATAATAATAATCCATATATAGATATTAATCTTTTGTTTCAATTACAAGCCGAAATATTTAGAGAACAGACTAAAGGTTTACCTTCTATTGAAACTAATTATTGTATTTTTCCAGGTGATCCATTTATAAAATTTATGGAGATTGTAAGTAAATATAATGATGTTGCGTATGTAGAATTAAATAAAGAAAATATGGTTATTATTGGTCATAATAATGTTTATGGATTCATTAGAGCAGTTTTGCCGATTAGTAATACTGATTGGATAGAAACTAAAATTATTAATTATATTAATATTAAAGAATTAGTTAAAAAATTAAAATCCTTTTCAAAAGAAAAAATTAGATTATTTGTTGATGAACAAAACCAATATAATATTCATATCGAGAGTAAAAAGCATAACGAAGAATTATTATGTCAAGTATATTATAGAGATACTATTTATAAACAAGAAACATTAGAAATGCCACAAAGATATGATGATGATACATATATAGGTTTATATTCAAACTTAAATATCAATTTATTAAAATCTTATATAAATGGTTTAGCACAACAAGAAAAAATTTATATGTGGACAACACCCTATAAAAGTTTAGATTCTGATAAAAATTCTAAAAATAATAAAAGTTTTAAACCTCATGAAAATGTGAATTCTAAAGAATCTTATAATAATAATGATGATGTGAATATAGATGATGATGTTAATATAGATGATGATAATATAAATGTTAATCCTGAAACATCTGAAAAAGGTGTAAATGGTAACAAAGATTATAAAATTATTAGTAATTATAAAAATTTAAGTGAAGAAAAATTTATATCTCATACTGATGTACATGATATTAATACTACATATAATCAAAATTTATCTAAATTTCATTTTCTTACAATTGAAAATAATAATGATGGAATGGTTGAAGATACTGTTAGACAACTATGTATCGGGTCTACAAAATTTAAATTAGGATTTACATCTAAACAATTTAAAATTTTATCATCTTTAATAAAAACTAAAAATGATTCAGATTATGGTGGTGTTATTAAATTTTCCAAAAGAGATCAAAGACCAATATTTTTCTCTATTATATTATAATCAGATAAAAAATGTAATTTGGAATTAGATATTCCCATCAGGGAATGGTATCCTATCAGGAAATGACATCCAATACCAAAAAGTGTAATTTATGATGTTGAAGAATCAATTTATGATGATGATGAATCAATTTATGATGATGATGAATCAATTGATGATGAAAAATCAATAGTTAGTGAAAACAAATTTAAATTATCTTTTGATAAAACGTTATATGATAAAACTTAATAGAAAATACCAAAATATTCGATAAATGTATTTTCATATGTAATAAAATTTTTAGATGTAATAAGTTTTTAGATGTTATAAAATTTTTAGATGTAATAAGTTTTTAGATGTTATAAAATTTTTAGATGTAATAAAATTTTTAGATGTAATAAGTTTTTAGATGTTATAAAATTTTTAGATGTAATAAAAAATTATTATTCCCACGTGTCATCATCATCACTTAAATTACTCTCACAGACGATTGTTTGAAATATATCAGCTTGAATATCTTCTCCGTTATAAGGTAACATAATTTCATTTTCATCAGGTGCTTGACGTTTAAGAATATTTATTTGACCAGAAAATTTTTTTTCTTCAGTATTATTATTTTTATCAGGAATACTAATTCCAGTTTCTAAAGATTTTTTCCATGGTTTATTAACTGTAGTCGATAATGTTTTCCCCGAATATAATTTTAGAAAATCTTCTACTTTTACTTTATCTTGTGAATATCCTTTGAATGTTTTCTTTTCACTAAGTCTCCCTTGTTCATCTACAGTAATACAATATTTTATTTTAGGAGCAATAAACATTGCAAAAATAATTCCACCATTTCCATAATCATTTTTTCCTTGACACAATTCCCCACCAACATATCCAGCAGCATCTAATTTATTGAAGAGCTCATTAGAAATGTATATTGAATCAGTATCTGTATAATGAATGTATTTTTCGTTGAAACCATTTATTTCTAAAATAAAGTTATTCATGATTCTTCTAGAGTGAAAAAGAATAAAAGAACCTAAGTGTGATGGCATGAATGACGTCTTCCCATCTTTTACAATATTAGTTTTGAGAAATTCATCATCTTCCATTTCTACTTTCGCTAAATATTGTTCATCATTTAATTTTTCATAATCTTTTACTTCTTGAGTGAAATTTTTTCTCAATGTATTCTCATTCCATAAATGATATTTAGTGGTTATATCTTTTTGCACAGTTTTGCCATATAGCGAATTCATCAATAATTTAATTAACTTATCGCCTACAGTATTTCCTTCTGCTTTATATCTTTTTCTCAAATTAAAAAGTTTTTCAATATAATTTCGAAATGGTGAAACTTGATAATTTTTTTCATAAATTATACCATCAGTAATATGTAAGATTTTTCCCCCACATCTAACAATTTCTTGTATGTCAACAGAAGTTAATACATCATAACATATACCATTTCTAAACCTGATTACTTTTACATGAGAATTATTATTTTGATTTTTAACTTTATCTTTTATAGGAACTGGTTGAAAAAACATATCATTCGGATATTGAAACACAACTGTAAATATTCCAGTTTTAGGTCTAAACGTTTGAGTATTAAATTTATATACTATTTCCCGTTCTTCTTCTTGTCTAAATTTTCTAGCGGATTCAGCTTTAGGGTATTCTGAATTTTCATCATACATAGCTGATGGATATAAAGATGTTGCATCAAAAGCCATTAGAAATTCATGTTTTTGTTCAAGTAGTTGATTTGAAATTTTCTTACAAATTTCAGTTTTATCTCCTAAATCTCGATACTGTTTCATTAAATCTGTTAAATTACTTCCAAGGAACAAAGTCCCCCCAGGTGAGCGACCAGGTAAATACTGTTTTAATATTGGTAACAAAATGGCGATATGTATTTTCTTATATTTGCTGAAACTCTTCCACCTTTAACAGATTTTCTAATATAATTTCTAGCCCATAAATCTACATGAGAATGAATATTTATATTGTTATTTTGTACGCTTTTCATCCAACCGTTAAATGTTAAAGCAGAGGATGTCAAATTAGTAGTTATATCTTCACCAACTAAATCTCGCATAACATTATTATATTTGTAGATACAAAAAGCTAAAGAAAGAATATCGTTAACTAAATATGGTCTCCATTCAATTTCTTTTTCTTTATAATTTTCATGTGTTATGTCTCCAATTTCATAATTTAATTTACACACTATAATTTTCATGTGTTATGTCTCCAATTTCATAATTTAATTTACACACATTCGTAGGAATTTTAAAATTCTCACACCATTTAGAAAGACTTGTTTTTACATGTTGATAACTACATTTCATTATAATAGTTTGAAGTGCTAATTTACCTGACGGTGAATCTTTTTTCATACTGTTTTTAAATCTAAAAGATTTTTGAATGTATCTACTAACACATTCAGTTGTATAAGGATTTTGTAATGAAGCAGTCAATATTCCTCTTGAAGTTTTAAGAGGCGGTTTAGATAATTTAAAATTAGCTTTTATCGGAAAATAGGAATCAAAACCTGATGAATTGTGAGCTATTAAAGTTACCCTCGAAAAATTAAATTTTCCAAGAGTTTTAAAAAATTGATGGATCGAACATACGTCCTCTGGGTTTCCCCCGATCGGACATTCATCATCCTCAGTTCTCGTAAATATTTTCACACAATTTTGAAGTTTATTAAATTCTAATTCAGTTAAATTATTATACTCATTAATCTGTTTTTTAAGTTTTTTAATTTCATCTTCATCTTTTGATCGTTTTATTTTAATCATATCACTTAACAAACGTGTTTCTAATTCTTTCAATCTTTGTTTCGGTAAGCAACATATAAATTTATTAAAATTAATAGCTCCTACAGCATAAGGAATAGGATGAGCTGTTGAACAGTTAGGATCAGGAAAAGTTTCGAGATCCCAAATATATGTTGAACTATAGTCAATTTTTTTCTTTGTTACGATTTTATATGGACGTGTTGTTAGATTTTCATCAGTAACTGTTTTATATATGGGTTTGAAATTATTTTCAATTTCTCTAATAGCTTTTAATTTATGAGATATATTAATATACTAATATATAATATGAATAATATAGAACTAATATATAAATATATTTGCATTCTTTCTAATAACACTTCCATCTAATGAATACATACTTTGTGTTAAATAAAAAACACTACAGTTATTATGTCTACCTCTTGTGAAATAATTTCTCTGAACTGACTGATTTCTGTCATTAACACAATCATCAAAAATTACACAATGTTTCATTGTTTTATCTAGTTTACTAGGATCTTGCATATTACCACTATCATCTATTAATTGTATCTTTATATGGTTATTTTTATTGGTTTCAACTAACTGATTATTTTTTGCTGCTTCTTCACACCACGAACTTATTTCTTCTTCATCTTCAGATTTTTCATATTCTTTGAATAATGAAGCAATTGCTGTTTTTTAGGATTATTTTCAAATCCATATTTTAAAAATTGATAGACGGGCTGTTCTGCTGTTGTTGTATAAATTATAAGATTGTTATAATCCAAAAAATTTGGAGTCGTTAAAATTTTAAATAATAGATACGTTTTACCACAACCTGATCTTCCGCAAATAACTGACAAAACTTTATTAGATAAATTTGGATGATGATTAAATTTAAGTTTTTTTTATTTAATGGTAGTAGTACTTCACTCATTTTTTAACAAAAAAAAATATTCTTATTTTTTATTGTTTCTAAAGAAGAAGAAGAAAATTAAACTTCTCTAGCTTCGCGTGGGAGTTTAAACCTCTCGAACGGGAGTTTATACCTCCCGAACGGGAGTTTAT
Organism: Prostheceraeus crozeri; assembly: GCA_907163375.1. NCBI lineage: Eukaryota > Metazoa > Platyhelminthes > Polycladida > Euryleptidae > Prostheceraeus > Prostheceraeus crozeri. The sequence continues at coordinate 87,222 of CAJQUW010005777.1, forward strand.
ACCTCCCGAACCAAAAGATCTATCTTAATCTCTTCACCTCCAAAATTTATTTCTTGTCCTTTCTCATCAGTGATTCTAATGTTAATGTTGTTAATAGTTTTTCTTGTAATAGGGAAATATATTAATGTTTGTGGAATTACATTTAATCTATAACCAATGGGTACAGTAAAAGCTGGAAAACTGAATATTAAATTTGACAATTTACCATTTATATATCCTCCTTCAATAATGTCACAATGTACAACAATTGAATTTATTTCAGTTATTTTTGGTATCTTCTCACCTAAATGATAACCTTGACTATAGGTTTGTTTATTAAATCCTAATAGCTTTGACAATGATCTATCATGATTAAAATCAACTTGATGATTTTCGTCTAAAGTAAGAGAAAATTTATTAACTGCCGGTTCAACTGCAAAATGTAATTGTTTCTTATCTTTAAATGCTATACCTAAATTTCTCTTAATTTCATTTGATATTGATTCAACTTCGTAAGAACCAGGAAGAAAAGTTAGTATTTTCCAGGTTTTGCCTTTATCAGTAGAATATCTAAATTGATCATTCACATCTTTGATAACGTTTTGAATAGTGTTAAATGTAGAGAAACTAGTCAATGCAATTTGATAATTTTTATTTTGTTCTAAATGAAGAATGGGTTCTAAATTACAAGTGTGTGATGAAGTAGTTGTTATAATTTTTAACGTCGTACTAAATTTTGATGAACCCAAAATCTCTGTTAGATTTTCTAAATGATAATTAATTTTGTCTAAATCTGCTGAACACATTTTTTAGTTAAAATTTTGAATAAATATCTTTTATAAAAAATTAAAAACAACAATAACATATTTCAACTACGGCGAAGCCCTAGAACATTCGGTTCGTTATACTTTTATAATCCTCTTCATTTAGAATCTTCTTTTCTATTAGTCTTTTCAATATAGCATGAATTTCATTGAAACTAGAATTATGTCCTTCTTTTATTGCAGATATTAAAATATTCAATCTATTTAGTAATTCTTGTGGATCATCTGGTAAGAATACAATTGTTTCAGTTTTATGTTTTTCAGATAAACCTTTTCCTACTTTAACTCCCGTTGATAATAAATTTTCTAATTGTTTATAACGTCTAAGAGATTTTACTGCACCAACTCTATCTAACATAGCTTTATATTTTATGAGATCTTCTACAGCATAATTATTTAAATCTGCTCCTCTTAAAAGATTAACAAAATTTCTATCTAAATTAAAAGGATATTTATCTGGTGAAAAAATTAAACCTCGAAAAGGTTGTGGAAATATTTCTTTTTGTCCGAGATAAAATCTAGGTATTGTTTTTCCATCTATAAATGAAATAGAATGTTCAAATTGCATAGATTTTGGTAATTTCTTATTAATGTTTGATTCTAGTAATCCATAGTCATCTAATATAGTTTTGTGTTCTGGATCTGTTATATCAATTTGTTTATCATTATTTGTACTTTCTTTTTCAAGAGTTTTAAATGGTTTCATAGTTTTCTCAAAATCAGTTTTTACTTGCTCGGTTTGCTGCATTTTTTCAAACATATCAGATTGAATACCAGCTTTTATCATTCTATGTTGAAGATGATTTTCTTTCATAATATTTCTTTGTTTTATTAACTCTTCTAATTGTTTTATTCTTTTAAAATTATCAGCTCTAATTTTATCCATTTTTAAAATATAATATTTGAATTTTGTGGTAACATTGGAATACAGCAAAAACATTTTACTGAACAAATTATTTTTTTATTGCTTTGTTGTCTGACATCTTTTCGTTTAAAGTTTTCTCGTTTTAAGTTTTGTTTAATAAAGTTTTGCTCAAATTTTCGCTTAAAGTTTTTAGCTCTTCTAAAAAAATTTTGTCATTTTCTTCATTAGAAATTTTACCATCACTAAAAGTTTTACCATCACTAGAAATTTTGCCATCCTTTGTATTTTTATCATCAACTTTTTCTGACTGTAATTGAAATGATATTTGATTTACTTCATTAGCTATTTGATCAAATTTTTCTATCTCATCTAACGTAATAACATTATCATCACATACTCTTTGAAAGTAGTAATGCAATTTGTCATAGACTTCTTTAATATGTAAATGCTTAGTTTTTAATGATTTTCGTTTCTTAGTTATTAAAGATTTATCTAACATTGTAACAAGTGAAGTTGCAAAAACACCCGTACCTGTTAAAGCTGTAGCAACTACTGGAATTACTAAAACACCTGAAGATATAACAATTGTTAAAGCACCTAAACTTGTTGTTAAGAATATGCCAACTCCTTGTGTTACATTCTTAACTTTACTCCATCTCTTTCATAATTTTTTATAATGCTCTAATCTTAATAATAATTGAGATTCTTTATCTTTCATATAACGTACTCTATCTTTGTGTTTTTCTTTGTTCAATTCACGTATTTTTAACTGTGATAACGAAGGATATATTCTTGCGGTTTCTTCCACTTTTGTTTCATCCACTTTTGTTTCTTCCATTTTTAAAGAAATATTTTGAATAAATATTTTGAATACAATCTTCTGGTATATTGAGACTACGTGATATTTTGAGACAACTTAAATTTTCGATCACGTGATATTTTGAGACAACTTAAATTTTCGCCCTTCGGCCTTCGGCCACGTTAAATTTGAAGTCTACCTAAATTTTTGAAATTTTGATTTTTTTGAAAATTTTGAAAACCCCCGCAAAAGTGTGACATCCGACGCAAGCGAAGCGAAGCAAAGCGAAGCGAAGCGTCGCGCCGGATGTCACACTATATACTACTTATATGAGTTTTTCAAAATAGTTTCTGCTGCGCTAGGAAATTTATCTCTAACTTCCTCAGCAGTCTTTATCAATGCCGTTAAAGCCATCGCAGGGGAGGGCTTATCTCCAAATGTGAGGACGTTCATTACGTAAACCGCCGGCTCTGAGCCTACATTCATGTCTCGCCACAGGAATCGATGCACATGCTGGTCTCTTTCTGATATTCTTATTTGGTGATACATCTTCGATATATCTCCAAATAGCGCGACCTGTTTCTCTCTGAATCTGAGTAAAACACCGATCAAATCATTAAAAAGATCAGGTCCCTTATCCCAATAATCGTTCAAACAGTGGCCTTGAAATCGGTTGGATGAATTAAAGACGACTCGTACTGGTGTACTTGCACTTTCTTTTACGATTGCGTGATGAGGAAGATAAAAGACAGGACCTTTGTAATTATCGATCTCATCACTTTGCAACTTTCTGGCGAATTTCAACTTAATTATGTCATGGATTTGTTTATTGTAGGCTTCTGCTAAATCAGGATTTTTCGATAATTGTTTTTATATTTCACAGTGCTATAATCTCTATGCTTATTGCTTCCCTAATATAGTTTATGCTTTCCAAAGTGTGCATAAATTTCAAAGAGCGCAATAAACAGTCTTTATTGCACTCCTTCATTGAAATACATTAGCACATAGAAAGTTTTTTATCCTCTACAACGAAAATCATGCATAGAATTTGCGCGAAATATCGACTATTGGCTAGTTGTTGATGAGATAAATCTGCATGTACAATGGACAGAGAAACAGGCTATCTGATTTCAAAATTGCTTTGGTTTGATTTTGAAATCATGTTAAGGATCATGATCATAGATTCTGGTAGTTCTGTGAAATATAAAGTTACTTACAGAACTCGTGCAAAGATATCCAGCTTAATTGCATTTTTCTCGATCAACGAACTATGCCCTCGCCCTTCGGTCTCGTGCATAGACATGTTGATCTCAAAAAATGCAATAAAGCTGGATACTTTGCACTTGTTGTGTAAATAACTATTCTTTTTCATGCAAGAGTTTTTCAGCCTGAATTCTGTTATTCGGAAGACTTATTGGATCCTTAATCCACGGATATGACATCGTCCACTGATTATCGATTTTCTTGCAATTAACCTCAATTGCGTTCGGCAGATCAATCGGCTTTGCATCAACAGATGCAAATCCACATGATCTGCAGTTCACTCCCATGGCTTCAGTGGTCCAGAAGTCAATAAGGTCAACGGGTTTTCTTACTGAAATATGCATAACGCTGGAGCCAAGAGCCTGGTTGGAGTTGGAATCACCAAGGAATACCCAGCCGAATGGGGTATTTCTACCTACCAAATTCCCACGCTCAACAGTTTCTCCTGTTTGTAGTGAGGCGTCATCAACTCCAATTAGAATATCAAGTTCTTCATTGCGGTTAGGAATCGTGCTTTTGACCTTGAGATAGTCTGCTAATTTTTTCTTATCAACACGTGCAGCATGTGAATCATTGATGCTCTCAATACCGACTGCTTTTATCAGATGAGTTCTGTTGTCCTTATCAGAATGTAACCTCACGTCGTAAACCTTGGCAGTAAGTGTCTGTTCTTCATTACCCACTTTAACGATCGTGATCGTTGTTTTCTGACCGGTAAGTTTTAAATCGACCGCGAGTGATTTTTGTACAAGGCTAACTTGAGATCCTTGGTTAAAAAAGACATTAACTGATTTTATGATAGTCCTTTTGCCCATCATCTTAAGCGCTGCAATTGGCAGGAGTGTATCCTTAATGAGTCCTGTTGATGTTGCCATCCCAACAAGAGCATGTTTCTCGTAATGCAATAACTTGTGATGTGGCTTCCCGCAGGGTTCACCAGTTGTTAGCAACTCACTGCATGACTGCTTACGATTACAAGTTTCAGCTCAGTGATTTTTGCCTGCTTTCTTCAAACAGCTGAAATAGGCGTGATTGCCTTTGACGAGTTCATATCTCTCTTTAACTGTCTTTGATAAGATTTGAGAACAGTGATCAACGAAATGAGAGTTTGATTTGCACATCCAACACCTAGATTGCCGTGTGTCACTTTGGTTAACACTGACTTGATTCACTGAGGCTTTAGGACGATTAGGACATCTGACCGCCGATATCGATCTCATTCTAGTCCTTAATTCTACGGACATCCACTCTAATAGATTCGACAAAGAGGCTAGTTTCCCTTCCGATTCGAGATGTCGAGACCAAATTTTCTTGTCCTCGTTTGACATCTTCTGTTCAAGATTCGCTATAACATAGTTGTTGTCCATGTCTTGTGGACGACTGACTTCGTTCAGAAGGTTATAACAGCGCCTAACCAATTGGACTAGATCACAGAACCTGGTGTCTTCACCCTCATGCAATGGTCTAAACTTGACTATATTATTGGTAACAGCATCAGCTATATATCTCGGGTTACCATAGGCAGAATCTAGAGTATCCCAAAGACTATCGTAATCATGACCTAACCCTCTAACAATCTCAAGAGGTTTACCGATAAGAGAGGATCTCAGCATAGTCACTGCATCACGTTTACAGTAAGACTTCTCAACAAGGTGTCTAAAATCAGACCTGTACTCAAAATATTCACGAACATCGCCCGAAAAGGTAGGAAGGGAAGGTTTCGAAACCTTGACATAGCCGCGCGTCACAAAGTCGTTCACCTCTTTAGAACAGTCGTCAGCTTCAGTCTTCGGTCTATCGAGCGAAGCGCCGCATCGATTCTCCTTCGATCCCGCGTCGTGATGTAATGCAGCAATTACCGCGTTGTCAGTCTCTGAGGTCGCCTCAGCTGAATCCTTTTCAGGTTCAAGATTAGTAGCACAAGATTTCAAGAAGTCTTTTGCCATAACAGTCATTTCGAGGAATCGCTGCTGAATTTCTTCCATAACTGCCTCTTCTTCTTCGAATTCGTCGTCATCCAAAAGGTTCGAATACTCCTCTTGCCACAGTTCTAATAGTTTAAACGCGTCTTCCAATTTCTGGAGCGACTCTCGAACCTCACCATGAGGACGTGACTCTTTCATCAAATATGAAAGTACGTTGCCGCTTCTCGTGAAGTTGGCCTTCGCTGACCTCCGCCGGGTCTTAGCGTCCTTGAGATCCATAACGTGCTTCAGTCGTATAGAAAAAGCGAAGCCACGAGTACAAAGTCACAATATCAGACTCGACCGACAAATTTGAATGATGTTTTCCTACTTTCCACCTGTGCCAATTGACAAAGCAAAAAAACCCAACAACTCGTATTGTCGCAATTAAATTCTATCAAGCAATGTACAATTGCATCGCTGCAGAGAATGACAGAGAGACGATTCAAATTTGTTGGGAGTCAAAGTGTGTGGAGGGCTCGCAGTTCCAACCCTCAAAAATAGCCACACAATTGTATTACAAGTCGATGCGTCACCTATTAACAAATAGAAGAGGCGAGAAGAAAAAGGGGAGCGAGTCTGTGACGCGCACGGCAAGGCCAGACACACGGAGACCTTGACATACACACGCAACACGCAAACTACAGTACACTCGCACCAAAGGTCAGACAAGCATTACGTCATACCAAGCTACACTCAAACAAGGCAAGGAACAGAATTTGGAAGGAAAAATACAGAAAAGATAAGCGTCAAACATGCACCTCAGAGATAAAGTACAAACGATAAGCAAACACAAACAAAATTAGAAATTTCGAAGTTGCTCGAAACAATGGCACCAATTGTTTGTAGTCCGATTATCATTTCTAAACCCAAACACTATGGCTATTATAACATAGTATGGGCCACCAAGGATAGAATAAGCATGCAGATAAAAGTCGATAGACGGTTTATTTTTTCACACAGACTCCAAGCTGAAATTGTTAAATATCAATAGAAATTGCAATTTCTCTAGCAAAAAGTAACCAAGGCATGCCTTTGATTCAATGCATTTGGTCATAATTCAAAGTCATAAGTTGTTTCATGACTTACCGTGACCTGGATTATATGGACGCTCTAGAATGTCTTTGTTGGCATCTCGAACAATATCTGAAACCATCGCACATGCAAGTGAAAATGAATTGCAAACACTGGTGTGGTTGTATTTAAGTTTGAATTTATTTAATAAGATAACAACTGCAATGAAGCCAAAAATAATCTCAAAATGTAAGTGAAATGAAAGAAGCATGGCATGAAAACATTCGGGAGAGCTATAGAAGCTTATTTGAGACAGGATTTCATACTTATCAATCGCTCCGGTTAGTGCAGGTTTTGGGCTTGACATGTAGTCATAAAAGATGTCAATATCGAGAACTGTGTTGACCGATACAATAGTCTTGGGATGCAATGACCTTTCCGCATAAAGATTTGGCTTTTCTGATTAGTCGCAAAAACTTCTGTAAGTCTTGTTCTCTCGAGTGCATTATGGTAAATAGCGTGTCATTGTCATTATCGATTTCAAGAATAATCTAAGCTTTGAAAAAAACTGATATTACTGGGACATAAACACATTTATTAAAATGGCTATTTACTGAAATACCTAATTTCTATGCAATTTCAACTTAGGTATCTAAACACTTGAATGGATTCTAATCATCGGCATTATTGGACTTGCCATGTCAATTTTCCCTTAAGCAACTGAAAGGAAGATTGCAGTCTCCACTTTGGAAATTTTGAGACCTGTGACTACGAGAACACCTTAATATTAAGGACAAGCGTTCTTCGTCCTTCTACACCTGTTCTGACGCGCTTGATCCCAGGTTTCTCAGACGCCGAGCGAACAGTGTATCACAAGCCCACTGTATACCAGTCATTTGCGAGGTGGTTGGCGATCGTCAAAAGGAATTCACTTTCCACTTATAAGATTCTTTAGAAGTGGTATTGAATTTTTCTCTCGATGTTAATACCTCTTTTTAGAAACAGTGGTCAATATTCCGATTTCGTTATATCATTTCATCACATCACATGAAGCTAGACGCGTCGTATCGATATTCGGAATATACCCTACTTGGGAAATCAAGAATCAAACAAAGAAGGTAGTGGCACAGGCAAAAGAAGAGGCAGAGGCAGGGCTGTATGAAGCAATAGAGAATGATAGAGGAAGAAAATAAATTTGCCAACTCGCAAAAGCAAGGGAGCAGGAAGAGAAGGATGTGGTGACCGTCTAGGATGTAAGAAACAAAGACGGAGTGATTGTTTCGTGTCCGCAGAATATCACGAAGGTGTGGAAAGAATATTTTCAAGTGTTACTGAACAACGAAGGGCGCAGCAAAGTTGAACTTCCCTGTAGTGTGAGATCGAAGACGGTAGAGAAGAAAATCAAGACAGAAGAAATCGAGACCTCATTGAGAAAGATGAAGACAGGAAAAGCAACTGGCAAGGACGAAATAACGACCAAAATGTTGAGGGCAGCGGGGAAAACAGGTATTGAATGGCTAGCTAGACTTTTTCGGCTGTGCTATGAAAAAGGGGAAATCCCAGAGGACTGGAGGCTGGGTTTGATTGTCCCCATTTGGAAAGGAAAAGGAGGTCGACAGGACCCTGAGAAATACAGAGGAATCACTATTCTAAGTCAAGTGATGAAATTGTTGGAGCGCATAATCGACGGAAGGCTGAGATCACAAGTGGAACACGAAATTGGAGAGGAGCAGCAAGGTTTCAGAAAAGGTAGAAGTTCACCGGATGGTATGTTTGCGGTGAGACAGAAGATGGAGAAGACGATTGAAAGAGAAGAAAACATAGCGATAGGATTCGTAGATTTAGAGAAAGCTTATGACAGCGTCCCTAGACCCCTAGTGGTGGCAACCCTGAGATGGTTAAATGCTGGAGAGAAAGAGGTGATACTTATCGAAAAGATGTACGAAAGAACCAGAGCGGCAGTGATAGTTGGAGATAGCATCAGCGAAGATTTCCAAATAAAAACAGGGCTCAGACAAGGAAGTGCTTTAAGTCCATTTTTGTTCATTCTGATTATCGAATTGTTGTCAAGGAAAAGCGAAGAACATGATGCAATGAACAAGATAATGTATGCTGACGATCTAGCTGTGATAACGAAAGACGAGGTGGAGCTGCAAGATCAACTGGAAAAGTGGGCGCAGAATTTCCAAAGGCATGGTCTGCGCATCGATTTGGATAAGACGGAAGTAATGTGGGTCGGAAAGGAGCCAAAGAACATAAGTGTTGAGGTGCAAGGAATTCAGCTAAAGCAGACAAAGGGTTTCAAGTACTTGGGAGGTGTGATGGCGGAAGATGGGCGGAGCGAAATGGAAGTGAATAGGAGAATTAGAGCAGGGATCGGAGTCTATCAGAAAGTGGCAGGAGTGTTGGGAGACAGAACGATCAGCAAAGATATCAGACGGAAATTGTTAGAGGTGTGTGTAATTCCAGTAGTCACATATGGTCTGGAAACATTGGCGCTCACCAAAGATCAGCAAGATAGACTGCAAGTGTGCGAGAACAATTGGCTGAGGAGGTTGTGTGGAGTGAAGTTGGTTGACAGAAGAAAACTTGCAGAAATGAGACTCGAAGTCTGACTGAAACGAACGATGACTCAGACGATTGTGGGAAACAGACTATCTTGGGCCGGACATGTGGCAAAGAATGAATGAGCAGAGGCTATCCAGGCGAATCGCGCAAGAAATGAGTGTGCGAAGAAGAGGAAGACCGAGAATTCGTTGGAGTGACTGTGTCAAAAGAGATTTCTGGAAGGCGGAGGAAGATTGGAGAAGTTCGAAGAAGCGACACAGAAAACAGAGTCGTATGGCGGAGAACTGTGCACAAGGTGGTTGAAGTATGGAGCGGCTGACATTTTACTTGACTGTGTTTCCTGATATCGTTTCATGTGGTGTTGCCCTGATGGTTTGTGGACTGTAGCTAGTTTGTGTTTCCATGAATTTTATGATGTACAGTATATGAACTGTCTCATTTTTATCTTGTTTGTCTTAATCCCCATACCCCGTTTATATGGGAGAAAGGGGTTGTTAAAATAAAAAAACCCCTCGCCCCACTGAGGTATTTTCGCCCACCCTCCTGACCTCCAAAACTACTGCACCAATTTTGCCAAACCGCAAATCAATCGAATAGACATTGAAAGGGGATTCCGAAAACAGCAAGTTTTATTTTTAGGGTCATCCGTGGGCTGAGGTAAAGGTCAAAGGTCAAAATCCGCCAATTTTTTACCAATTTCCATTAGATCACTATTTGAAATGGAAAATGACAACAAAGACCATGCACTAATCGAAAGATCTGGTTCAGGTAGTTAATAAAGCGATGATTATTGTTCGTTGTGAGATCAATTCTTTGTATTAGATGAGGTCGAAGGTCAAATTATTCAAACTTTTAGTTCAACTCAAATATCACCAAAATCGCACATTTTAGCCTTTATATTCTGCAGGTGAGTAAACAACCCAATTCGGTAGCTTTTATCGAGACACTGAGGCTAAATGCAACATGATTCTGAAAAATTTCAATAATTGCTGATCAGATACATAACTAAAAAGGACAAAAGTATTCAAAATTACATTTCAAATTTGAATTTCAAACATGCATTCATGACAAGCAGATAATTTCAAATTCAAAGATTTTGCATTTCTGGATGTCTCTATATTAATAGGAAGATACCTTCATGTAATGCCACCATATACTATATTAAAAGTGAATATATACCGAAATCAGCCAAAAACTCACCCCCCAGTGGAGCGAGGGTTAAAGCTTTATTATTTTACTGGCATCAGAGTTAGACAGCTGTTTTCTGCCCTGAAGTGAGCCATGCTAAATTGAGAAGGAATGTAGCAGAATGGAATGCGGATGTTATGCGAAGACAACCTTCAAAAGAATCTGAGATTTTCTGAATCAATGAATGTGGAGCAAGCAAGAATGCACTATGAAGGTATGCTGAAGAAAATGCAAAGTAGAAAAATCGCTTTGCCTGTGACTTTACAGATTCAAGAATGATAACAATTTCGAAAGATCCCATTGATTTCGAACCACATTATAGCCACAGCTAAAAAGATTTCCAGATATTCCGATATGCAAATCTTACCTTGGCATATAAATCTTTCATTTTTGCAATACCGAACTGTCAAACCAACTGCTTCATGTCTGAGTCCATTTGTTTCCATTTCTTTTAGAATTGGAGGGTAGTTAATTGCAAGGCAGTTGTGCAGACGGTTTCCGGCTACCAGGTTCTTCTCTATGACAGCAACCAGTCCAACCTGACCATAATATTCGACGTCATCGCCGTTTACAAAATCAGAGAGGGTGTAAATCTGAAATGTGTCATGGCATTTCTTAAAAATACTTGATAATGCGACATACGCACTACCTACACACTTCCTCAACAAATGCAAGATATCACGTTACCTCAACCAGGGATGTCTATGAAACATAGAAGGTGTCAGGGATTTCCAACTGTCAATCTGTAGGATTTATCGTAGGCCGGTTTGAAAATACAGATTGCAGAATTTTCATCAATGATGTTGAGAAAGTGCATTGTCGTAAATTGTAATTTCCAATCAGAAATGAAAAACAGACAAGTGGATAAACGCCATTCCTAATATCATTGATTAAGAAAAACAACAAAAGCTATGAGTATGACACTGGTCTTACAAAACGTCAATGAATTGAATAAGAAGTGGACACCTGATAGCAATGGAATCTATTATTTTTCGATTCTGGCATTGGCAATACATACAGTTATACTGCGTAGAATATATATTCAGTCACGAAAAATTCCAATTGAATATCAACTGAACATTGGAATCAAATTCCCAACGAATTATCTGAATTTTCAAAATCTACAATTGTGTGTGAATTATTGATTGTGATTTCTTATCATTCAAGCAAGAACTACGCCTGCAGCTTAAAGAGTGTCCTATCGATTTCATTCACAGAGTATGTCGCGTTTAGTATCATCGTCAGAAATTCTTGATCATGAATGCTTACTGATGTAGGCTTCAAATAAACTGCGATGAAAGCTTTGAATGATATATTATCAAATCAATCAAATGAGTAGCTGAATGGATTCATCCAACAGATTTGAATGAAGACCCAAAAACCTTGAGCTGTCTGAAATTGAATTCAATAGGGCAGGTACAGTGCATCCACAGAATTAGATTCATCTGCGCGCTTCGGTTTCATAGAAAGGAAGAATTGCATCTGACCTAAATATCGAAATGGCACATCACAGCATTAGACAACTTGCTCCTTCTCGAATGGATAATTCGTGGATCGCTTGCTATTGGAAATGGCAAAAAATAAGCTGTCAGCAGAGGACACCAGAGCCAGTGAGAGATGCGTGCGTGCTGTGATATCACTTCGCACACACCAAAACACACATCGATATCTTGGCTAACATTCGTTTCAGTGTATGCACTATGCAGTGAGAAATGCCGAGAGGATGTGAAATCATCAAGTGAACTAATTTTCCTACGCCTGCTACTTTTTTAATAATGACCAGAAGGGCCAACATTATGGAGAAAACTTGTGCGCAATGATCTGAATTCTTCGAATCTGAAGGAATTTTGGCAGTCGAATCACTTCGCTGGAACTCACATTAATCCGCAAGCGACGCACGACTTTTTCCTATCTCTGTTAGGTATTAGGGAATTTTCTTTTTGCCTACTTAATAGGTTCCTCGATGTGCCGTCCATTTCGTATTAATCACGCTTCTAGCAAACCGAAGCAGATAAACAAAATATTAAATTCTGTGAGTGCATCACTTTTTTTGAAATCATCGAGATTGTATGCCGCAAACAATAAATATTACTAAATGATTCATCTTCGACATCCAACTGCATCGACGGATGATGACATTAAAGGCTTTCAGAATATTGGATCGGAATCAGAAACAATAGAAATTCACAAAACTGTATATTTTCAAGTTCTCTGTGGTGTGTGATGATATGAAGATTCTGTCATCTCTTAGATGTTGCGGAAAGACATTATTGGACATGCTGGTGACTCGCGTAAAAATAACAGTCCGTAGTCCCCTACCAGTATTTTCACTGATTTCAAAATTGATCAAACATGATGGTTTGATAAATACATGGCTTTGATGAATGCTATTGAGATCATGAAGTCCTCTGGTGGATATTCATACTTCAATTAAAGACATATAATCATGTCACAAATCGAACTCTCTGTTCACTAGTTCAGAAGGATCACAGAATCTCAAACGATTTCTCAGTGAAACACATTGTCGAACCTCAGCTACGCCCAACTATCTGTTATTCTATCCCGTCCACTGATTGAAGTTTATTAGAAATAATTGGCTTACATCAACTGATTATAAATTCAGCTGCAAGTCTGCCAATTATTTCAAATTCATGACTGCTTCTTGGTCGGGCATTGCTGATCTAACAGAGAAGATTGAGAGAGGGAGGTCATCGTGACTTCAGTCGTAACAGAATTCTTTCCATCTATCTTCGTTCGAAAAGAAAGAGAAAATTTGTGTTCTTGAGGTGCTTGATAATATATCTGATCATTTTAATGATACATCTGCATTTAGATAATTTTCTTGAAATTCGGGAGCAATTGAACAGCCGTAGTGTAACTGCCTACAATCATATCCACTTGATTGATGAAATAATGGTTCCAATAACTCATAAAAGCCATACGCCCAGCAACCTAATTAGCCAGAAAACCGACACGCTAAATCCTACGGATTGAGAGTTGGAGATCCCTAACACTTTCTATGCTTCATAGACATCCCTGTTTGAAGTATCATGGATTAAAGGAACACTTGTGCGATTGAACATAGATGTCTATGAACGAATTACCATTGATACTCTAGCTTAAATGTTGTGAACACCTTCAACAATGCTGAAATGATCAAGGAAAAGAAGAATAAGGAAGCATGTGAAGAAAGGAGATCTGTTTAGACGGTGGAGATCTACTCAGTCAATGTGTTCTATAAGTCAAGTGGTTACAAGGAAAATAAATTATCTCGCTATCTCAATAAATATGCAAAAAATAAAATTGATGACAGCGTTTATAAGGACATACTGCCTTCTGGTAGTAACATAGCACGTATCTATGGTACCGTAAAAGTACATAAGAACAACTACCCTGTTCGACCGATAGTTAGTACTATTGGTGCTGCTAATTATAAATTACCTAAATACTTAGACAATTTAATTAAACCACATATCAATGATGACCTTATGCTGAAATCAACTAATGATTTCATTAGTGTATTAGATGATGTTAAACATAAAATAAACCGTCATAGCACCCTTGTGAGCTTTGACGTCGAAAACTTATTTACCAACGTACCCGTAACTGAAGCAATCAACATTGCAACTAAATTAGTGTACTCACCGAGTAATGCCAATAAACCGAAGTACGAAGAAAAAGTATTTAAAGACTTATTAAAATTTGCCACGTCTGGTTGCTTTCTTATGAATGATACTGTATACCAACAGGTGGATGGTGTAAGTATGGATAGCCCGTTGGGTCCAACCCTTGCTAACGTCTTCTTAGCTAATCTAGAACATAAATGGCAGGACTTACCTTTCTCTCCTGTTGTGTATCGTCGTTATGTGGATGATATCATAGCTGTATTTAAAAATGAACAACACATAGATGTATTCCATAATTTTCTAAACATTCAACACAGTAATTTGCACTTTACATCAGAAGTGGGCAATAAAGAATTACCGTTTCTGGATGTCCTTCTGAAAATTGATGAGGACAATATACTTACTGAGATTTATCGTAAACCTACCTTTACAGGTCTTTTACTGAATTTCAATGCTTTATGTCCTCGCAATTGGAAAAACACACTAGTATTAGGCATGCTTCATCGTGCTTACAATGTATCCACCAATTGGAATCTATTCCATAATGAATGTAGTAAAATTACCAATATCTTAAGTAGAAATGGCTATCCATTGCAATTAATTCAATCAACAATTAACAAATTTATAGGTCGTAAATTAAACAATTCTTCACGTGTTACAATTGATAATGACTTCAATAAAATAATCAAAATCCCCTTCGTGGGTTATGCATCACAGAAATTTAGTAATAAGTTAGTAAAAATATTTCGTAAACTTAACTTGGAATGCAAGGTTGTTATGACCTCGTTCAAAACTGGAAGATATTTCTCCCTTAAAAGTAAGTTAGGTCCAGACATGCAATCGCGTCTTGTTTATTGCTTTCAATGTCAGGTTGATCCTGATTGCCAATATATTGGCAAAACCAAAAGACGTCTGCATCAACGTAAACTTGAACACTTAAGTGGCAATAGTGCCATTGCAAAACACATAGAACAATGTAACCATTGTTTTCGTAACTATAATGATTGCTTTAAAATCATTTACCGTGGAAACTCGGACTTTGAGATTAGCATTGTTGAATCTATAAAAATTTTTAGTAGCAATCCATTGCTTAACCGAACATTAGGTTATAATGGTAGCTCTTATTTCTTAAAGATATTTAACTAACAATACCCATTGTTTAATTGTTTATACGTAGTATTTAAATAACCTTTTCTTCGTTGCAGATTGTAACCACGTGACTTATAGAACAAAAGGAGATCTGATTTTGCCCCATTCATTTTTTCGTGTGACTGTTTACCAGCATCACAAGCAGCATCATTTATAAAATAAATAGCCACAAAACTCGCAAATAAATGGAAAACATCATTCAACAATGTGACACTGTGGGTAAAAGCGAAAATTTATTTTGCCATCTTGAGAGCAACATCCCACTGTCTTCGCGGTTCGCGCAATAAATGGCGCAGCGCCTTTTCGTTTGATGGCGGTGCAGGATTGCCTTCCTCAGACTATTAGCTTCACCATCTTTATCTTTCTACAATTAGCTTGTATATCTTTTTTACTTGTTGTTATCGATATTCGTCAATAAGTTACCTTTGAAATGATAATATGTTTAAGATAGATATATGAAAACGGAGGGAATAATCGGGAAGTTGTAGATCCATTGAAAATGTATTGAAATTGGCGGGCATCAATTGGAAATTTCCAGCTTTTGCCCGGTAACCTTAAAAGAATGCTAGAACTTTTCATACTGTAAAAGGCTAATTCAATAAGTTGTTCTTAATCAGCAAGTTGCCATGTTCGACCAATTTCTCATTTTCTTTTTGCATGCAGCATTTGAATATTCCTTGACGAATGTCTAAATTGCCATAACAAAAAAGTGATATCTAAATAAACACATGGGACCTACTGTAAACCAATTCAAAGATTGTTCAAGATATGCCATTTGACACAAACATTCAACATTCACAATAAACATTCACTCGAAAATCATAACGACGAGAATTGTGATCTCAAACTTTCAAGTGCATTTGTCAACATTTGTGGGAATAAAGTGTCATCCTCTATAATTGTAAGGAACATGGGATCAGGCTTGTCCTTCCCCATCTGTTAGTCCTTCTTACACGTACATTTGCGACATTTGAACATTCCTTGGCGAATATTTGAATCGCCAAAACAAAAGAACAATGCATTCCAAATTCCATTGCTCATTGCAAAAAAAATGCAGACTGAAGTCAACAACAATCGATCTAAAATCGGAATGGCAGCTATTGGGATTGTAAAGACTATATTCACTAAAATTATGCCACCTTGCATAATCGACGTCTTAATCATTTTCCCAATGACAGGCTTCTTAGAGCTATCATGAGTTTTTCTTTCATTCAAGGCTTTAATGATTCCTATTATCAGTGCAATGTTTGTTAAAGCTAAAGCTGCCAGAATTATGATAGTTTCAAATAGAAAGGAATACAGATAGAGTCGATGTTCATCAAACATTGCACTCATGTAGCATGAAGTATGCAGTCGTCCACCATATCTCCTTGAGAATAATGCCATCGGAATGATAAAATGGTAAATCAGAAGAATGGCTGTAGTTACAAATGATACTAGCTTCAAACGCCGCCCCGTGACTATTCTGCGGTAGTTAAGGGGGTGATAAATGGCTATGGTACAATTAAGACTCAGTGCTTCCATAGAAACGAGATAAAAAGCACCGGAAAAGCAGAACATGAGATATCCCAACTGGCAGACAGGTCTATCAGTAACGAGAAAAAATCGATAGAAGAAGAAATATCCATAACATAAAATCATCACAACATAAGCGACATTCAAATACAACAGAAACGTGTACTTTCTTGCTCTGTATAATTTCTTATATACAATGTAACTGGTACTCATTATATTCATGGTGATCCCTATTGCACTAATTGCTAATGTCATCGGATAAACTATAGGATCCGCGAAGCATTTGCCTAAATCAAAATCGTCTGCTCTGAAAGCAACAGAGCGATGTATTCCAAGTTGTATTACAGGATCGTGTGGCTTTTTGCACCTCAGAATTGGTATTTCCGTAACACGTGGAATTCCAGCACTTTTCACGACATCTCCACCTGAAAGAAAATTTCATTCTATCGGCAGGCAACTCTGACGTAAAAGGTTTATCAAAGATGAAATGGGTAAATCTGCAGTCAAAGAGACCACCACTGTCGTAGGGAAGCATTGGATATTTGTACAAAGCTGTGAAAAGGTCCCGGCATAGAGATAGATGTATTGCAGATGTTTATTCAAATACACCAATAAGTGCAATAGAGCACCAAGATAGGATGATGAACATTACTCAGTTACTCAACATGAATAGTTACATTGTTCTTCCATAAGAAGTCAAGCAGTTTACGCTTAAACACTTGCAGAGAGCTGGAGACAGCGATTTCTTCAGGAACTGCGTTCCAATCATTCAAAATTCTTTGGGAGAAGAAATTGAGCAGAGTGTGGCCATTACACGATTGTCTGTGTTTGACACATTTCGGATGAAAAAAGTATTTTTAATCACAGGGCGTGCGGTGATTAATAATTTCAAATACTTTCGTGGGGTCCATTACGCATCGATGACATTGGAAGGGTGGCAGATTTAAATGTTTTAGTCGTTCCTCGTATGGAACAGAAGCTGAGCCATGAATATTCAGAGTCAAGTGCCGTTGCACACGATCGATCAGAACAATGTCTGTGAGAAAAGATGGATTCCAAACATATATGGCATATTTTAGTCCGTCAGCCAGAACGAGTTTCTGCAGGGAACGAAGTCGAAAGTGAGACTTTCACAGAATGATGTACACCCTATGCCTACTACAAATCGGCACGTCTGCCGAGTTCTAGTGAGCTCCTCTTCTTGTCAGACAAGATCACAGAAAACCACATGTAAATCCAATGGAACGCAGATTGCAGTTTTTGGTTAAATGGAAATTTTCTATGTTTCCCTTATCATCTGAAAAGCATTAAGTCTAGAGTCATAATTTCTGTGGAATGTCTTTAGGTCACTTCCTATTGAGTGCATGTGCTCTTATCATGCATCTGATCGGCGATGTATGTAAGAATGTGGTTGAATTTGGATAAAGTAGCTCAAAATGTTCGTGTTTTCCGACATTAAGATGCTCGCCAAATGTGGTTAGCTTTATAGACAGGGCTGCATGAACATGAAAGGAAATGACCTGAAGACATTTCATGTCAAAATTGTGACTCTAGGCTTACTACTTTTCGCTTAATGAGAGAAAGCATACAAAATTTCATTTTAGCCAAAAACTGCAATCTGCGTCCCATGGATTTACATGTGTTTTTCTTTGATTCTGTCTAACATGAAGAGGAACTGACAAGAACTCGGCAGACGTGCAGAGTCGTAGTAGGCATTGTGTGTACATCATTCTGTGAAAGTCTCACTTTCGGCCTCGTTCCTTGCAGAAACTCGTTCTGGCTGCCGGACTAATTCTAGGTGTGGGCGACCTAGGGAGGTGTAAAACTTCATAAGCACGCTAGGGTCTCTTGACATGAAAGTCCGTAGGATAGCAGAAAGAGCGTTGTTGACTTTCTTGACACAAAGGATGGTGTGCCTTGAGAATTTGAAATCCTTACAGATGTGGATTCCAAGGTCTTTCACGCACTCAGACCGCTGGATTGTGTCTCCTTCTATCTTGTAGTGAGAGCCAGTATTACGATGTCCAAATAAAATAATTGAACATTACTCTGGATTCAAATGTAGTTGCTATTCCTTTGACCAGATGGCCACCACGTTGAGATCAGATTGCAGTAGCTGAGCAGATCTTCCCGGATTCACACGCTTGATTTCAATGTACAGAATGTCCCAAAATTGACGCAGTTATTAATTTCAATATTAAAACGATATTTTCTGCTCCAAAATCATGAAAGTTAACATGGGAAGACCGTGTGGTTTTAATATTCACAATATATGTTCAAAATGTCCTGCATCTTTGGAAAATAAAATATTCACTCTTCTGTGGATGTTGTAAACAGCACTTGAGATTTCTTCATTAGTAATTTCATTGAACTTCTACATAATGTTCGTCTTTAGCTCGGCAATAGTTTTCGGTTATCATTGGTGCACCCTACTCTTCAATACCGTCCGTAATTCAGCAATCACAAGGTATCAGATCAGGAGACCTTGCCGGCCTAGGTGTTTCAAAACCGAGTCCAATGACCCTTTGATGAAAGTGTTCTCGTAAAGTTGAGATAACATGACGTGAAAAATGCGGTGGTGCTCCGTCTTTCTGGAAAATTACTTGGGGTAATATCCTTTCAATTGGCGTTGTGGAATGAAGTGATTCTTCAGCACTTCATTGTAATTGTTTCCGTTGACAGTGTCGGAGAAGAAAAACAACTCAAATTTATGGCACTGAGAAAAAGCTGCCCATACCACAACACGTAGTGAATGGAGAGACCGAGTCAGAGTCACTGTAGGCTTTTCACTAGCTCAAATGATGCTGTTATAGCTATTTACTGAACCATCCAGTGAAAATATTGCTTCGTCACTCCAAATAATCTTACGCAATGAATCTTTATTGCTCATTAACCACTGACCAAATTTTATTCGATTCTCCTTATCTTCAGCAGCGATTGCCTGGTACCTCACATGCAAATAACCATCGGTGAAGTTTTCGATAACAGATAAATTTATCTTTATGACGGACATTCAGACCCATAGAGTAGGCATGTTAGGTAGAGTGGTAACTCCGCATTTATTAAATCCCCAATTTTCGAATTTATTAAATGAACTAATATCAATGAGCTAATATCAACAGATTATCTGGCGAGGTAGCGATTTTGTGGATAATTTTTTTAAAGGTTCATTTTCGTGTAAAAATAATCTCCGCATGTGAAAATGGTCATCATTTATCCAAAAACATGTGTAAATTTAAAAAACGACAGTTGGCGAAAAAGTTGCTATAATTAGTTGGTAGATTGTTTACTAATGCGAGCTGATTTTTCGCCAACCGGCGAAATCGTGGATATTGTAGCAACTAATTAGTGGTAAGTAGTAATGTTCGTGTATTACCTTTACATGAAGATATATTGTATACTCAGTCTGATCTGATAAAAAGGGATATTTTTTAATTCACGAAGGCTTAAACCAAAAAGTATTTATCTTCCATAAATGTCGCAGTAAATACTATTATATTATTCAAATATTTTTCGTTGTTGTAAATTATTGAATGTCAAGAGCTGTTATGAAAATTGATATAAGCGGATTCTCTATATTCTTATCATTATCTAAGAATGATAGCCTGCACTTATTTCTTAGATAGATCAGCCATATGTGGGTGATGGTGGGGAGGTGAGGGAGAAAATAGGGCCTCGGCTGTAGAGGCGGATTACTAAAGAAAATAAGAGAGAAAGTCAAAAGTAAAAAGGTGGCATACAGAGCGCGAATTCGCGAATTGTCGCCGGCGAACTTCGCCAGCGAATATACCAAACATTATTACTGAACTATTGCATGATAATATGTAGCTGATTATCTGCCAGCTTTTCAATTAGCAACTCGATGGGTTCCTACCTTCATGCTGAACCTCAAGAGTATTTCCTTAAGCGAATCCTTCACAGAATCAAGGATAATGATTTCAATTAACTTTGAAAGATGCAGATGGGTTCACATCATTATTGAGATTCAAGAAATGAAACATGAATTTAATGAATCATAAAATCTCTCAATCCGTAGGATATAGCGTAGGCCGGTTTGAAAATACGGATTGCAGAATTTTCATCAAAGATGTTGAGAAAGTGCATTGCCATAAATTATAATTTCCAATCACATGAAAAATTCCAGCTGAGTATCAACTGAACATCGGAATCTATTTCCGGACGAATTATGTGAATTTAAAGAAATTTTGAATTGTGTGTGAATTATTGATTGTGATCATTCAAGCATGAACTACGCCTGCAGCTTAAAGAGTGTCCTATCGATTTCATTCACAGAGTATGTCGCGTTTAGTATCATCGTCAGAAATTCTTGATCATGAATGCTTACTGGTGAAAGCTTCAAATAGTATGCCCTGGTAGATAACTTTTCTCAATTCCACCCACAATAGATTTGAATAAAGACCCAAAAATCTGCTTAGAATTAATTGCGCAGTCTGAAATTGAATTCAATGAGGCAGAATGCATCACTTATTTTGAAACCATCGAAATGTTTACAGCAAACAATAAAAATAACTAAATGATTTTTTCTTCCATTTCCTCATCCAACTATATTGTCGGAAAACATTGAAAGCCTCCAACATATTGGATCGCAATCAGAGACAATCGAAATTTGCATTACTGCATATTCTCATGTTCTCCTGGGCACGTTGTGGTGTAATGAGATGAAGATTTTTTCTCATTTCTTAGAAGTTCCGGAAAACACATTGTTGGACATGCTGGTGACTCGCGTAAAAAGCAGTCCGTAGTATTTTTAACAATGGTAGTAGAGCCTTTGTTTTCGAAAACCCAACCGTTCATTTCTCATATACGTCTCTTACTATACCTTTTCCCGGTCAAATTAGCAAGCTGTTCAGTCAAATTAGCACGCGAGGAAAGGGAGGCGCACAGGATTGCTGACGTTATTTCAGCGGCATCCCTATTATTAGCTATTTATAGAAATGACATCAGCGCCCGTGTGACGCATTCTAATTGTTAATTCCACTGGATCTGCTATGTTCAATGAAATTAGCACGCTTCACAATGATATTCGCAGCGCGTTATCAGTACCCAATCATTTCGCACGATGCCGTACATGCGGATATCCGCCGAAGCTCGTGAGAGTCTTATAAATGCTTTTGATGAAAGCCGTGACTTTATTTTTATTGCCGATACCCTGCAAATTAATCGTCGAACGGCCTATGGAATAATTCAAAGATATCAAAGAACTGGAAGGCGAGAAAATTTACCGAGAGGAGGTTCACTGTCCATTCTGACTCCTCAAATGCAAAATGCCTTAACAACTTTCGTCGAGGAGAAGCCTACAGCAACTTTACTCGAGCTGTCGGCAGAATTACATGAAAAATTCCCAAATCATCCAATGGTGTCACGAATGACTGTATCACGCTTTCTCGACGGAAAACTTGCAACTTTAAAGCTTCTGCGAAATGTGCCTTTCGATTGGAATGCCGAAGAGCTGAAACAAGACAAAATTATTCATGGAATACCTTCTTCCTGTTTGTAGCAGTAAATCTACTGTTTTTCTCGATGAATGTGGATTCAATATATTGACATGTCGAAGTCAAGGACGATCATTGAGAGGACAGCGTGCGGTTCGCTCATTATGTGGGCAGCGAGGAAGAAACACTACTGTTGTTCTTGCAGTTTCGGAGAAGTTTGGTTTGGTGCACTACAAAATTATCGACGGTGGAATGACCCAAGAAATATTCAATTACTTCGTTATGGAAATTTCTGTTTACTTTAGGACGAGGAGATTGTTTTGATATTTGTCAACGCTCCCGCACATCGAAAACCGCCGGTTATGCTGTCTGAGCATGAAACTAAACCTCTTCCCAGGTATTCACCAATTCTAAATATGACTGAGATGACCATTTCGTGTTTAAAAGCTCACTGCAAGAGGAAATTGAGTGAACCAAGTGAGACTATCTAGCCATCAACTTGCAGCTGCACAGGGAATGACGCTCCATGCTCACAGATCGTCCATCTTGAAAGGAACCATAGAATCGTGTATGTCGGAAATAACGCGAGAGAAATGTTCAGCATGGTTCAAATATACCTTGAATAATTCCCCAGCTTGTCTACAGAAACAGGATATTTTTGACTAAGTGCATTTGTGGTTTGGGTAGACAGACCTAGTCATTGTTTTTGATTAATGCCATTTCTAAAGAAACATTTCGTAATTGATAAATATGGGATTCTGACTTGTCTTAATTACCTGTAGCAAATGAAATTCTGATAATCCACAAACCAAGTGTTCATTATCAATTAACTGTGGCTTAAATTAAATACTGATATCTAAATACAGTGAGAGTAAATCTAGATGAAATAGGGAATTCAATTATACCCCTGACGTCATGATGATTCTTCTGCGTGCGCTCACTGCACGCGTGCCAATTTGATTGAACATTATGCTAATTTGACCGGGAAAAGGTATAGTATTTTCACTGACTTCAAAATTGATCAAACAAATTTTAGTGAATGCTTTTGACATTGTGAAGTCTTCTGGTGGATATCCATACTTTATCCAAAGACATAATCATGTCACAAATCGAACTCTCTGTTCACAGTTCAGAAGGATTACAAAAGCTGTCAGATGAATTATCTCTATCTGACCAACGGCTTATCTAGTGTTGATCGACGTGATAGGGAAGAGAATGATTATGGACGAACTAGCCGTTCCCTGGGGAGTAAACGTTGAGGATGCCCATAAGGAGAACCTGCCAAATATGAAGAACTTGCCGATGGGGATTCAGAAGCACGGGTGGAAGTGTGAGCTCATGCTCTTTGAGGTGCGATGCCGCGGTTTCGTTGCTTCCTCGGTAAGGAAATTTCTTGCTAAAGCCGGTTCTAAAAGCGTAAAGATCACCATCAATATGTTGAGTGCAAAGACGGAAGAAGGTAGAAGCTTTGTGTTAAGGATCTGAGCTGTTGCGGACCCACCATCCTGACAGATAATACACATGCGTCGAAATCTCGGTGACGGATGGCGTTCCGCTGATGACCCAGGTCCTTTTTGGGTGCTGCAACTACAAAACATAACTTTACACTGATGGTTTTCAGTGCTGGTGTGGTTAATCTCTTGTCATTGCTCCCATTTAACTAAGGAATACTTAAAATGCAACACAGGGAACACAGGCTCAATCCTCGGTTCATACCTGTATGCCTTTACAACAGCAACTTATAAAGCAGCAACCAAGAATAGTCACGTAATACGATACGCGGATGACACTACCTTATGTTTGCCAATTTATGTCTCCAAGAAGAATGATCATGTCAAAAGAGAACACGATAATATGTTAAAGTGGTCTCAAGAAATGTCTTTACCCATCAATTCGAATAAATGCAAGGCACTCCTGATAAGAAAACGGAATTTCAACAACATGAGTATTGAAAATTTACCAAATGTCCCAATGGTAAACAAGTTGAATATTTTGGGAGTAACATTTAACGAACGGGCGACTTGGTGCGATCACATTGACAATATCGTCAGAACAGCATTCCGCAGACTGTATCCCATTCGTATACTCAAACCTTGCATATCATCTGATCAGTTGAAGACTGTATACTATGCAACAGTTCGCTCACTATTCGAGTATTGTGCCCCACTATTTTAAGGTTTATCTAACACAGACGCCAATCGCCTTGAGCGTGCTCAAAAACGATTTCATAAAGTGATATGTACCGATTGTGAATGTACTGGAAATTGTATGGCCTCTCTGAACCTGAGACGAGACACTGTATCTCAACGATTTCTTAGAGCCGTAATGAAGCCAAATCATATTTTGAACAAGTTGTTGCCCGAGAGATCGGTATGAGGCCGGTTCATACTGCCAGTTCGGAGAACTTGTCGACGCGGTAATTCATTCTTTTTGAAAGCTTGAAGCTGTTATAATCATGAGCATCAACGCAGTTAAAGTTAATTACTTCTCTACATATTCCTTTGTGTATTTTCGATACTTTCCCCAGTACTACCATCATTGTTTTTGACAAAAAGGAAAATTCTTTCGCAGAATGATGAACACCATATGCCTAATACAAATATGCACGTCTGCCGAGTTCTACTCAGTTCCTCTTCCTGTCAGACAGGATCAAAGAAAAACACATCCAATGGGATGCAGACTGCATTTTTTTGCCAAAATGAAAATTTTCTGTGTTTTCGCTTATCAACTGGAAAGTATTTAGTGCAGGTTCATAATTTTCGGCATGAAGTGTCTTCAGGTCATTTCCTATCATGTGTATGTAATATTATTATGCTTCTGATCGGCGATGCATGGGAGAATGTGGATCAATGTGGATAAAATGGGTCAGCATATGCTTGCCGACAGAATCAGGCTTGCCAAATCTGAATGTGGCAAGCTTTATAGACAAATGCTCATGAACATGATAAGAAATGACCTGAAAACGTTCCATATCAAAAATTATGGCTCTAGACTTAATACGTTTCAGTTGAGAAAACATAGAAATTTTCAATTTTGTCAAATTAGTAGATTAGAAAAAGCAAACACCAATTTAAGGTTCACTTCAGAACCGCTTCTGAAGACAAGTTACCGTCCTTTCTTGACGCATTTATTATCAAAAACAATGATGGTAATTCACGTACATTTATAGTAAGCATAGCTGGCCTGGCTTATATACAGTATATTATATACATTTCTACATTTTTGTAGTATTAATATCTGTATTATGAACTGCAGTATTAATGCATTACATGTATGCTTGACATGAGTAGGCGGAAGGCCTCACGGAAGACAAATTATGAAAAGAAGAATGATTTCTTCTTTCCTATTTATTACCTATTTGAATGTTTTTTCATGTTTTCAACTGAGGTTGTAACTCAACTGTTTGTTATTCTATTTACATAGGGCGGGCAAAAAGAACAATTTATTGACTATATATTATTTTCATGTATTTAGATAGTTGCATCAAATCATCCATCTCATACAAAAGCATTGTTGTTCGATTTTGTGTGTAACCATTGAGAAAGGAGTTGTACACTCTGAAACGCGTCTGGAACCAACATTGATTTTAACAGAATCAATTTGTTTTGATTTGAATATATGGAGGCCCATTAAATGAATATTTGCATGACGTGGCCCAACAAGCTGGTGAGCCGAATCTTTTGGATTAAAGACTCTCACCTACAAGAGAATGAGAATGCCAAAATCTCTCGGAACTCAATCCTTCAAGACCTTAAACTCATTAATGAGTGTCGATTTCAAGCAAAAGTCAAGGCATGCAATTAGTCTATGCAAAAAAGCTGTGAAAGCAGAAAGGAGATCGATTTTCTTGGAAACCTGCGCAAGAAAACCATTGATCCCAAAGTTTCTGACTTTCAAAATACCCCGACATCTGCAAGGACAAAAGCAAGCAATTCGAAAATCCCAAACGAAAGAGCTACATAACTGTAAAGGTGAGGCTTACAAGGATGCTAAGCTCAAAAACAAACAGTTGTGGACACACATTAACTCTCTGAATGACGTCGAAAGACAGTATATCACTTCTCTTGTCAAATTTGAAATGGCTAGGATTCGTAAGATTATTTCTAATGTCCAAGAGAAGAAAATTCAATCATTAATGAGGAATGGACCACCCACTGTTAAAATCACCAGTAAAAACAATATCATAAATTTGACTACTTACCAGCTCACTGATCTCGAGCTTGAGTGCCTTCACTTGGGCTTTTCTATGTGTTGGCCGAGAGAAAAAAATATTTATAAAGAAAGAAAAGCCTGAGGCTGAGTCAGTCGCTTATCAAATCAAGAGGAAGAGCGACAATTTCTCTGAGGATGTTCTTCACCAAATGAGGAGCATTTTCAAAAGTTATTTTTCTAAGCACAAGATAGCTAGAACCTTGTCTCGTAAAATGAAATGCCTTCGTGATCTTGCTGGAAGGGAAAACATTTACGTTGCCAAATTTGGTAAAGGAAACGGTATTGTCATTGACACCATATAGTCAGTAGATGACGCAAGTCAGACAAAATGACGCCAAGTTGGACATTTTGACGCAGTCAGACTTTTTGACGCAAATGGACTTTGTTCCGCACGCTCGCATCTCACCAAATTTGGTGTACATGTGAGTTTTGCTGAGATGTACTCAATACATGCATTCAATACTTTCCGCCGGTTTCGGTTTCGGAGACTCCAGATTTTCATTCTTTCTGACGCAAGTCATACTTTTTGACTCACGACGGTATTCTGACGGGTTGGACTATTTGACTCAAGTCAGACGTTTTGACGCATATTGAATATTTGACTCACGATTGCATAATAAGTTGGAGGGGAGAATCATGCATTCATAATCACGATCAACCATCACAGAGTAAGTTACAGAACGTCTCTACCTCTTCATATAGTTTAGGCTTGCATGCAAATATGGCCTGGTAGAATCAGAGGGACTGGTTGACGAGGTCCCTTTAGAATTTATTATTCAAGATAATCAATAAATAGGCTACCAAAATGTAATTGAAGTGGGTAAATTTCAAGGTGCCGAATTCCATGACTATATAGTAGGGTGACCGCCTGTCTTGCATAAATGCATCATGTTAAATCGAGAAATTATTTTTTTCCAATGTATGTTAGACACTTATGATAAAGCACTAGACATGCAGATTTGGCAAATAACTCTCAGCAATTTTTAGTCGTCACTTAGCGACATGCAAAAATTTTGCACAAATGCAGTAAAAACAGAAAATGAAAACTGCGTTAACATGCTCAGGGCAAGTTGCCATACAAATCCTAGAATTATTCATCTTGATCAAATGGTCACCTTACACAATAATGTAACCATAATTTGGCAGAAGTTCGCAAAGTATCAATATTCAATGGTCTACAAAATATAAAAATATTTGCATAGTTTCTGGGTAAAGAAAATAAACAAACGGGTAGTAAAACTGCCAAGTCTCATACGATTTCTTAAATGTTCAGTAATCACAAGCGTGACATTTTAAGCTAGGCCTAATTCTCAGTGTCGACTCGTGCGCGAATCCAATCACCACTTATTTATCACCTTGAAAAAACGCTTCCTCATAGGGAAAGAATTTTGCCGCGTCACACTTGCGAATTTTGCACAATAGCATTCCCATAGCAAAATTCTCTACAGCTAAAATCAATACAAATCATGAAAAATTGACAAACCTGCAATCTTAAGAGCACACATGAACCTCAAGCAGAAAACTGTGAAAATGACTCTTTAGTTTGAGATGATGAATTGATGCGCATTCAGTAATAACATGGGCAAAAAGGTAAAAAAATGCCGAACTACTCACTACGAAAAACATAGATTCTATCCGCAGTTTACAAATAGTGTTATGAATTTAATATTAAGGCCTATACTTTAACAAAGCTAGGGGACGTCTTTGTCAATTAAGGTGCTTTTATTCGACATTCTTCTCTACAAGGTCACTTTGTTGACAGCTTGCCCCGGTCCACCTTATCATTCTAATGCCTATGAAACAAAATTTCAACAATATCTTAATTGAAAGTCCATTTCCAGCCCCCTAAAGCAAAGTAGCTACATGCTATAAAATAGTGTCATTTCTATAATGGCGTTTTTACCACAATTCACGTTTTTACAGTTGCCTCAATTACATATAACTTTCGGAAAGCGTGTATGGGCATGTTTCGCCTGTTTGTTCATTGGAATTTAAATGCAACATAAAATTGGCAACATCCTGCTGCTACGACTATAAGCCTTATGCATAGTGTTAAATAGGTACATGTATATTCGCATTTGCAGGAATGGACAAGAAAATAATTGCATACAAAGTTCTACTATAATTTTATATTTTGCTTCAAATGAAAAACGGCTATATAACAGTGAGCTTATACAAAACACAGTAAAGTCATCGTTAACACCAGCAAATAATCTATAAATTAATTCTTCTATTTAAGTAATACAACTAGCCTGATGCGTATGTACACAAACTTGGTTGTAGATAAATATGGACCGAAAGGAAGGATGCTTGTCAAGAAGCAGCTAACTAGATAGCGGCATAGAAACGAAGCAGCATTTTAGGTATGAGTTCTTGAAAAGGATCTTCTCCATTTCACATAGGCCTGCCGTGAAACAGATTTTGAAGCTGCATTTTGCTGTCGAAAGCATAGCGCAAATTAGTGTATATACCTAACTCTCAGAGTAGCACATAATTTGATTACAAATCCAAAAGCAGACACCAGGAGAATAAAATTGAATAGAAATGGTGCAATGCTTGAAATATATCTAGGACTGTGAAGTTAGAGTTGCCGTAAATCACAGATGTGCATCATTTTACTTTAGAGAAATGTGGATCTAGGATAACTGAACTTTATTTTCCTCACCGGTGTTATATTTTCTAAGAGAAAATATAGCACTGCTTTCAAATGGTAAATATGCTTAAAATCAAATAGAGTGCTTTATTATCATACTCTAAGACAATAAAGCACTCAGACTTTCGGGCGAAATTGAAATTCGGTCGCATTGAAAGATACATCATTTTGAGCAATGACTTGTTTCATATCATTGTTATAATAATGGACATGGCTTGCGGTTTGAATTTTAGCCTGAATGAGGGTATAGCCTATGCATGTACTCAGTGGCGGCCCGTCCATATGGGCGCCTGGGGCGTAGCCCTCCATTAGATAATACATCAAAGAAAATTAAAATAAATCATCATCAAGTTAAGTGAATGCTAACTGAATAGTAGATGGCTCAACCTGCCAATAACCAAGAATGCCCAAACACATCAATCAAAGCGCGTTTCAAGTGGCTCAGATGTCACCGTCCCTATGTCTCGTGGATGGGGCGCACAGCAAATGTGCCTCGTTTCATACAGGTTTTGCTGATCATACATTTGCATACATCAGATATTTCTGGCTGCATCACACGCGTAAATTGTGCTGAGATGGGGCCACGGTGCGTCTGGCGTGACTATTAGTGGTCACAACTCCTCCATTCAAAATTCCTTTACAATCGTGTTTAGCGGATCCATACTAGTGATTTGCGACCCAAAACGAAATCTTCTGCTTGTGTCCTTTTTTGGAATCCACGAAAATCCAAAATGGCGCCTTTTTTCGAATTTTTTGGTTACTTGGCTATATTTAATCGATTACAGGCCAACCTTTGGCTACGAAAAAGTCATTAATCAAGTAACAGAAATTGTAAATAATATATTTCACAATTTTTCAGATATATTTCAATGGTTAAACTAGTCTTCTCAGTTTCCAAGATGGCCGCCAAAATCAATAAAAGCCATAAATTACAAATTCATGCATACTCATTGTTAGAATTGTATCGAAGCTTAGTGGGATTTACTTATAAGAATCTTTGTTCCAGTTGTAAAGACATAAATATGTTGTGAACAAATCAATCATTTTTACTGCCTCATCTGCTTGCTATCTGACAATCCCATCATCATGATTACATGTACTTATGGTCAAACTTAAATTACATACATGTAGGCCTATATATTTGCAGTCATAAATTTAAGGTTAAATCGTAGGTACCTATATACCGCATTAAAACCATTAAGCAAAAATAAAAGCAATGTAGTAGTGATCGAATCAATATAATTCACATTCATAAACGAAGACTACAAAGAAAAGAGAACTCTGCCTATAAACATATGCAATTATAATCACGCACGTTACTACAAAAATACACTACAAAGCATTACAAATAAAAGACAAGTTTGCCTACAAATGCATGCAATTATAATCACATACTGCACGCGGCAACATTTTGAAATAATTCGGGTGACTAGATACAACTTTATACCTATTCCATTTTTTCTTGAAGTCAGCATGTACCGATTCACTGGCTTGCTCACTCCAGACACCTAAAGAGCAATTGTTCGAAGAACAAAATTCTCCAACATGATAAAAAACAGCATGCACTTTTGGAGTAACTTGAATCCCCAAAGCCATGTAGCTATCACGAAACTTTTCAATGTGTCTACAAAATTGAGGATTCAAAGTTTCTCCAAAACATGAATTCACAACGAGATTAAAATCTGCCAAAGCAGTGACATATCGTAAACAACGAAGGGAACACATTGCCCGCAAAGAATCAATTCGGGGCAACAACTTTTTGCAAGCGTTTCCATCAAATGAACCGCCATGAATGGCACTACGTTCCACATGACAACACTTGCTCCACTGCAGAGCGCCACCCCATGTCTTAAACATTTCATTATAAATCTTATTCACAATTCCAAGTGAAAGATGCAACTCCGGTGGAGGCAACACTTCATCAACGCGTTGATCAAGCTCACCTTTCAACAGTCGAACATGGATGACATTGTCATACCTTTTAGCGGCAGTTCTGTCGGAGTTCTGCTGGTAAAACTTCCGGAATTGTTCTGTTACATTACCGAGTGTGCGTGGGGCAGCATTCGATTTCAGATTGCCACGGTGGGCACGGCACCAAGAACATGGGTGACTAGACGAATGGGTAACTAGAACATGGGTGACTAGACATAAGTCCTAGAAGAATGTTCGCCATCTTCAGATCCGTAGCGAAACGAAGAGGATAGCGCGTGCTATTCCAAAGCTCTCTCATGCGAAGGTGAATCCATATTTTGAGCATGTTCGTATAGCTCTTGTCTACATTGGGAGCAAGTGCCACAATAAAATGTTTCTTGACTCCGGTATCCTTCGAAGAGGACATACTCCTCCGACAGTTTTGATTCATGCTCTCTAGCTCACCGGTTTCGACGAAGCTCAAGCATATTTTCATGAAGCCGCCTCGTCCGTCAACACCAAACTTCAGAACCTGCTCTGAAATACGTCGTCGCTGGACAATATCGTTGATAAAGCTCTCCAAGTCGTGGCAAAAGATAAGACTTTCTTTATTCTGATTCGACGACACGACGAATTCAAGTTTCTTTTCAGTAAAGTAAGAATCCAAAAGATGACTCCTGTCGTCAAGCCTATCTTTCAATCTAGGTTCTACAATATAGCGATCATTATTCGCACGAAGATGAGAAGCCAAGCGTAAAGTTTTCCGCTTAGAGAGTTGCATATCAACTTGTATATCAAGCATGTCATCAGATGAGAATCGTTGAGGACACTTGTCGAACGACTTTGCGCATGTGGAATCCCGTCGATATCTCACAGGGCGACCGGTGTGAGTTGGTAAAGTTACACAACCAGTTGATTCGTCGGTTGCTACATCATTGATTAGATCGGATGCTAACTTTGCACTAGGATTTGCTGTAGCGCCAAGTGAAGACAGCTCTTTCAAGTTTTCATGTCGCTTCGTATTTGTACATACGTGTGATTTTCCTTTCTTCAGGATAGTCAAACAAAAGCTGCAGACCTTCATTGCTTCTGGGACGAAACGAAATGAGAACATTTTGTTTCTGTCACTATATTCTGGATATCCTGATGACGAAACTCGTGAAGATGGATCACTAAGCTGATGAGGTGTTCGATGAGTCGAGGTTGGTACCAATCCTTGAGGCGGCAATTGCACAAATCAGACACGTATACGATGTATTTGACAGTAATACATGTGGAAGTCGACTCGACAATAACTATGAAAAATCGGTAAAAACGTCGATCCTGTGATGGAATATTCCTCTGGAGTATTCTAAAATCACAATTCTACACGATCCATAAAGGACGCAGGGTAGTCGATCGTCGTTCCAGTCAAGTCCATTTATCAGATGTTCTTCGATCGTCGTTTTTTGCTGATCAGTTATTGTTCTCATCTCTTTTGTTTTCTTAAAGCAAAGCAAGCAAACCCGTTTTCTATTATTTTCATGACTTGGTTTTTCTCTCGGCATGGCACTATCTCACCGTCCATCAACGAATGAAGTAAACATTTGAAGCAAAATCGACATAAAATATAAAGTTGCGAATATTCACACGTGGCTTAGATATCTAGAATTCAAAATTTGAATGTAATCGGCTAGCGTCAATGAAACCTTCAATCAATGGTTGATCTTTTGCATAGCGCAACGTTGACACAATCATATTGCACAGATATCTTTTAGAGAACAAAGTTTCCTTCTTGAGTATTTCGTAGCTTACTTAAAAAGTTATATAGATATTATTACTACAGTGCTGATGATGATGCAGATTTCATTTATTAATGAGTATGCATGAATTTGTAATTTATGGCTTTTATTGATTTTGGCGGCCATCTTGGAAACTGAGAAGACTAGTTTAACCATTGAAATATATCTGAAAAATTGTGAAATATATTATTTACAATTTCTGTTACTTGATTAATGACTTTTTCGTAGCCAAAGGTTGGCCTGTAATCGATTAAATATAGCCAAGTAACCAAAAAATTCGAAAAAAGGCGCCATTTTGGATTTTCGTGGATTCCAAAAAAGGACACAAGCAGAAGATTTCGTTTTGGGTCGCAAATCACTAGTATGGATCCGCTAAACACGATTGTAAAGGAATTTTGAATGGAGGAGTTGTGACCACTAATAGTCACGCCAGACGCACCGTGGGGCGCTCTCATGATGTCCCTCTGGTACAGTTTCGCGCATTCTTATTAGCTGGAACACTGCACCGTGTGTTGGGAAGTCAAGTTTACGTCAATTTTATTAAACATGTGCAAGCATTGCAGACTGCAGTCAAAACGCATTCGATCTCTATTCATTGATGTCTCTCGTGTATATTCGATTGAAATTTAATCAAATTACTTCTCAAGAAGGACTTTATCTCAGGATTTCATAAAAAGAAAAATTCGTATTGAGAAGCATTGACTCGCCAAGGTTACGAAAAACTAGGAATCACGTTAACGTTCCACAAAACCTTGTCTGGAGTCTTCCGAATTTCAAATGTAAAAGTTACTCATTAGTTCTTGACATATTTTTACCTTGAAACCGATTTAGTTTTAAAATTGTGAATAATTTGAAATTTAATTGAATGAAAGAACTTAATAATGATTTTTTAATTTCAATTACCTTTTACGAATTCAAACATATTTTCTATTTTTACTTGAATGAGAGTCCTCACTATAGAAATAATTCTTTATTATGAAGGGATCGCAGTTAGTTAAATCAAATGGAACAATTCAAATTTGTAATGTCATAATTAGACACATTCATATAGGTCAAGGCTTAAGTATAACTAATTGTAGCTAGCTGTAACTGAGACCACATTAGCTTATGAGCTTAAATAATGAAGTTAAGACTGCGCCCTACTTGAGCTGAACTGCACGAGCCGCCACTGCATGTACTGTACTTTTCCATGTACTGCGGTATCATCAGCCCGTCTCTATTTCTTCTTTCATCTCTTAAAAAGGATTCGTTATTTACACCAAAGTATAATTTGGTAGGAGAATTTTTCCCATTGCTTCATTTTATCAAAATTCATCTAGAAGGATAAAATCGACACTGCAGCGACTGGCTCATCAATTTCTCTGAGCATCAAAGTCGAAAGTCCTGACTAATAGACTGTGCTTGAGGACATATCGGTGAGGGCATCTGAAGAATCCTTCTTTGGGATAATGTGGTGCATCAAGTAGATTTGTATTTACATGTGTGTTAGCTGGAAATTACGATTTTGGACAGTACTATAGTACCTGCAGTATTTTAGTTGAATGTAGTTGGTAGACTACATGTATAGGCCTACTTGCTTTTCATCTTATTCCATTTGTTTCCAGTCTTCATGGATTGTATTAGGCTTACATCCTTCGCTATAGCTTTGCTGATGATGCTTCCCATTTTGTGCCGTCCCAAATTAATGTCTCTCATTTTTGTTTGATCTCGCTCGTGCAGATTTCGAGAGATTTTTGAAAACTTAAAAGCCTAGAAAAATTTGTATTTTGGCCGGGGAGGCCTGAACTAATGGCAACATTTTGATAACGTTGGATAACTACTAGTACTATTATCATTGTTCTATAATACTAATATAGAACTGCTATAATAAAGTACTATAAGTAGCTACTATATATATATTATAATACTAATTATTGTTTTTGGAATTCATACTGTATCTGATGAATACGATTGTCGCAAACAGACGATTGTTCATGTTGAACCAAAAGTACGTTGAGAATATTGGCTTAAATTTCTCTTTTAAAAGAATATAAAAATTTAATATTTATTGGCTATAAAATTGTAATAAAAACTATATAGGCTTACAGGACCGACGCTTCTTAAGGGGCAAAAAAGCTAAAAACAAACAACAGAAAGTCAGTAGAGCGTCAGGAGGGACAAGCATAGTTATTTACGCAGTGGGTTAAAGAATTCTACCCTTACAATAATTGGTCAAAATCTTTTGCAGAAGTTGCCAGAAACATAACCTTATAAGGATTTTTTGTTTTGCTTCATCTTTGAATTGACAATTTTATTATAGAAGAGTAGAAGTGCATGCCTCACGACAATTCTCTGATGAAGGTTTACTTAAATAAAACTCGGAAACATTTCATCCAGTGGACCGTATTATGTGAGCCTAAACATTCCTTCTGCCATTCCATTATGGCCGGGTGATGTGTCATTGATTTCAGTGTTACTTCCTTTCGAGTGACACAGAGCGGTCGAATACATGAATAGGCCTAATCCATTTCTATGGCCTGATCGCACGAGTTCAAAGATCACTAGTTGCACAGAAATAGTCAAACAGCCACAACGAAATTCTGCTAGGAACAATGCCGAAAATGAGACTTTCACAGAATGAAATAAGCCTACCACGAAGCTGCGCGTCTGCCGAATTCTATCCGGTTCCTTATCTTATTAGACACGATCAAAGAAAAACACATTTCAATGCAATAGGACGAAAATTTTTATATGCAGTTTCTTCAGATCATTTTCTATGCATGCAAATCTGTCTGTGAGGCTATTCACATTCAGATTTGGCAAGCCTCCTAATGTTGAAAAATACAAGTATTTTCAGTAATTTTTCATGTATACCTCAAAGTCGATAGTTTTGAATCCTCATGGATGCGTTGCTGTATCCACTGGATAAAACTCACGTTGCTTGAGGCTTGTCGGCATCTCTGTCATTTTTGTCTGTTTTTTCTGTTATTGCATGAATTGCATGAATGTTTTTGGTTGAGTGTACGTGTAAGTAGGTAAGATGAGAATCGTTATTCGGCTTTCAGCCAAAAACTGTGCCAGAAGCCAGTAGATCCTCGGATTGTAGAGATTACAATTTTCTATCCGATCTGAGGATTAGTTGTTTTTTGGATTGTTCATCATTTGCGGATAGCTTCACGCATCGAATGTATAACCAACGAATATCGAAATCAAATACTAGATGACAGCGTAGGGATAGCAAACTGACATCGAAGTCGCGATTGTTACATATCCATTGTTAACAAAAGGATGCCAGGCGGATAACCAGAATTCACAGCCGATAGCACGGATATCCGTCAAAAACAACGAACCAGATATCGGTTGGATATCAAACATATCCGCTTATAAGATACGGATCTCCTTGGGATAAAAAATTGTTTTCCGCGGAGATAGACTGGATATCCAAACGGCTCCTGACGCAGAAATAATGGTGTGTGTCCGCTCAACTGTGAAGATCCGTTGATATCCGGAGAATCTATAAGATGCTGATCGGGTATCCGTTTGCTCGGAGGGGTGCGATTTAAAGAAGGCGACATGCAGTGCTTCAGCATCATCATTGTGCGTAACTTAGCTATGGTACAATGTAGACGAAAGTAGACTGTAATGTTATCTCGTAATGATGATATCTGCACATGCATGTGACAGATATTTTAGAAGTCTAATCATCGTATGTCTATATGTGTATTCATACCATTGCTGCCCACTGCGATTTCTTGTTTTTTTAAATTTCCCATTTTCTAATCCCAGCATATAAAAATATCTTTAAGAACCTCATAGCCCTATCGAATGCTGAGAGTGAATTTTGGTAACATTTTGGCTTCAATTCATGTAAATAACAATATCAAGAAAATAACAAAAATCATTGAAAACCATTGAAAATCATTGAAGGGAAGTGACATCTGCTGATATCCTTCTATTCTTGTTCTTTGTCTTATTCATATTTATTATTGTTGTCAAGTTTTTCCTCTAATTTTTGCTCACTTGGTGTGAGGCCTATAAATGCTCTGCTGTTTTATCCCTTTACAAAGATCTTATTGACAGGTCCATTGCTTTCGGATATTGTAACTTCCATACTGTGATCCCCTCCACTTCCTTGCTAAATTCACATTCCAAAAATTAGACCTAAGCAATTTCTGAGTTTCAATTCCACTAGTCCTTCCTTCAGTTTCATGTATTTTCAAGGAATGACTTGCCTACTTGACGATCCTGTGAATAAACCAAAGAATGTGGCCAAGGCCTACTATTCAAGTCATGTCGTTGCCCCCCCCCCGGGTAAACGGGGGGTCAACTTTGCGGGTCTCATTACTTGACATGAGATAATTTTCTAATTAATCGATTCGAACATTCTGCAAATTATATTTTGATTACGATGAATGTTTCAGATGACAGAAAATTACTCCTGCGATAAGCTCATTTATAGTGTGATGATCATTGAAACTTAAAGCAAATTATCCTGACAAATAATTCTAACAGTGGATAACATTGAATTGGAAGAAAGCACGATCGCCTTATTTCTGTTGTGCAAAATTTACCATGAACCGCTGTCTGAACTAAGATTGTAAATCTTGGGCATCATTTGATATAGGCCTATTTGATTCCATGTTAACTTGTTCTTTTGAGATAAGCGCTTTATTCGATACATAAAATTGTTGAGAGAACTTCTGACCATATATTTAGATATTAATATACGACCGCATTGCATTATCGATCGTTTTTGAGTCAAATATACCAAATGCGTCAAATTGTTCGGACGCGTCAGGAAGTTTTCAGAATTTATTTCATGATTTTGAGTCAAATATATGAACTGCGTCAAAAAGTCTGAGTTCAATTTTCATTTACTTCAGCTTGAGTCAAATATACTTCTTGCGTCTAATATACCATTTGCGTCATAAAGACCGACTTGCGTCATGTCACGTATCTGAAGTGACGAATTCAGTTGGTAAAAATGGTTTTCTGCGTCATAAAGACCGACTTGCGTCATTGAAAATCTCCAGAGACTCTTGCCATAGTAAGATGCTTTCCTTGCTCTCGAATGCATTCCTGATAAAAGAGCCAAGAAAGATCCGCATATCCTTGAGGAGGATAGACTTAATCGGAAGCTCACTAAATTTAAGAAAGACGGATTGATTTCTGATTCTATTTATGAGGCTGTAAGAGCCAAAGGATCTCAACCAGCAAGACTATATGGACTGCCCAAAGTGCACAAAGATTCCAGAAATCCGCCATATCGTCCCATTTTAAGCATGAAAAAATCTTATCTCTCAAACTTGTCGATGTGGCTTGATTCAATTTTGAAAGACCACATTCCTAAATCTTTTAACGTCAAGGATACTTTTGAGTTTATGGAAGCCCTGAAAAACGCTGATACCAGCAATGAAAATGATTTTTTCATGTGCAGTTTTGACGTTTCGAACTTATTTACTAATATCCCGGTAGATAGAACCATTGACTACATCATTTCTATAATTGATGAAGACAGTCTTCCAGTCTCGAAACGCACTCTTCGAGATTTGTTGACTATTGCTTGCAAGAATGCTTTATTTTCATTTAATAAAACTCTCTACAGGCAGATAGATGGCATGTCAATGAGATCGAACCTTGGCCCAACTATGGCTGCTTTTACCATGAGTTTAATTGAGTCGCAGTTTGAGAAATACAATGGCAATAATTTCGTCTTCTATAAAAGATATGTCGACGACTGCTTTGCTATTTTCAGAAATTATGAGGATTCTCAGACATTTTTTGAATTCCTCAATAAGCTAGATACTGATATCAGTTTTACTATGGAAACCGAACATAACAACAGCATCTTTTTTTTGGATGCTAAAATTACCAAAATTGATAATCGGCTCAAAACCTCGTGGCACCAAAAGGATACAAATACTGAAGTGTACATCCGTAATTGTGCCTACGCGCCAAAGCAGCATAAGCTAGCGGCTATGAAGTCCCTGTTTTATCGAGCTAAACGGATTTCTTCGGATTCTGAAACTTATGAGCAGTCCTGTGAAAAAATTCGGCACATGTTAATTAACAACGGCTACAAGGAGCATCTATCAATGACGTTAAGGAAAAAGTTGAACAAAAGCTTCAGACAGAACATTTGCCTACTTCTGATAATATGAAATTTATAAACTGGAATTTGCCTTACATCCGTGAAAATTGTCAAATTCTAAAAAAGGAAGTTCATGACTTGAACAAATATTTACCAAAAGCCTTAAATGTTAGACCAGTTTTTCAGACTTTAAAGACAGTCATGTTTTTTCGGAATAAAGATGCTGTTTCCTCTGATCTTAAAGCTAAATGTACTTATTCGTACACTTGTGGACGGTGCAACTACGTCTATTTTGGAGAAACTTCCAGGCATCTTATTACCCGCGTTGATGAACATTTGAAAGGCTATCCTGTTCCAACTGAAATTTCTACGCATCCACACCCTATAGACAAGAATAATTTTAGAATAATAGCGTGCACTAACAATCACAAATTACTCGAATCAATCTTAATCAAAGAATCAGTAAATGTAAT
Organism: Prostheceraeus crozeri; assembly: GCA_907163375.1. Lineage (NCBI taxonomy): Eukaryota > Metazoa > Platyhelminthes > Polycladida > Euryleptidae > Prostheceraeus > Prostheceraeus crozeri. Next base: position 126,529 of record CAJQUW010005777.1, read on the forward strand.
GAATAACATGGACAAATCCAGTCCTTTATTGTTGAATTTGTAAATAGCTAATGTATCTTTTGACATCTATGCACATCACAGCGTCTAATGATTGTTACGACAATTGATTTTATTGATTTTATTTGCACTGTTGTAGATCGTTGTTGTACATTTTCATATCATGCCATTTTTAAACTGTAATCAAATCATCCATCTCATATAAAAGCATTGTTGTTCGATTTTGTGTGTAACCATTGAGAAAGGAGTTGTACACTCTGAAACGCGTCTGGAACCAACATTGATTTTAACAGAGTCAATTTGTTTTGATTTGAATAGTTACATCTATTTACACATCTTCTTTCTTATTCATTACTAACATGATTCCGGCCCACAGGACTCAAGGAACCATTCAGTTGAACCGACATGAGTAGCTGCCATTCCATCCAATATCAGCAGGCCTAGTTTCCTAAGTACAACACTGAGATAATTGAGAAATCATCGAGTACATGGCCTTCCTTTAAGCATCAAACTGGGCGTATTATTTGCAAGCAATAGAAATTCTTGACACTTAAGGAATCATTGCGTATTCTTCATACATAGCAAGCGCACTTTCATCTATCAAGGTTTCAAGTGAAAATGAAATGAGTTATTGATTGCTGATAAAGGCAGATTCTACTTTGTCTGATGTTCGGAAAATCGATAATTAATTACTTGACTATGATAAACAAGTGGTTTGAAAAGTCACGTGATTATTTATTTCACCAACTGTCATGCGGTTTGAAAAGTCTAAGCACCTGTAGGATGCTATCAATTTTTCACTCCGGAAGATTGTATACGGTCGATCGAGTCCCTTACATCGGTCTCTTTACCTTATTATCAGTAACACTCCAGAATCCATCATCTTTCCTGAGAAATCCAGTTGTATAACCAAGCGTGATTGGGAACTGAATATGCAAAGATACATTGAAAAGTTTTACTGCAACATCTAAAACCAAGAATATTGTATTAATAATTTGATTTGCTTTGCCTTGACTGATCTGAATAGCTATTTCGCTATCATTGAACTGAATTGGAGACAAGCCAATCCGATACTTCGATCCTCAAGATAAGTCGTTGAATGAACGTTCTGTAGAAAGATCTACATTACATCAGTGAAGACTTAACTACGAAACTCCGGTAGCCCTATTCGGTATATTTACTTGCATGCAAGCATCACGCACGTAATTTACTTCACGACTTGCTAGGCCTCTATGCATGAAACCTCAAGATCTATTTGTCTCCGATTTAGGTTAATGTCATGAAGCTTTCGCTCTGAGTTAGCGAATTAGGCATTTATATGCTGCTTTACACTGTGCGAAGGGTTTGCACCGAACAGCTGAGAATTAAGTGGCACTATTTTCAATCTGCATGCAGAAATTTTCAGGATTAGCTTTGGGGTCATTCCAACTTTTTGAAAAACTATGAATCTTAATCAATTTTTGACTACTGAATATTGAAAGGTTGCCGCATCTCAAGAGGTGCATGCCAGCATCTTTTATCAATGATAAAATTAATTAATAATTAATTGCATTCGTGCATGATTAAGCTACATAGCGAAACGTCGCACAGAATAAAAGGTGTGTTTGCAGTACCCGAAGAAAAATTTTCAACAACATAATTCATATTTCTCCCAAAAATAATTGCAAGTTTATTACATATTCTTACCTCTTGTAACATTCGGATTCACCATTGAATACAGTGTAAGACCAAGCTGATTACAAATTGACTGCATAGAATCAAACTGTAAGTGAAAAGCAAAGTTCACAAAAGCTAAAATATTGTTGAAAACTACTAAAAAATTTTGCATGTTCAATTTGTTGTTTTAAGTTATTTCAAGGCTGCATTTATTCTGAATTAATCAATAACACATAATGTAATTCAAAAGGTATCATTTCAAGTGTACAATAACAAAAATCACATGATGTTATTCTTTTTTCTAATGTTAATGATGTATTTTGCTAGCTTTTTCAATTGAACAACTCATTAGACAAATGGGCAAACTCAAAAGCTGTGCTGCGCATGTGACGGTGGAGTTACCAGGAATGACCAATGGGATGGAGCCCTTTGAGAGGGCCTGTGGTCCCATGGGCTCGGGATGGTACTGGACGAGAACTTGGACCGATGGTTTCACAATGAACCATGAAATGTTTGATATAAATCCACGTATTCATGCATGAAATGGATTATTTGAGTGCATTTTGGCATTTTGAATATTTCAAAGCATCGGTTGAGGAAGCTTCTTAATCAGAATTGACAACCAAGCCTATCCTATTTAGAAATTCATCGCTTGCAGCTGTTACTTTACTAACCATGATGTAACTCTATATTAAAGCAGATCAATGGGCATTTACCTTAAGTTCTCCCAGCTTACACCAGAGCTATCTTCAATTTTAACTTAGTAAGTGAAAAGTTAAAACATTTCTTAGTTTGAACTTTTAACATGTAAGCAAACTGGCACACTAAGCTGCTGAAAATAATATTACGAAGTCTGTGGGATTCCCATGGAACAATAGTTGAAAATCTCGGGGGATGGGATGGGTCAGGAATAGAAAACGCGTCCCATGGACATCCCGGGAAATAACAGCACCGACGTAATGTTGATAGCATACTAAAAGCTATCGTGTAAATTGCAGCTCGTTGCGATTAGAGGAATTCATTCATACAGGCGACAGTAGCGACATTAAGCCGACAACGATCTGTGAATACGTGCAGGAAGAGCTATTTGGAGGATTATGTTGACATAGAAATAAAATTAAATATCATTCGTATGTAAGTGAGGAATGCCACCCGACTCAGCACTGCGGTTTGTTTGTTTTTTTGGTTGTCCACCTTTACTTTCTTAAAGCCCTAACTGCACTAATTTTTATTCGATTTCTAATTTACATCTAATATAATGCAGTTTTGATTCACCTTTAATCGATTGAGAATTGCCATCTTACATTTCTTGTGCTGAAAGCCACCTTCACGTTCACGCCATATTTTTGATATATTCCTATTCATTTGTAAGATACTTCTCTAATATGCGGTACAACAGCGCAGATTTTCACTGTAGTTTCAGCGTATTTCTCCTCGGTTTGGAAATTTGCGGGACGACATCGATGAAGTGAACAGGTTATCCCATAGTGATGTTTTTATTCCCTTAGTTGATGTGTGAACAAATATTCCACATACTACCACGTCGCTGCTCGTCGACAATCCACACTCGTGTCTGTCTCAGCTTGGAAGACCACACAAAAGTCTATTATCCAGATAGAAGCGTGCTCAGTCAACTACGAGCTGTAACCTGACTCGGTGAATTTGACATCGTGTCCTTTATTGATATTTCATCATATTAGTACTTAAAAAGCATTTTAGCACTTCTGCGAATACAAGTTCGATAATTTCAGTACTCCTCCGTTTAGTACTCAGATTCGTACTTAAACAGGACTTAATGATTTGCAATGTATTGACCTACTGATATTCAGGTAAGTACTTTTGAAGCGACTTTATATTTCTCTGGCTCAGTAGGAAAGTACGATGAACTATAATAATTGCTTTTGCGCAGAAAGTTGTAGACAGAGATCTCTTTCAGAAAAGGCGAAGTACTGTTACGTGAAAAGACGTACATGCCCCTTTTTGCATGAACAACCCTGCTTTTCCATCCCTTACTTACTCTCAGTCGACATTCACGTATGTAAGTGAAAATAGCAATGCACAACAGTATGTACATTTCATTACATGCAAACGGCATAATTAATTATTTTTATTGATTTCTGTGGTTGAGAATCTGGATAGAAATATGAAATAAGCACTTGAACATATGTAAATGGAACCAATGTGTGCAAAGTAAACAATCATTTGCACAATAGAGTGTACTTGACACTGAATAATTCGTTCATATGTAGGCCTACAATTACATGTATAACCCCCACATGTGTATGTAAAATTTCCATACCCTGCGTTTTCTCAAAAAGCCCTCGATCAATTATTTTCTTACTATCAAAATCGTGTTCTACGGGTCAAATTACATGGGTTAGCGTGAAAAATCATTTAGGAAATTCAAAAATCAAACCGCCATCTCCGTGACACCGTGTTCATTGAATGAAATTAACTTGACTTACCTCCCTTTTGCTTCCCGAAAATGCATAGTAACAAACGCCATCAACCTCTCCGAAACTATCAACGAAAATATGTTCTTTCTTCTTTAGATTATTCAAACCAGAAATTATTTCAGAAACTGGCTTTTTACATCCTGCAAACGTGGAAACATTTTGTTGATTCCCTATTGATCAATAAAAAAATAATATTAATATGAGAACAAAATTGTATCGATTTGGTTTTGCTGATGGCTATGAATCAATGTGAAGAGGAAAAATGTTTTCTTCTCTTTATTTTACTTTATTAACTTGAAACGCCGTTGTGCAGCAGCTACCAAATCATGCAAGAATTAACATTGCTTCAGCGATAAGTGATAAAATCTTCCACTTGAAGAACACACTGCACATTCACTGCACACTGTAAACCAGCACCTCCTAAAATCGAAGAAACAAGCATCCTAAAGCGCCACACACTAGAATTTTAGGAGGTTGCGTGAAATAGAATGTTGACATACTAAAGAGAACAATAACCCTAGTGCGCTAGCCTCCTAAAACGCTTTGCTTTAGGATTTTTTTATTAGTTACGAGTAGTGTCTTGCTTTAGTGTATGATTTAGGAGGTGCTGGTTTAGAGTGCAACATGAGCCTTACAATGTTTTCTAGTGTATTAAGAACCAATTTGATCTATCAAGCTGTCCGAGAGGTCTTTTTTGCCACAGATAATGTCATGGATGTCGAATACTGCAGGATATGTTCTTCAAAGCTTTCCATGACGTCTTCTTACGCCTGCTTTCCAAGTCATCAAAAATGTCTCACGTGCAATCGGAGCCACATATAATACTGTGAGCTCTGAATTCGGTTTAGAGCATTTTTGTCGGTAAGTGACATGCCAATTAATAACGGAGAGCAATGTTCCATGACTGAGAGTATAAGAAGACCTGTATAGACGGAAGTTAGGTCTGACGGGCTAAAAAAAGGATGCGCAGAGTATACAAACGCCTTGAAGCGGCCTTGTTGATAACTTCTATGTTACTGTGTCACTTAAAGTTGGATGACAACACGACCGAGAACAACCGAGAGAGAGAGAGAGAGAGTCAACCGATTTAAGATCTGGAACAAAAGGAGGTGGATAAGTAGAAGACTTCGAAAACCATAATAGCATACTTTTCTTTGTGTTTATTTCAAAACCAACGGATAGTAGTCAATTCATCTTGCGAGTATGTTCTTCTGTGTATGATGAGGGAAAATCAGCATTAATTGGAATAAACTTAGTACAATCATTCACGCAATAGATGATAACACTATTTGGAGACTTCGGGACCAAGCTTCCTACGCCGGCGTTGAATAAAAAGGTCCGAAAACTAAACTATGTAGTTTACCGGAAATCACCGGTTGTTCTTCGTTTATACATTGATTGAGTTTCATCGACTGAAAACGACGTTTCAGGTACACACAGATCCAAAGACAGAAATCTGTAGGAAAACTACTTGAAGTTAATGTCCTAAGAATGATATCATGGCCAAGTTTGTCGAATGCTTTACTGAAATCGTCTGCTAGTGCAATTATTTCCACTAAATCCTTTCTGTCTAATGCTTGTTTCGAATTCGTGCATGCATATACAGTAGGTGCAGACGTACATGTAGTTGATGATGATTTAATGCCGCCAAATTGACAATATCCAAAACTCTTGAGAAAAAAGAAGTATAACACCCGAATTCAGAATCAGTCACTCGCAAATTTTAGCCGGGACAGACAGAAGTGAGATGGGGCGTAATTCCTCCATTGATGTTGGGTTACATCTGTGAATAAAAACTCTTTATTTACATTCACAAGATCGTCGGACATAACGTGACTTTGCCAAGATTCGGTAGCAGCAGATATTTGCAAATCCTTGGAAAAGATGAACGCCCGAATAAAATCAATTTTCGAAGCTGAGTGAATAACGTTTGTAGACGCAAATAAAGGGATGCTCCTTCCACTTTTGATAAAATCATTGACGAAAATTCTTCTTTATGTCATGGCTATTTGTGAAATGCAATGGTTTAATAATGACAAGCTCACAGATTTATAACTTACCTTGCACAAAGCCATCAGTTTGCATACACAAATGCATGGTCATGTAGCTTCAAGATAGAAAATTTGAGAAATTTGCAACGCATTCATTTTGATTGACTGTGGATCTCTTTATTTACATTCACAAGATCGTCGGACATAACGTGACTTTGCCAAGATTCGGTAGCAGCAGATATTTGCAAATCCTTGGAAAAGATGAACGCCCGAATAAAATCAATTTTCGAAGCTGCGTGAATAACGTTTGTAGACGCAAATAAAGGGATGCTCCTTCCACTTTTGATAAAATCATTGACGAAAATTCTTCTTTATGTCATGGCTATTTGTGAAATGCAATGGTTTAATAATGACAAGCTCACAGATTTATAACTTACCTTGCACAAAGTCATCAGTTTGCATACACAAATGCATGGTCATGTAGCTTCAAGATAGAAAATTTGAGAAATTTGCAACGCATTCATTTTGATTGACTGTGGATCTGCTATTCCACTAGAATAAACATGTTCACTGACGCCCTAGGCCGGTAAAAGTATACTTCGAGAATATTTCAACTGCAATACTGGACTTAGATATCTACATTATTGAGAATGCTGTACTTTGCAGATGTGAACATTGAAAACAGCGCTATCTTCGTGTGATTTAGTTTCTTAGTTAAAGACTTAACAGGAAGCTTGCCCTTGAAAAAGTGATGACTGTCAGATATGGAAGGGCAAAGTTCATCCTATATCACCTGTCATCGGTCTGGCATCGTCCTCATCGAAGAAACCTCCTTGCAGACGTTTTCTGTCGATGGCTGATCCTGAACAAGTTGTGCAGCATGTTCGATATCTTTCCCGATATTCCAATCTGTTGCAATCGTCCATTCCGTCCAACTGCTCCAAGTTGATGTATTTGCGTAGTAAATGAAACTGAGCCCTCGATGAGATGGACCGGCAAATATTTGAGCCGTCACAGTTTTAAAACAAATCTGAAAATATTCCATAATGTAGGCAAATTAGGATGAATATTATACGAAGAGCATGCAGTGCACCACATTGTCCTACCAATTTTGTGGATTCACGGAAATCATGACAATATACGATGTGATGAGCAAGGGATACTGTAAACTACAAAATAACTAGAAAATGCTCCCGCCGTTCAATGACTTACATCCAATTCAGCAAATTTTAAGGTAATGAAGTTCCAAGTTAATCAAGTCCAATAACGTGGTCATTGAATATTAGTCCGTACAGCATGCAAATTTTCAATGTAGATCACAGCAGTCTGATGCCTACAGCCATCGAACATCATCAACTTTCACTGCTGCTATGAGGAGTCTATGAACCTGCAATGTGTAGATATCTGAACATGATATCTCAGATTTTCCACACGCCCAAAGCTACACCACCCTCAATCTTAATTTTCCAATCCTATCGGCGGACCATAGAAATCCATGAATTCATGATTGTAACTGGAGCACACATCTACATGGAAAACAATATTACACCGCAGCCATGACAACAGAATCTGAATAAATGCGTATTCTAAAGGTTGATAATTTTTGGACCGATTCCTTATCAGTGCATTAGATTCACGATTACTCCGATTTCTCTGTCGACATAAGATCATTTTGATGAAAAATGACTATATGCCACCTAACTGCAAAGATCTACGGCTCTGCATGTTTCACAAATAGGATTAGACACAGATTTGACACGTAACCTAAGTTGAGCGTGGAATACAGAAGTTGACATAGATGATCGATGGGTTATAAGTTATCAAAGCTAAATGGATTGATATAGGTATTAACCAGAGAAATCCGACTTTCCACTTTGTTTGATTTTTAGTGGGAATAGAATGGACAACAACTGCTTGTTCGTGGCCATTTTAGCCGCTCGGTCAGGCACCGGTCAAAGTCAATGTTGCCAGATTTTAGCCGATTTACGCTCAATGTTCTCATTTGGAACATTTGTTTCAAAGCGCAACTAAATGTTTCAACAACGCTAATGGGGCCAAACCACGGTAACGCTCGCTACATTTGATATCAAAACTCGATCGAAAATCAACATTCTCTATGATACGATATTCTTTTTGAATATTCTGAAGATGCAGTTTGATGCAACACGACATCGACCTATTACATACAAAATATCAATTTCATACTATCTCTACATTTGTGTACAGAGATCATTTAATATGGTAGCGCTCGCGACAGAGATAAATATTTCATTATAGATTTTTTCTGGTTGCATGGATATTTTATCTAAACTAAAGAAGCTGTTGTCTCAAAAACGAAATGATAGATAAATAATGAATAGTTGATGATTTCTTCATACTTGAATAGATTACTGAATGCACCGATTGCGAGATTTCAATCAATCTTGACGGTAACGCTCGCGACATTATCTAATCAAATTACGGATAACATAAATTTTGCCATTAAATTTGTCATCACAGAAGATAATAATAATGAAGATTGCAAGATTGAACGATTAATTTAGAAACAGTACACCAAACATTTTATTTGTACCGGAATCATAACACAGAAGTTAAGCATAATGTAAGATGAACGTCAACATCGCAGAGTACTATATATTGGGTAGCTACAGCCATACAATCATGAGCAAGCTTTTGTCACTTGAGGAAGAAACTTCCCTTACCTCAACGAGTCTTTCTCTGACTTACGACAGGAAATGGAACTTCTTTAATCCTTGTACATATACTTACCCCTCCCCCGCTTTTGTCCTTGTACTTTACTTAGGCCTACAAGACCAGGCCTCGCTTTGGCCTGAATTAATGTCTGTGCATGAATTAATTCTGTCTGTATTGTAGGTTAAACAACAAACAAACGTATGAATGAATACCAAATAAAGTCTAGATTGGTATGGCTATCTTAATTTCAATAACAAATAAAACTAGATAATTGCAATTAGGCCAACAATTAGATTACTGTACAGTTGTTTGTAATTAATTACACATTCTGAGTAATTGGCATAATCTGATATAGGCCTACTTGTAATATCGAATTAGAGATCTCGAGATCTCGGTATTTGATAAATATTGATTCTCGAGATTGAGATTCGAGATTAAGATTAAATTCACTAAGTGTATGTCATGGTAACGCTCGCGACAGACATTAAATTCATTTTCTACAAGGAAGTAGACTTAGAATAACTTTGGTGATTATCACATTGATTAGCATTCATGGAAAGTCGATAATCTTTGGTAGTATAAACTGGCTAATCATATTTGTCTCCTAGGGAAAAAAGTTATTCTATATTTTAGGTAACGCTCGCGACATTCTAATATAGAAATTTAATATTTTCTAAAGAGTCATAATTAACTTTGACAGAAAGTTGCCTTTCAGATACATTGACTAACGTGAAATCTTCAAGCATCGCAAACGATTTTTCAATTTAATATTGACGTTTTCATGTAAAAAATGCATTGAAGCACACAGCTCATAAAATAGGGGTATAATTGAAACTTATATAATAGTTTTCAGACTACCCTTTGTCATCTATGTAGACATATTTCAGCTCTTTAGCTAGCATGGGTCTGAACTTAAGACTATATATTATCCCATGGTCATCAGCAAAATTCGTCAAAAACTGATTTGAAATTTTACTTCGGTGCAACCAACTCGTGGTTTGACCCAATAATGGTATGTTCTTCACCTACAACGCACTCAACTAACTTGAAAACATCGACAATCTTGAGTATCTACAAGCATTTTCAGATCCGTTAGGGTAGACAAAATTGCCAACTTTCACCAGCAAGCTGCGACAGGGCCATGGATGTGAGGGCAACGGCTGAAGTCATGTACATTGATTTCATTTCGTTTTGGTGTCTGAAAACCGTGGATCGCAACAATTAATGTTACAATCTATCATTGATACAATTTCAACATCAGGATAAAGTAGGATAAAGTAATTTGATCTCTTGATTGCAAAACTTAAATATAACCATTTGATTGACACTACGGAGCTCCGAGAGATGACATCTTCCATCATCAGGGAATAAAAATCTTACTGCTCGTACTAGATCAAATAACTACACTGTAAATCGCTCAGTACCAATCGTATACGAAGGATGCATACCAAAATATTTTTTTGGTATTTTTCTGTATTCTCTTGGTATATATTTGTATGCCTTTCGTATGTTATTTCAAATGTGGTATGCTTTGCATACTAAAGCCATACCAGCACAATGTTAAAAGAAAGCATCTATTATGTCTAAAGTATGTTGATTGAAGGCCTCTTGTCAATAAAGATCACACTAATATTACTACTGTTCTGTAAGTAGTGAGATAATGACATTCAAGAGTCATCCTTTCAATACTGAATTCGATTTTAATACATGTAGTTCTAAGGCATTTCATGAATAATCAATAAGTATTCAACCATCAACAATTATGCATTATGTAATTTTGAAATTATGCACATTATCAATCCGAAATAAAAACACATTATAATTCATGAACGCAAAAATAGTTATGTTTGAGATATATAAGTCAACAAGATTTCACTAAAGATACCGTTTTATTGAAATGATGTTTATCAACTTGGGTCATAAAGAAGAGTTAACTAAACGTCCTGTTAATGTTGCTAGAAAAGTAGCAACGACGACAATCTCGTGGAGCATAAAATTCACAATAAATCTAACCTAATTAAATATCACTCCATCAAACAAAAGATATTCGCGACTGGTATTGCTGATTGATATTACTGAAAAAAGTTATTTGAACTTAGCATGTAATGCACATATTTTTTTGCTATGTGACATAAAGCTGCACATACCAAATGCATACCAGAGACACACGAATAAGAATGAATTTTCATCGGGTCTTGTATATAAAACATACCAACAACTCGCATTTCAGTATAACACAGCCAATCACTGATAGAATAATTCGTACCACTGCATACCAATTACACGCGAAAGTAAGTGAGATGTGGTATGAAAAACATACCAGATCTCTGTTAGCATACGAGAATCTCGTATCAGATGTTAGTTTCAAATTGTATGTGATTTTGGTATCCAGCGATTTACAGTGACGTAAAGTAACAGAAGTATGGATAGCAACTAGATAAAATCTAGATAATCTAGATGACCTAGAGGAAAATAAGGGAATGAAAGAAATGGTGCTGTATTGCATCAATGTTAAATGAAGGAAACAGCAAGATCAGTCTACAGGTCAAACACCCACAGCCTACACGCACAGAGTAGTAAAAACATCATGTGACGCCTTCACTGATAATGAATAAACTTCGGATGAATAATTGTATAATAACATGAATGGTCAGCAGGTGTAAAGGGAAGGGATACATTGATGGCACACAAGGGTGTAGGATTGACTGCATGTATTGAAGACCACAGAAGTTCTGTTAGCGCGAAGGCAGGCAGGAAAAACGAAGGAGCACGAGTATTACAATTCCGGACACCAGAAAGACTTTGGTAGAAAGGAAACATGACGGGAGGGGGAGCATGAGAAAGAGAGAGAGAGAAAGCGGTGAAGAGAGGTTATGCCTTATGTTTCCTGGTGCCATGGGCTCTCGTCTGCCTCGCGTGTCCTTTTCTGCCATTTTTGATTAATCAGATAATAAGCATGATCTACAGATTGTGCATGCATCTTATAATTGTGATGCCTGGTTGGACTAACGTGGGCTAATACTCTATCAGATGTTGTCACTCGGTCAGTGATCCGACGAGATAATCGATTGTTTCCTGCAACAAATTGTTTCCATGAAGATGATAATTTGCGGGATTGATTTACATAAGACAGAATGACTGATCTTTTGTATGACTGCGGTTCGAGGCTATTGTAGTCAAGACATGCTCCGCTGTTCGCTGGTTTCCGGTAGAGTAACATTTCACTCCTATTTTCTTTTATTATACAGATAGCCTAGGCAATTGACCGATTAAACCCGGCATGCCTGATTGTTGCTCTATTTTCATCCACTATTTCTTTGTGAATTCTCAGTCCTAATTGCACTTACTTCTATTCCAGGTAGGGATACTTTTGTCTCTCGCATCAACTGACTGCTATCCTTGATGGCTCTGACCTGATGCATATATGATGGATTATCGAGACGCAGTGACCACATCATAACATCATTTATAAGCAACTCTTTTTCAGTCCCTGAGGTGTATCCCCTCTTCAACCTACTCGCCTTCTCAGAACATTGAATTGAACTTATAATTAAATGATTCCACTTCTTTTTATAACCAAATTGATGACACTAGTCTCCACATCAATCACCTGTTTCCAAAAAGTGAATTCAACCCATCGACTGTACGGATTTGAGCCGTAGTCATGAACTTGAAGGATATGCTCGTTGGTTGCAGTTGTACCAGATAGTATCACTGTATGATCCTCTTGTGCTCCATCTAAAAGAGACATGAGCTCATGTTGTACTTTCCATAGAAGCATAATATTGATTAAATTGAGACATTAAGATGACAAATTGAGGCATTAAGTAAACGAATAGTTGATATTTCCAAAATGACATGCTTTTACTAGTGTTGTCGCTTTGTTGAAAACACTTTTCGTCTGAAACATCACTTTCCTCGACACTACTTTTGGTCGACAGTGCCTGCACCCACGGACAGCGGAGCGACTTGTTATAGGTATTGCCCCTTAGAATGCTAAGAAATGCGGCATATCCACCCTCTGTAATTCAAAAGATAATATCCTAGAAATATATATGTACATAGATCAATTGAAAATTGAAGAAAATCAATTTCTTGCTTTCAGGAATATTAGCAGATCCGAATCGAAATATCTGGAGAAATGCTATGAAAGAAAATGTCAAGCCTTGCTCTGTAATGATCATCATCCTAAAGAGTCAACAAATTCACAGAAAGTTGTGCTCTTAGAATTTCTGAGACAAGGTTCTCTCGAATCCTCTCATTCACCAACTCCATGCTGATTTTGGTATTTAACATTTATTCTATCAAGGAAAATAATTCATCACCATATCTGTATTGGAAGTGAAGGGTGAGGTCGAGATGATGAAAACAATACATAAAAAAACAACACATCGAGAAATTTCATACTAATGTTGCCCTTTTCCGTTTAATTAAATGCTATCTCGACATTTTTGCATTATTGCACATCCAAATATTGATTTCAATTAGTTTGATGCTTAATCTCAAGAGGCGAGGGAGAGGTAGAGAGAGAATTATGAGGAGCTACAAACTATGAACATACTGCACTTGCATACACGCACCTACTTACACTGCGTGTGTTATTAGCAGTTCGAGTCCAAAAGGCACGATACACTCGACACCAGTCAGCACGCCAAGATGTCACCGAGGAGCCCATGAGAAGGCGAGCTCAGTAACACCTAAGTTAGGCGGTCACCTTGTTATCGGTGAATTGAGGGTGTACGAGCAGATGCTTCTTGAGTTCCGACATTAGTTTTTTTCGAGCCTTGATCTTGCATTTTGATAATCGGAGTCTCCTGACACCGGCCGTTTCCATATGTTGCCTTGTCATGACTATAGATTCGCTATGCCACTTCTATAACTCTCCATGAGAACTCTAAACACACACACTGTTACCAGGTTTGATCATTTCACTCAGATTTTAATCCTGCTTGCGATGCGCTTTGAATTTTGTGAACTACGACTGTCCATGGCTTGACAGCTGCTGATGCAATTCTCGATCTACCTAATTTAATATTAATTTCGAATAATCTATGTGTTTTAGTTTTTTATCACGCTTATTGATAATTGGACTATCGACTATACTAGATTATTACATTACAATTGTCAATTGGTATTATTACGATCCTTGCCCTAGAGGTATTTGCACATATCTCCATCCACTCACCGAACGGGGTACATTATTCGGCAGAGTGTAATACTAGATGTTTCTTTTATTTTGAAAAACCTAAAGCAGGTTTTCATACTATTTCCGATCACTTAGAAAGCTATTAAAACAACTGTTATTACTTTCAAAAATAAATAACGCTGCTTTAAAATAAGCGATAGAAGTAGAGGACTTGATTGCAAATAATTTTGGAATTCTGTAGCCTTCGTTCTTGATCTGCGAAGTCTGAAACATAGAGTAGGGATATACCGTATACACGTAGGTAGAGTGTCGACTCAAATAAGTATCTGTATACAGTGAAAATTTTATATGAAAATATGAAAAGCTTATGAAAGTATATGAAAGCTATGAAAGTCATGAAAGCTATATGAAAAGTATATGAAAAGCTTCAGTTTTTTGAGGAGATCACGTTCCCGTGGTACAAAACATTATTTGAGCAGTTATTAAAAAGCTCAAAAATTTCAAATTATTCATATATTTATATACTACCGAGATGACGTCCTCTTTACAAGTTGCGTGAAACAAGTTGGATATCAAAGGAATGAATATTTGCCAACAAGCATCGTAATTAAGCGGAAATTAAGCTGATTACCAAGGGAACTTCATGAATTGTATTATAATGGAAGTCTTCATGAAAAAAGTCGCGATGTTATTCATGTCTTCTTGGCTGAAATTTCGTTTTTTGTTCAATTTTCACCGGCATGATTTTATGATTCGATCACTAAATTCATGTTTCATTTCTTGAATCTGAATAGTGATGTGGCCCCATTTACATCTTCCAAAGTTTATTGAAATCTCGGTCTTCTTAGAGTCTGTTATTTTGCTACCAGTGGCAGGTTGCTTATGAAATGATTACGCTTAAGTAGATTCTCCTGAGGTTCAGCATGAAAGCAATAACGCAGGTCATCGAGTTGCTAATTTAACAAACATTACCTCTCCAGGGCTGTCATGACACAGACGATCTGTAAAATAATGTCATTTCCTTGTGCTTTATGCTATCATGATCAGGCAATTCCGTTGTAATTTCTTCAAAACTGTGAAATGTGCATATCTTACATTTGAAAACAATTCCGACTGTATCCCCTTTGAGTTCATTTAATGAAATCGAAAGTGTATACACATTGTCGCAACACTGCAGTCTCTGTGCTGCGATTATAGAGTAATACCTT
The DNA here is from genome assembly GCA_907163375.1 of Prostheceraeus crozeri. Lineage (NCBI taxonomy): Eukaryota > Metazoa > Platyhelminthes > Polycladida > Euryleptidae > Prostheceraeus > Prostheceraeus crozeri. Next base: position 141,677 of record CAJQUW010005777.1, read on the forward strand.
GTTTGTAGGCCTATTCATCAAGTAAATGTAAATTGTGATGATCTGTAAATGTTTCGAATTCAATATAATTTCTAGAATCCTTGACAACAAATGACGCTTTTACTTGTCGGCACATAAAAATGGTAGCAGAGCGTCTAAATGATCCGTAATCTAGTCAACTAAGCTCATGAAATATAATTCCTAAGACATTCTAAAGCTATAAAGTCCTCAAAGACTAAAATCTGACACGAACAGAAAATTCCGTAAAATATGTCTGTAACTAGACTTATTCCCCAAACGAAGTACAAGCGACTTTTGAAGCAGCTACAGCTAAAGCTTGACAATGCTAGCAGCAAAAACGAAGAAGCTTTGAGCTTGTTAGGTAAAGAGACATCGCAGAAGTTCGTGAAATGTAGTGAAGAAATTGCGAATTTGAAGGCATTGCTGAATGAAGTTAAGAGTCAATATGAGAGCTACATCGAGTTGTCCAACAAAATCATCGAAGATCTCAGCGATGATCCGAAGTCTACTGTATATGAAGACGAGTCATCACGCTAGACCGTGAATGTAGAGTTGCTATCTCAAAAAATTAATGACACTGTAAAATTGCTGAAGTGCTTCGTTATAGAAAGCGATTTGACGCAGAGCCGTAGCGATAAAGAGGAAAGCGATAGACTTGTTGAAAAACATGAAGAAAATATTGAGAGGCGGCACAGAGAGAATTTAGAAGCTGAAGCGAAGCGGCATGACGATTTGATTAATTTGCAAATGAAAACCTTTGAACTTAATGAACAACAAAGAAGTAAGGAAAAAGAAAAACTCGGTATTTCAAGATCGTTCGTAAAGCTTCATCCGATAAAGCCACTTGAATTTGACGGTGAAATCACGGAGTATCCAGCATTTATTTCAAATTGGTATGCTACCGTTGATTGCCAAAATCTAACAGACGGAGTGAAATTACGATATCTTCAAGATGCGTTAGGGCCTATACCGAGACGAGCGATTTCAATGCTAAAATCAGATCACGAGTATAGACTTGCACTATCACTGCTAGAGAAAAGGTACGGCAACCAAACTGTTCTAAAACGTGCCTACCTAAAGACGATAGAGAACTTGCCGAGCATTAGCAAGTCAGATGAAATTTTGAAACTTCAAAATTTTGCCGACGAACTGGATATATGCTGTCATGCTTTATCTGAATGTGGCATTGACTCAGATTCACAGGATCTGATTCTTCTAAATACTCTTGGCAAACTGCCCAAAGCTTTGAGATATCAGTTCACTAAATCTGTCGGCGGTAGTCAGAAAATGAAGCTGTCATCCTTGAGAAACTTGTTGGAAGAGCACCTGACGATTTTTGAGGAGATTAACATTGATCGCACAGAAATTGATAGCCTATCCGAATATGAGCAAACTTTTTTCGGAAATGATAAAAGAAACTCGCGCCCACAGTATTCAAATAATAAGCACGCGAATTATCGAAATTTCCACCAATTGCAGACAACTGACAGAGGAAATCGCATTCGATATTCGGAGAAACAGGTGTCGCCTTTTTCGGCTTGTAAATTTTGCAAGGAAATGGGTCACTGGAATGAGGAATGTCCTAGATTTTTAGATCGGGAATCTCGAATTGATGCGCTAGGCCAATGTTGTCTTAAATGTTTCCTGACGAATCATCGAACATATGAATGCCGAAAGCGATTATACTGCCCGCATTGTAAGTCCGAAAATTCTCATAATCGAAGTCTTTGCCCTCAGAAATTTTCAAATGCTGATCGATGTAATAACATTGAAAGTAATGTCAGGCCTACTTCACAGACAGCCGTTGAGCCAGTTGACCAACAGGAAAAGTCCTTCTACACAAATGATGACAAATCAAGCGATGAAGACAAAACGAGTACTTTAGCTAAAACAAAGTATGTTATCTTCCCAACAGCTGTTGCTTTCGTTAAATCAACCGACAAACCGTTCCGTGTACGCAAATGCAGAATGGCCTTTGACACTTTGAGCAGCAGATCCTACATAACCGAAGCCTTCGCGAAGGAGTTGAAGCTGAAACGAAGCTCAACAGAACAAGTGGCTGTGCATACGTTCGCTAATCCAGGCCCTACTAACATATCATGTCATCAATCTGCGATAGCAATCGAAGCTATATCAGGAGAAAACATACGAGTAGAAGTCAGCATTGTCAAAAATATGCATACCAATGTTGTGCGAATGCCCATTGACTCCAACTATTTTGAAAGCAAAATGAAGAGTTACTTTCTGGCCGATCCCCGACCAGAATCTCCTGAGGAAAATCCAATAGACATTTTGATAGGAAACGATTGTATAATTCAGCCCGAGTGAGTAGAATTAGTGCCACAACAAATCTGGTTAAAGAAGTCCTTATTGAGATGGATCATTACCGGACGAGGGGTTTGTACAACGTCCCAAATCTCACATTTTGCCGCAGACAGCGGAACTATGGCAATGTACGCTAAGACCTCAGCACATGGACTACAATCAAACCCCTTGACATTCGAAAGCGAAGTTCCGATAAATGACAAGTTGGACATTATGTCAAACTATTGCGAAAAGAATGATTATTCGAAGTTATGGTCGTTAGATTCCATCGGAATTACTGACTGCCCAGAACAATCTGATGACGAAGTAGCCGTTCGAAAGTTTGAAGACACTGTTAAATTCCGTGATAACCGATATCAAATCCGATTTCCATGGAAAGATGAATTACGATTGATTTTACCCACCAATGAAAGTTTGGCTCTGGGCCGATTACGATCAATGTGCAAAAGGTATGGAAACGGACCAGTAATGAAGAAGGTGGATGACATCATTCAAAAACAAGAAAGTGATGGAATTATTGAGAAAATCAATGCTGATAAAGAAACATGTGGTGTTGTTCATTACCTTCCCCACCAAGTCGTAATGAAAGTTGATAGTTTGACTACAAAAGTGCGACTAGTATTCGATGCTTCCGCGAAAACTGAAAGCAATTTGTCATTGAATGACTGCCTTCTGCGAGGACCAGTAATATTGCAAAAAATCCTTGGGATTTTAACGCGAATTCGCTTCCACAAATTTCTGACGGTATCTGATATTCAAGCAGCATTCTTGCAAGTCGGTATTCAAGAGATCGACAGGGATTGCACTAGGTTCTTATGGTTAAAAGATATCAATGCTTCTATGAACTATGGAAATCTTCAAGTTTATCGATTTTCCAGAGTTCCATTCGGGATCATGTCTTCTCCCTTTCTTTTGGCACAAACCATCCATCACCATCTTTCTCAGACACAGTCGGAATCTTCGAAACAAATTAGTGAGAATCTGTACGTTGACAATGTCTTTGCTGGATTTGATAATGAACAAGAAGCTAAAAGGTTTTACCGAGATGCAAAAGAGATATTTCAGCAGAAAATATGAACCTGAGAGAATGGTCTTCGAACTCGAGCCTTCTAATAGATAAGATGAAGGAAGAAGATAAGGCCAGTGGTGACACTGTCAAGATACTAGGACTCTAATGGAATACTTCTGATGATACGATGTCTTTGCGAAACAAAAACCGAATAAGGGCACAATACAATTTACCAGGAGTAACGTCCTGAAGACATTTTCTCAAGCGTTTGACCCTAACGGTTACTATAATCCTGTTTTGATACAATTCAAAATTCTGTTTCAGTCATTATGTATCAAGGGATATAATGAAGAACAAATAATTGATGACGAACAATTATTCAAGTTGTGGATTTCTTTATGTGCCGACCTTGAAATCCTTTTCGAACACAAAATCAACAGACACATAGGTGTAGGCGGTAATCAAGAGATGCAGTCATGCTGTTTTACGGATGCGTCAGAAAATTCTTGTGGTGCTGTTGTAAAGGTCCGATACTTCGATGGCACTCAACATAGAACACATCTGATCATATCCAAGGCGGAGGTTAGTCCAAAACCGTGTTTCAATTCCAAGAACAAGAAAAACGGTTTGTCAATACCGAGACTGGAACTCCTGGCTATACTGATTAGAGTTCGAATCACGACCTTATATAGAAATGAAATTAAACAGCCGATTTCGTCGTGCATTCTGCGGTCTGATTCAATGATACCACTTCAGTGGATAACATGCCAGAAAACACTGAACGTTTTTGTACGCAATCGAGTCGAAGAAATTAAGAGAAAAGCAAGCGAGTTTGATTTTCGATATATAAATTCTTTGGAAAATCCTGCTGACAAACTGACTCGAAGAATTTGTTCACAAGTTCTGATCACAGACAACTGCTGGTGGCATGGTCCTACTTGGCTTTCGCGGAATTCTGAAAATTGGCCTAAGTGGAATTTTCAGCCATTTACTCCCTCGATGGAACATGAGTACGAAGAAGAACTTGTCAAAGAAAAATTGATGCCTTTTCATTCTACGGAGTCTCATCGATCGATTTCAATCTCACCTTACGGTGACGGAATGAATATTGAAAGATACTCAAAATTGTCGAAAGTGTTGAGAGTTTGAGTGCTCATTGAGAAAGCTATCGAATTTATGCAAGGTAAACGGCCAGCTTTGACAATCTCTCCCTCAGATACAGAAAAAGTGCTAATGAAGTGGATCAAGTTAATTCAATCATCAACTTATGCAGAATAATTTGAGTTATTGACGATCAATCGAGATAGCAAACTAATTAGGCAACTTGGTCTGAAACTAACATACGATGGAGTTATTCGAAGCTTTGGAAGACTTGCGAATTATGATTTGAGTTATGAGTCTAAGATGCCGAAAGATCATTATTTGACCAAATTAATCATTCGAGATGTTCATGAAAGACATGATTTGAATCCAGGGGTAAGTCAAGTGCTCTCCAAAGTGCGAGAAAAGTATTGGATTCCAAGTGGGCGACGAGCTATCAATTCTGTGCTAAAAGACTGTCGCGTGTGTAGGAAGCATTCTGGGTGCTCATTTAAACCCCCGAAGATGCCAGCTTGGCCTGCAGAGAGAGTAACAAGACATATTCCATTCATTTATTGCGGCGTGGACTATTTTGGACATATTCTTATTCGAGGTAATGATGGAAAACGGAAAATTTGGGTGTGCTTATTCACATGTCTATGAGGTTCTGCGTTGGATTGTCTATAATGAGTGATGACACTTTTCATTTGAACAAGACTCAGCTGGAAAATTCGTCCGTTTTCGAGGGAAGACTACCAAAAATAATCGTGGTGGCCTACACCAGCGAAACATTCCACTCAAGGACATTAAACAATATGACTCAGACTCGTCGAAATCTGTATATAAATTAATAAATTTGTACTTTGACTCTCTCCACAAATGTGACATCGACAGTGGTCCGTTTTATCGACGCCCATTAATATCCATCGCTGGAAAATTGCGTTTCTCTACCGTTCCTATGGGGATCAACACAATTGCCAAACTTCTACCAGAGGCGGCTAAGAAGGCAGGAATCCAAGGTCACTACACAGGTCATTCGGTGAAAGTGACATGTGCGACTTCTCTTTATCGACAGAATATCGACGAACAACTGATCATGGAGAGGACCGGCCATCGAAGTTCTGCTGTTCGTTCTTATAAAAGAACATCAAGTGGTCAACAAAAAGAAATAACTCGTCTTCTTGATTTTAACGAACCGTCAACTTCCAGTGCCACCAACGTAGCAAATTTGCAGAGTGCCTTCAGCTCACGTGACTTTGATGGAGTATTCAATTTTAACTTGGAAAGTGATTTGGTGTAACTATTTTAGAATGAACAGCAATTCATATTTGTTAGTTTAGTTTTGTGTAATTAGATATGTAGACAGAAGGCAGAACGCTTGCTTCACTTTTACAAGTTTTTCATATTGTTTTGCTGCATCCTTTAAGTATTTCTGATAATTGTTGTTGATCTGCTGATATCCAATGCATAGTTATTTGCCGATATTATTCATTATCTACTCTATGATAGTCATTCGACTATTTGCAATGAAATATTATGCATAAGTCAGTATGTTCCTAATACGTATTTCTCATAGAAAGAAATTCAACCGCTTTTTCTTTACTTATGGGAATTCAGCGATGAATTATGGGTTACGTTTAAGTACCGCTGAACGAGAAGTATACCGTCTATCCGATGAGGTCTCAACGCTTCCACGTAAATGATGATTCTTGCTCCTGCTATCTTTAATCGGAGCATGAATGATAAAGATGTGCCTTATTTGGCTAAGCATTTACGAGAATGGGATCTGACAGTTACGTAAGTTTCACGCCGAAACGAATAAAGCGAAGTGATAGCGGCAACGTGTTGATCTAATTGTGTCTCAGGTGCAGTGCTGGGAGACTGGGAATCATACATTGCATACAGCTATATCTCTTCGGCCGCACTGCGTGTCGCACGCCGTGCTGTCATCCAGTGGAATAACTCACAACTTTTCTGGCGCCATCGAATAACGGAACAAAGATTTAGTTATTGCACAGAACACCTACTTATTCCTTCATCGTTGAATAAGATAAATTTTTCCACGTCTCTTCTAAATCATCTTCCATCTAAATCAGAGAGTGATACAATAGGATAGCTACGTGTGAATGAATTATCTTCAGCAAAAGTCAGGAATAAAGTAATGATAACGAATTAAGGACAATTAAGGTATGTTTTGATTTTGTGCACAGGTTGTTTCTTAGTCAAAGGTCTTCTTCCTATGCTCTTGAAACTCGTTTTTATTGATCTGTCTCAGGAAAGGTTCGAAATGAAATTTATTTAAAAAACGTAGTGTTCTCAGCAGCAGCAGCATCTGAAACCGATGTCTCTGTTACAATTGTAGCCGGAAAATCAATGATGGCTTCTGCCAATTCGTGGAGATAGGCCTGCCTTCGAACTATCAGCTGAGGCGACTGAGTTCCCGGCTGATATGAACATGTTAAAAAAATGCATGATCTCCTAGGCAGGAGGAGTGGAGGCTAGCTGAAAATCTTCGGCTTCATCGCATTCAGTTGCATATAAGTTGTTTGAACAATGGGGTTGGGTTCTGTAAAGAACTCAAAAAGACATGAACTTGGTGTTTTTGAAATGTAATAAATTAAACAAATAGTTATAAAACAGAAATGATAAGTAGAAATGATAATAATATTTCTTCACTTGATGTGTCGTTGATAACCAGCTTCAGAAAATCAGTCAGCGTATTAGCTCCTTCCATGGTAATTTTGAATTTACAAGCAATCCTATCTGCAAAATATAACTTGTAAACTTATAAAATATGAACTTGTAATAGGAAAAATATTCTGATACATTTTGTGAATTGTAAACTCATTCAAATCAGTTGTAATATCAAATAATTAATCTCGTGTACACTACAAAAAGCATTCAATCCTAAAAGATCACATTCATTTATAAGCTCTGACCTTGCCATGTTAATCGTGAGACATATGACATGGAATGCGATTAACAGCTTTCCAGAAAGATATACATGTAAGTGAGACTCGGTTGTTACTGCAGAAAATATCAAAGAATTGATATTTTAAAGCCCATATGTCTGGAGAAAAACATATTCTACATCATGCATGCATATTCTGAGAAATAAAATGTAAAGCTCACCGAACTTCATCACAGGTAAAGCAATATGACAGCAATTTGTCACAAAATGTGATCAAGTTCCATTTTCCAAATGTTTCAATTGATCATCAAATTGACTTCATCCTGACTTCAATAATTCCACTAGATCAATTTTCATTGAGCCAGACATATCGCAATGAAGCGGAGCTGTTCAAATTTCAATTCACAACATTATGCTATGTTCCTGCATGTGTAGCCATAGAAGTAGCTAATATTCTATGGCATTGTTAATTTCTATGTGTGTAGCTAAGTTTCCAAACCAATATAGATCATAAAATTCCATGCATGATCACAGAAATCGACAGCAGCTAATTAAGAAGATGACAAAGAAATCGAACAGAACCATATCCAAAATTCAATAACACATGTTTACCATAGACGTCGATGAATGCTTTTGAAACTAATTTTCTATCCATTGGAAAACAGCTATCGTGCAGCTCACATGATTGATAATGTCTCAGATAATGCGAATAAACATGAGTGAATGTGAATAGAAAGCAACTTACTTTCAAATTTTAAGACATGAAAACTCCATTGTACAATTGCAGAGGATTTTTTCTAAATGGATTTTTACAGCCTAAATCTTCACAGCGATTAATACCGAAATGATATGAATTAATCGGACTCCAGCATTTGAACGAAATACAAATATAATTTAAATTTCTGGATGATCTCTTGCCCTACCAAATACTTTGCATGCTTTTAAAGAATTAACACATTAACGAAACTTTGTTCGGATCAGTTGATGAAAAAATTGAATAAATTTAATTGCTTCCAAGAATTTCGCCAAAAAGGAATAACATATAGTCATTTATTTGGATATGCATTCTGTGAATTTAGAGAATCAACAGATCAATAGTCAAAATCGTTGTGATATTGCAATTTTGGCATTATTTTCATGTGGTAGCAATCATTTATATGGATGTCTTGTTGTTGCCAGTTAGTGTGTAGCTGCAGTAAAACATAACTGACTATGACTTGAGTTTCATGGACCCTGGCATTAGTATAAAATTGAAATTCTATAATTAACCTTTGTAACAAGTCATAAGCAATGATACGTGTATTACACGTGAACAGGTTGATTGGGGATAGATCACTTAAGGTTACAAAATTTCAATCAAAGTGAGCTTAGAATTTCGGATTGAAGAATCATACCTGGTGCACCGGTGAGAACAGGTGCGGCTAGCATACGGTCCTAAATATTACCAAATAGGAGAAGAAATACTTTCAGCATAATCGAAACGCACTATTGGTTAAAGTGTTATATAAAAAAGGTAATATAGCAAAATAATTGCGAAATTATCAGCCTCGCCCATCTTTTCTATTGCAAGCAAGTATGTGCAATTGATTTTTACAACTGAGCGGTCACAGCATGAATGAAAAAGTTCATAGTACAAAGTCAGAAAGGAATGTTTTAATGAAGAAAAATTGAGAGAAAGAGTAGATATTAGTTTGCATTGAAATGTCATGAGTTGCACAACTTTCTATAAAGAATTATTCACTGCCTTCCATAATGATTAGCAGTGTACAAAGCTCGGACATTTATTTCTTGATATTTCTCCAGATATTTCGATTCGCATTCGCCACAGTGCCTGAGAGTAAGAATTATTTGCCCTTTTTTCTGTCATCATCTAAAGAGGATCTCTTCTTCTTCAGTGGAAGAAAGCGTTTGGAATAAACGTTTCTTTACCGAATCTGAGCCCCTCACAGCATCACCGGGAAGGTTCATTGTTGTCAATAAATACTCAATTCGTATAATGATTGACAAATCAGCTGGGACAAACGGTAAGCTTCTACGACGACATTGAGGTTCGTAATTGAGTCTGAGAACCAATTTTGAAGGGAAAACATCCTCGAGTGCTTTTTTCGAGATTTATGGCATTTTGCAGAATTAGATCCATTTCTGATCCAAAGTAAATTTTCCTCATTTACAGGCAAAGCTATACAAATAAGACAAAAATGTTTATTTAAAATGAGAAATTCATTTTGGATTAACTCTGTCTAATGGCACGAATTGAAAGAAATTTCGCATTTCACAAAAGATCTATTTCTCTCAAATTGAATTTTAAAGTTTTAAAACATAAAATCTACAAAATTTCAATACAAATTTGAATTCAGAATATCAAATGCCGACATCCGAATTTTATTAGAATATTTAATGCTGACAATATTCAATTGAGTGTGCATGCATAAAATGTCAACCTGAACTACTTAATCATTATAGTAGATAGACATTGAATTGAGCGCAGATTTGAATCGTGCTCTTTCAATTAATTCATTTCGTCGAATAATTGTAATTAATTCATTGAATATCAAAGAATGTAATTAATTGTTTTGTCAAGTGATTCGAAATAACTGCAATCAGTTTCATTGATTGATTTCTAATGCAAGTTTGACCTTCTGAAAATTATGATGCAGTAAACCATACGTGTAGAAATGAATTATGCTAGATCTAGGCATCATTATAGGTCATGCGATCATTAACACTTGAAGCCAATGAAATCAAAATTTGACATCTAATTTACGTAACTGCTTGGAAGCAGCGTAACTCGAAGGTGCAACAACCATACTTAGATGATTTAATATCTCAAAATTGATTTGTGAACCATAGAGTAGGTATTCGTAGGTAGAGTGTCGACTCAAAAAGAGTCTGTATACAGTGAAAATTTTTATATGAAGAGATTCAGTTTTGTTGCGGAGATAACGTACGTTCCTGTGGTCCAAAAAAAATATTTGGGCATTTTTCAAAATGATAAATTTTGGCATATTTATATACTACCGACATGAAGCCCTTTTATAAGTAGTGTGAAAAAAGTTGGTTATCAAAAGGAATGAATATTTGCTATAAGCATCTTAATTAACTGTATACACAATGGAATTTAATAAATGCTGAGTTACCACTCGACCTAATATAGTTAATCTATGCTCTGAACATACATGTAGCTCTACGTGTATACATGTATTTCAGGCAATTGATTCTGTGCCCGCAATAGTTATTTACGCAACTAGTACAAAATATCCATCTTTATTGCTTTCTTCGAGGTCAACATATCTATATACGAGCCCGAAGGGCGGGGGCATAGAATGTTGATCGAGGAGAAAGCAAAAGATGGATATCTATGCACTAGTTGTGTAGGTAATTTTATTTTTCACCGATATCATGACCATTATGACTAATCTAATTCTATGGTGTTTGATGAGTTAGATAATAAGCGGGTTTTATATAATTCAATCGCATATATCTATATAGAAATCTATAATTCAACCAGTGTAATAATGAAAATATTACTGCACGCCCGTGCAGTAATCTGCTTTACAGGTAAAATAAAGTGACAGGATATCTACATTATACGCACGGTGAAAGACAAAATCTATTATTGTACTGCAAAATTTAAGATGCTTGAAAATATCATCATTGTGTGCAATTTTGCTACATAACAACATCTGACAGTGTAAAATATAGCCTAGATGGCTGAATTGCTGAATTGATATCTACTACTCAAATCTATTTTTTATCGAGATTTATTTATTTTTCTACTATGTGCTTCAACCCTCAGAGATCATTCGACACATTTTTCTATATTTAATCCTTCGATTAATGACTGATCAACTAGAAATGGATTGATTATCAGCAACGGCCCATCTATAATCATGATATTAAACAATGAATTTTCTTGTGATGATCTATTTCATTTCAGTTCAACTCATAGAGTGCATTAGGTAGAGTAGCAACTCAGTATTAATTTAATCCTCAATGTGCATACAGTTTCGATTTTATCAAATGAACTCGAGGTGAATACAGTTGGATATTGTTACCAAATGTGAGATATGCAGATGCTTGCAGTTTTGAAGAAATTACCACGGAATTCAGTGATTATGATAGTAATGCAGAAGGAATTATGGTAAAATACAGATCCTCTGTGTCATGACAGCCTTGGAGAGATAAATCTTGTTCAATTAGCAATTCGATAGGTTACTATTACTTTTATGCTCAAGACTATTTTCTTAAGTGTGATCATATCACAGGCAACCTGCCACTGGCAGAGCCAAATAACAAAGTCAAAGACAATGATTTCAATAAACTTTAAAAAATGTAAGCGGGTTCACATCACTATTCAGACTCAAGAAGTGAATCATAAAATCATGCCGATGAAAATTGAATTAAAGACTTGAAATTTCAGCCAAGAAGCATGCACAATGAGATCTCGACTTTTTCATGATGACTTCCATTATAATGCAGTTCATGAAATTCCCTTGATAATCAGCTTCATTTCCGCTTAATTAAGATGCTTGTCAGCAGATATTAATTCCTTTTGATATCGAACAAGTTTTGATGCTACTTACGAGTATATATCGTGTGCATGTCAATAGCATGCTTATTTGAAAAAAATTAGCTTTTTATAAACTGCTCGAATAACTTGTTGGACCTCAGGAACGTAATCTCCTCAAAATGCTGAATCTTTTCGTATAAAAATTTTCACTGTATACAGATGCTTTTTTGAGCCGACACTCTGCTTACTATGTACTATGGTTGAACCACTAGTGGAATGCAAGTATGGTATTTTTAAAACAGCGTCCACTAAAATCCCATCAGTTCTCTGGAGATGAACAAAATGTCTTCAATTCTATTTATTTTGTCAATATTACTGTCATAGAGCCTGACTTTGTCAAAGATTTTTCTGTTCTTGATTTGAATATAAGTGATCATTGCTTCATTTTATTTGAGCTAAATGTATCGGCCCACCGCGCACCGTCAAAGATAGTGTCACATCGTCAGTGGAATAATGTGTGTTTAGAAACATTTTGTGCTGATTTCCTTTCATCGCGTGCTTATAATCATCTGAAGTCCGATGATTCGACAGATGATGGCTATGATTACTACGACAACTGCTTGAGAGACCTATCTGAGAAACATGCTCCCTGTATTACTAGGAAAGTGATTGCTCGACCTATCTCACCATGGTACAACAGAGAAATAGTTACTGAGAGGAGGAGACGTCGGAAATTCGAGAGACTTTGGCGGAAGTCAAAAACTAGTGAGGCCCGTGACGACTTTGTCGCTCAACGGAACTACGTCAGTAATCTAATCAACAATTCCAAGCAAGCCTACTGTACTAAATTGGTCAGAGAAAATTCCCGGTGAAAAAAACCATCGGGATCTGTCGGTAAATTGTCGGGAAGCCGGCTTCCCGACAATTTACCGACGATTGACCGATAGATCCCGACAGTTTTTTACACCGGGTTCCGATTCTTCTCAAAGGTTGTGGAGGACAGTGAATACGCTAGTGTGCAGAGTATCTGAACCTATTCTTCCGTCCTACACTTCAGCGAACGACTGTGCCGAATCATTCTGTCATCATTTTGCTTATAAGCTGTCTCAGATACGTAACGATCTCATACCAACATGTATTCGAGGATTCAAAAGTTCATCTCTTGTGTCTCAAATGACTGATTTTGCTCCTGTAGAAGAAGACGAAGTTGTAGCACTTCTTACCAGGATGAAACCAAAGAATTTCTTCCTTGATCCTATCCCTTTTCATAATCATACAACTGAAAAGCGTATTCTCACCTATACTGTGTAAACTGGCTAATATCAGCCTTCAAACTGGAAGTGTCCCGGCAGCCAGGAAGCGTGGTGTGGTGACCCCTCTGTTAAAAAAGAGTGGTTTGGACAAGGAATTATTCGCGAACTACCGACCTATCACGACGCTGTCATTCGTTTCTAAACTTATTGAAAGACTTGTAGCGGCTCGGGTGGGACGGTTTACTTCAGATAATTCATTGTTGCCACATTGACAATCTGCATATAGGGCTGGTCATTCAACAGAAACTGCACTATGCAGGTTTTATAATGATCTGGCCACTGCGACCAACAACGGTCACACATCATGTATTGTGGTCCTTGACTTAACAGCCGCCTTTGAGAAAATCGATCACTCCATCCTATTGGATCGATTACAAAATCTATTCGGCTTCTCAGGGATTGTGATCAACTGGTTCAGGTCGTATTTGTCGGATAGGAGTCAGGCTGTTAGAGTTGATGGTGCAGTGTCAAAATTTCAACATGTGCCGTATGGAGTCCCTCAGGGTTCGGCATTGGGCCCTTTGTTATACTCGTTATGCACTACTCCTATTTCTAATGTGATTTCCTCTTACGGCTTGTCGCATCCAAATGTATGCAGATGACACTAATGTATACCTTTCCTTTTCTAACGCAGACATGTGCTCCAAACTATTAACTTTAGAGAAGTGTTTACATCATCTATGTGATTGTTTCAATTCGAACAGACTAAAGGTAAACATTGAAAAGACTGAATTATTTGTATGTGGATCAAGGTATCGCATTCGTTCTCTGAATTCTTTGTCCATTGATGTTTGTGATATATGTGTACCTATGTCCCCATTTGTGCGAACTTTAGGAGTATATTTTGACAATATTTTATCATTTGAAAACAATATTAGCAATGTTTGTAAGAAATCCTTTTTATTTCTACGTAATTTGTATCGCATAAGGTCTTTTTATCGATGATAGGACGGCTGAAACAATTGTGTGTGCATTTATTTTTACAAACATAGATTATTGTAATTCCCTCTTCGCTGGTTGTAGTAAAGCATCAATTAATCGATTACAAAAAATTCAGAATGCGTGTGCCCGACACGTCCGTCGACTCCCCAGATCGGCTCATATATCAGAGACCCTCAGAGAACTGCATTGGCTGCCAGTATGCTTGAGGATTCCTTTCAAGATATGTTGTCTCGTGCATAAATGCTCATACGGTAATGCACCGGTGTACCTAAAATATCTGCTGAAAATGTCAACATCAGTCAGCATGTCAATCTCACTGAGGTCACAGAATGCACTTGTACTCCATCTTCCACGTCTATATTCGATGAGTGCCAAGGGAGCTTTCTCCATTGCTGGTCCAACGTTTTGGAAAAGTCTGCCTCCGGATTCAAGATGTATGGATAACTTACCGACTTTTCGTCGGAGACTAAAAACATTCTTTTTTGCGCGTATCTAATTCTATTCACTTTTTCTATCTTTACTTGTGTCCCCACATTTAATGTTTTGTACAGATTTTGTAGTAAATATACATTATTATCATCATTATAGAGTTGGAAGTAATATAATGTGATATTCTATGATATTCCAGGAAGGCAAGAAGATTATACAGTGATACTAACTGGTTCGACAGCAACCGATCCCAATTTTGTTCTAATTCACGAATATGGTATGATGCCGTACAGTCGATCGGTTGAATTCATTTTTTGGAAGCAGGTTCGTCTCACTTGTTTTGATTAATACGCGAAATAGTTAAATTCTGTGGTGAATATTGTAGAGTTTGATGAAAAGTACATTGAAAATACCTCACAGTCTTCATTTTCAAGCTTTTGTAGAATTGTTTTTGATGAAAGGAGCTATAACCAATCAACGATGCATTAAAACAACATCATTAAAAACTTAATACGTATTAAAGGACAACTCTTTGCGTATTACAGCCACTGTGGTTACTGCCAAGATCTGTAATGGACAACATCTGTTAGTAGTGTTAGCTGCTCAGCTTGGCACTGATTGTTAGATCTTAAGGAGAACCAAGATGTTGAAACATGCAATTGTTGCAGACCTACGGAGCGCAGTGCCATATATTGCAGGCTACTAAAAGAGAAAATATGATAACCATGAATATTTATAAAGAGTAATGAGAGGGAGCCGGTGCCTAACCATTGTCAATCATTGAAAGTTGCCATCATTTGGACGACGTAGTATTGTTTTGAATGTGCATGATTGTCATCCACTGCGTGTAATGCTTGAAAGTCGTGTCCCAACCAAAAGAAATTGTTTTCACCTTGAAAGCTCACTATGAAGTCCTATGGCAAAGACTGTCCGGTTCAGTAAGTCATTTATCTGCTTTGGATAACGATGCTGACGTGTTCTTTTTCATGTCATTTATGAATTACTTTATCGTCTTCAACTATGAACTTTATCATTCTTTCACCTCACCAGCCGTGAAACAATAAAGCATTTTTCTATTGTATGTACCTCCTTCCCTACACATTCGAATACGTGCGTGGGTAACATGCTGTATATTAGCGCTGTGAAAGAATGTGCATTGTCAACTGCATAAGAACACGTTGCACCATCCACTTTGTGTGGAAGTGCACACAAAAATGATGACCCATGCATGGGTCCTCCATGATCCCCACATGGCCATGTAGGTAATTGCATTGACCAATACAGACTTTGTATGACCTTTTCAAATCTTGGTGTGTTACTGCTGGTTCTTACATTCCTCTGTGATTTTTCTTCGTTTGCTTGGATTGAAAAATATTTTCAGATTTGCTTTAAGTCAGTCACGCTTCAAGTATTCGACGGTGCATCTCACATGACTTCAAAAAGTTCCATTTCCTACGCGAACACATCAACTTGGAGTAGTTGGACGGAATGGACGATTGCAGCAGACTTAGTATATCGTGAAAGATATCGAACATGCTGCGCAGCACAACTGTCAAATAACCGAACATGTTCAGGATCAGCCCTCGAAAGAGAACGTCTGAAAGGAACTTTCTTCGATGGGAACGATACAAGACCGATGACAGGTGACAAATTGAATCTTCATCTATTTAGCAACCATCATTCATTCTTTCACGAATAGCATCTGCATTTCAGTTTGTGCATCTCAATAACAAATATAACTCACATTTTGGCTGATCGAAATTTATTCGCCATAGCGCTTTCAAGCGTTTACGCTCATCATCAGTGGCATACACAGTCTAAAAGAATACAATATCGACACGTTTATATACAAAAATAACAAATAATAAATAATATTATATAAATTAATTAATTATATAAATTATATCATTATTAAAAAAATAATAAATATACTTGTATATAAACGTGTCGATATTGTATTCTTTTAGACTGTGTATGCCACTGATGATGAACGTAAACGCTTGAAAGCGCTATGGCGAATGAATTTCGATCAACCAAAACCTTGTGGCTTTTGTCTTCATAACTCACATTCCTGATAAGCTGCTTCAATAGTTCGGTGAAAGAATATGTTTGGTGAAATTTTCGAATATGTTGAATCATGCTCATTTTTTCATAGTAGGTTCAAGTCTCGACGTCTACCTCGTAATTCAGCCTTCTTTCATCTTAGATTCTCAAAAATAGATGCATACGCACTTTGAGTGTCGGTAATGCGCCTTATATTTATTGCATCCAACTACAAAGGCATCCAAGTAGATTGCAAACCTCTCAATTATCTGAATATAGGTATACCTGTATAGTTATAGCTAGCTTTTGAGGTTCATACTGCGTAATATTGACTAACTATGGCGGGATATAACCCCAGCCGTAGGCGAGGTTTGCATCTACCATTTCTAGGCAATAAAAGCGGTATATACCTAAAAAGCTAGCTATAACGATATCATCAGCCGACACTAGACAACAAATTTGCTGATATTGCATAATTTGATATCACTATCTGGATCAGTTGATATCAAGCAACATCAGCCGTTTGAGTTAGTGATATCAATTTTGATAGTCGATGGAGAAAGTCGATAATACCATGGGACCACCATGTTGCAGTGAATGCCGTAGTATTGGTCATCTATGGAATCAATCAAAACTATTTGACCAATTTCCGCACTGATATTGCAAATTATCAGATTAGGGATGTGCATAGAACGGTATATGTAGTTTTGTTCGACACATGGGTTTGCCCGACACACTTTCGATGGTTTTGTTCGACAGTGGTTTTGTTCGACATTATGATATTATGATATATATATATATATATATATATATATATATATATACATATATATATATATATATATATATATATATATATATATTTAGACAAGTAACCTGGCAATTGATAAATTTATCAAATCTCAACAGATGTAACCACCACGACACATGTTTCGGCCTGTTGGGCCTCATCAGTCGTGGGTAGGTTTGAACCAGCGACGTTGGAGCTAGAGGACGTGCAAGCATACCCTCTAACCACAAGGCCACCGGACCATCTGTTGAGAGCGTGAATTAGCCAGGAAGGCACTGCTTTAACGCAGGCACGTGGAAAGCGGAATGCTTTCTGCAATCACTTAATACCGCATCCGAGATTGAGGCGCTTCACGCAGGCGGTACTCATTACATGTTTAGACAGGTAACCTGGCTGTATATATATATATATATATATATATATATATATATATATATATATACATTATACAATGTATATAATCAGCTTATTATTTTCTTGCGTATACAGTGTACCAAGTTCTACATCATAGCATTCATAGACATCCCTGATTAAATTACAGTCTGTTTCATAAAACTGTATTTTCTTTGTTCAGCATTTTACTCCATACATTCACGTACTCTGTGGTAGCCTTATATCAAGTTCCATCCTAGCAGGAATATAGAACTGTGACGGGGCAATATAGCAGTAGAAATAAGTCATAACATGCTTTAATGTCAGCATAGATAATACATGGCATAGAGCAAGGATTTCCATGAAAAAAAGAAGATATCTGCATTATGTAATGATTAAAATATCATGGACCTAAGTTTCCTTGGCCAAATTATTTTTAATCCATGATATGCATCAAGCAATGATTCTATCATATTACTATTATGTATTAAGTATGTTGCCATATTGGTTGCCATTGTATTTTAGTAATAATAATACGAAATTTTACTTGCTGTCATGGAAGCAGCTGGAATTTGACTTCTGTGAAATAATCTATGCACAGGCATTTATTTGAATTAGTTATTCTGCTATAGAAGGACGATCATAATGTCAGACAAGGAAAATGAAATGGAAATATGCCGAACAAAACCACTGTCAAACAAATGCCTAAAATCCATGATATCTTATTGTCGAATGAAACCATGTGTCGAACAAAACTACTACATTCGCATAGAACATGTCCTCAGGCGGCTGATAATATTATATATAAATGCTGGAAAAGCAAACCCACTCCAGTAACATCTCCACTAGGATTATCAAAGACTTTAATTATTGATAAATCTTTGTAATTAATACAAAGCCCTTATTTCTTGAGTAAAATATGCGGGTATACAGCAAATCATTTGATATAATTCGCAAATATGATGCGTGGCGTACAGCGCATTCAAACACTTGCAACAAATTGCATTCCTGTGTAGAGTTGACGCATGTACTCATAGATTATTGCTTTGTGTACAATATTTCTAAGTCAAAGTATTTGAGACAATCAAAATTTGCACTAGAAATTCAATTTCAAACTAAATATTGTTGGAAACACTAAAAGTACCCTTACGGAAATATATCATCAAGTTTCATGATATTTTAATGTCATTAACCCCATGATATTTTGAAACTAGATATCATTAATCGCCATGATATTAGTATCATTACCCCATGATATTAATGTCATTATCCCATGATATTATTTCCCATGATATTTTGAAACCAGATATCATCAAAAATATCATTATGATACTATCATTAACTCCCATGATATTTTCGTTTTCATTATCATAGAAATTAATGAGAGTATCATAATGATATTTTTGATGATGTCTACAATAGGTGAAATCACAAATAACCCACTGACGAATGTCATACGTGCAAGTAAGAGATGATTTACCAGGTAAACAAAACAACAATATTTCAAAAGTAACTATTATTATACAAAAGAACTGACTTTAAGTCCAACATGAACTTTGTGATTGACTAGTACACGACAGTGTCAATTCAAAATCTGAAGAATGAGCTATCCAATTATTTCACAGAAACAAGTCTATACAAACGCATATCATCTTAACAGTGAATCACATTCAGACAGTTGCATACTCAAAGGCACAATATATAATATACGTTTTATGGGCAATTGGGAAAAAAATTCTATTTATTCAACGTGGAAAATCAATGTATTCAATCTATTCAATGTAGAAAAAGATAGGCAGAACTTCTTTTGATTTACTTAAAAGATACACGCTCACTAAAATGTCTAATTAATATTTCGACTAAATCGGTGCATGACTGGATACATTCCTGCCGGATACATTCTACACGTTATTACACATTACACCATAGCCAATGTGTAAGCGCAAAAACAATTTGATGGGCACCTTTATCAAAGACAGACTCTAGAAATTCGTCAGTTTAAAGAACTTGAGTAATGCAACCATTAACAGCATGAATTCAAGGTATCACCTTTACATCAATTTTAGTAGTCAATGATTTTATGAAAGGAGTCACAATATCATATTTACATTTTTCTCTTTTACGCGCAAGTCATATTACTAACCATCCAAGTTTATATGTAGTACAGTAAAGTTCGACACAAACCGTAATGAAAACGACTTTAAAGAAAATACAAGAATAACAGTCGCTAGTCGAACACAAAGGGACTTTGAAATGAGTAACACATTCATTTGTATCTACAGTAGCACAAAATTACAGCATTTGAAACTTCTAAATACAGTATACATGTATATATTGTACAAAATTGCATCAAAGAAGTCATTAGCTTCTATTACAATATGCTTTCATTAAACAGCAGTAACAAATGGCGTCCATATAACATAAATATACGATGAGTCACATGAGAAAAATGTAGGAACCTACTACAATATTTTCGGAAATTTAATAACAAACTGAAATATTCACATACTATAGTTGATGCAGAAAAGTTAGGCTCGTAGTCACACAGAAGGCCGTAAATGAATCTAATAATACAAGGATAGTCAACTTGTCACTTTTCAATTCAACACGATCATAATGTTACATACATAACGGCAACGATAGGCAAGCAGGATCGTCAATTTAGCGTAAGGTGTCCATATTGTAACGGATATTGTGTTGGAACACAATGCAAGAGCAGTAAATTGACGAAGTAAATAGGAACTCCAAGGTGGACTACTAGAATATTTTCTCCTATTATAGTTATAATTAATTAGTTGATCACATTTCCTATGCTATCTAGAAAACAGCATGAATGGTTGGTGTTAATTGCTAGGAAGATATAATCAAATTCCTTTAACGATGAATGATTTAACAAGGAAAAAATGAAGCTTTGACATCACTGCTCCCAGGTTTGAGACTATTGTGGTGTGGACATGTTCTGACTCTATAGTGGATGATAATGATAATTATAATTTGAAAGAAAAGATGGAAACTATATGATGCAATGAAGGTTTTCTACTTGCACATTGATCATTCAAATTGGTTGGAGATCGAAAACTTAGTTGAGCATTATTCCGCTTGTTAAGAGCAAGACTCCACAATTGACCAATTTTTTCTGTAATAATTAATTTGGAAGACATGAGAATCATGCACGAACAAACTTGAAACAAATCTGCTTCCATCGAAATATTTAAGAAAATCAGGATTGAAAGAGGGGCAGAGATTTACCCTGAAGATTCCTGACACTGCTCAACCCACTTGAGATGACTGCGTATCTAGAACAGAATACTTGCTCTCTCAGTACCTATGTAGTGAACAGTCAAAAATAGCAGATATTTGTTTGTTGAGAAGGGTACTGCAAGCTACTTACAAACAGCCCACGTGTAAAAAATGTCACAAACTCTTGGTGAAAGGAGAGTGAAGGGGGGCTTTGTCCTCATTCTATTTCAATTGTAGAAGAACATCACTAGCCACTTCAGGCAGACACTTGAATTTCGCAAGAATCTACGTGAGATTTCCATTACGAAAATAGTGAGACCCCACTTCATGTAAAAATGAAATCAACATGATAAGTTGACCATGACTTCGAAACTGGAGAACGGAATGCATGTTGAATTGATCGCACTCGATTGATGTACACTTCTACACAACTTAACATGGTCAGTATATTAGTATTTATTCTCGATGCTTTGAGTATCAGCCATAATAATAGAAACTTATCTACTCGTAAACACCAAATTGCTTTTAATTGATGTAAACCATCAATGACTGAATATACATGGAAACGGAAAGTTCAGTTACAGCGTAGGCAAGAATATATATATGAATACTAGAAATCACATGTAACTTGACTGAAATTGATTTTAAAATCAAAAGAAATATCTAGGAGACCTATAAAATATTTCAGATAATAATATAGCCAGTACAAATAGACTCAGTGCACTCTGAGCAGTTCTTCAGCTTGTTTAGCCACTCTAGATATTTTAAGCTAGTTTGGGTCATTCCCAGCCGTAATGACGCATCCCTGTATTGGCGAAAATCAGCGTCTACGGCTGCCAAAAGAACATTTGTGCTTAATTTGTTCAAGTTTGAGGAAATCTTCCTATTCTATTCCTAGGCGAACAGGCACTCTGCAATCTGCATGATTATCAGCCGCACGGCAAAGCAAGAAAAAATATACGCAGAGTGCAACCCATTGTATCTAGTCATTCAATTTGTGAAGCCAATAAAGACATCACATGATAGATTGAACCATTCCCAGCCGTTCTGACGAGCCATGCTATTTTGGAATTCTTGTCAAATCAAATCCTATGATTAAGGCGTCTAGTCAAAGCATCAAGCACAAATAATGATATACATATAGTTACTAACCGCATAGTTGAAAATTCATCAGAAATCAGGATAACAGAACAGAAATTGTATCTCCAATTAGGTTCACGAAGACTCAAAATAGGAGCAACTATTACTTCGCCAATTTCCTACAGTCCCGGAACTTCTGGGACATTCGTTGGATGATGTCCTTTTCTTGGACGCTGGGATCCAATCGATGCACTTCACCTGAAAATAAAACAAGCTTGCTTGCACATCTTATCTAAGCAAAGAAAAAATATTCAATCGAAGACAAGAATGGGACTCAAATATGCAGAAATATATAGAAAACATGAAATCGAACAAATTTACATCACTTTATTTGAAAACTGATTCAGGTTGCTTCCATCTTCCATTTTTTCATCGATCTATGGTTTTTAATAAAATAGGACCAAAGAAAAAAATCTTCAAAGAAAAAAAAATTCTTTTATGTCACCATAAAAGAATGTGACAGGTATTGATTGAGCTACATTATACCAATAACAATAAAAGGAAAACTTAACCTGACTGAATCTAGAAATTTATTTTGTATTTCATATCTCTTTCCTTTGCCATCTTCACAGAACGTTTCAGTTCTGTACTGTAATATATTTTACATTATATTAGATAAGAGTTGCACCTCATAAGTCATAATCATTGTAATAATCATCATCATAATAATGATTCTAATGAATTTCTAAGCGGTACCACAACTGATACTGACACGAACAATAACCATGTCACCAACACAAGACTCGTTGGCAATTGGCGTTTGATTAAAATTGTAATACAAAGCATCTCTACGATCATAGATGAAATTAGCTGTGAACATCCACAACAACTTGTACTTGCTTGGTTGACATCTGAGTGTTTCTGCCAAGAATACATGTGAACAGATATATTTCTACTTAGTGAAGATCCAGTTCCCGACACTAGAGCTGACTACTGGCCCACCACCTCTTGACCGAACAGCACTCAGCCGCACCAACTGCTCCCTGGTATACGCTGTCCCTAACATGACATTAACCAGCTTCTTCCACTGGCGACAAGCTTTGATGGCAAGTGCTTGGATATCAGTTAGGACAGGCACTTCGCCAACAGCAACCGGCTCCGGGGTTCTCGGCGTTCGTGGACGACAATTCTTAACGTCACGGAGAACAGATGAAGCTGTATGTGTAGGAGGTAGGTGAACGGGCGTTGCAGGAAAGTAGACGGGCGTTGTAGGAAGGTGGACGGGCGTTGTAGGAAGGTGGACGGGCGGTAGTGATGGATGCTCAGGTGTTGGAACAAATGCGGAAGACTGGACGGGATCGTGAAGGGCTGAGGTTTGTGGATGCGCCGGCATTGTTGGAGTGGCAGGTCTGTGGGCAGCTAAGGCAGCATCGTCCTCCATGAGTTCCAGCATCCCCATCTCGGGTTCTCCTGTATCCATCGCCGCGATGCTGAGAGCATCAGTGAAGCTCTTCGCCTCCTGACGCACGTGAACCTAAAAATAAATACTTTTATTTGAATATTTAGCATTTCAGTGTACATGCATAAATTAATTTTATTATAATTTTTTAAGAATTTTGCTTATTTACTTCATTATGAGAATATTCACTTACGATTGATCGCAGAGTCCGTGAGATGGTCATCGGGACATCTTCAATCAGAATGGAATTCAGGCGTTGCAGATTGGTGACCTGAAACTCCAGCTTCCTAATGCGTTGTACCAGTTCCACCTTCGACAATTTGCAAAGCTCGTCCTGAATGAGAAGTGGAACAACATTGATTTTTATGAAAGTTTCAAAACTAGCTGCATCAATATTTGCTACAATTTCGTGATCAGAAACACTGACATGATGATCGTGGTTGACTTTATAAAGGAAAAAACGAAGGATCTAGTTTCTTTGGTGCTGATGATATCTAAGTTAATATTTTCAATCATGAATTTTAAAAAATGTTAACAATTATGACAATTAACAATTTCACGAAATGCGTCGACAAGATTAATTTTCTTTCGAAATAAAAGTTGGAAATGAAGTTATTAATTCTACTAGCTTTGTATGAAGTACTGAAGGCAGTTGAGAAAAATATCAAGCATTAAAAAGCAAATCATTTTTGTACTTACACCGGCAACAACTTCGTCCGTCTTCTCCTTCTGAGACCTGAGAAGACGACATAAGACCTCCTCGGCCTTAGCGAATGTATCTGTAAAAGTAATCAATGATGATTGGATACTTATATTGAACCAAGCATGTGAAATTAATAATAGCAAAAACATTAACTATGGCTAATAAACTTAGCTAAGGTCTTTATCCTTTATCCTTAAGGCTTTTCCTTAATCTGGAAATGTTCGTGCCAAGCAATATCTAAGCATACGTCACATTTACAGGTCTGTTAAGAGGGTATTTTCATCCATTAATATGTTCCAATAATGTCGTTCATAAGGAAAAACATGGGCTAAAGGAGCATGAATAATGGACGTCCTACAATAAAAATGCCGCATTTAAAACTTATTGATCATTGAACTGCAAATGCAGTATATTCTGTTAACGTAAACTATGTCCATTTGCATTTCATTTTCCAGCTTGGTTGTCGTAACGTAAAATGATTGCAATTAATTAATAGAATCTTGTTACAAATAATATGATTGTGCATAAATCTCGAAAAGTTTTTGAAACTTTTAGGCTTCTAAGTCTGGTTGAAGATGTTGATCTATATTTATATTCATGGTTGTATTTGTAAGTGCGTGTGCGCAGTAAAATATGCATGCAATATATGCTGCAACCCTGAGTTTTGAGTTGGATATAAAACTCAAGTCACCAGTAACCACGTGTAAAGCGGGCTTGTAGCAAAAGATAGAATTAGAACAAATACAAGGCTTGTTAAGAAATTCTCTGATTTCATCTATAGAAGCATTATTTAAGATCTGGTTGTAATTGAAGAGCTTCCGACCAATAGGGATGTTGTATTTGAAGAAAACATATAGCGAACTTTTACTACGAATTGGCTTCGGCAACATACTGGCAACATGGGAATCAGCGAAAATGGAAGAAACTTTTAAGAGATCTACATGCACTTCTTTGCACTCAAAAGAGATAATAATAGCTTCCCTGTCGACCTTATCAACCAAATCCTCGACTTTTAAGAAGGATAAGATGGATGATGCCTTTGTTGGACTGTCGTAACAGGCACCTCTGAGATGAGATACCACCGGTTCCACCAGTACCGGACCTGGTGTTGATCACGCATCCATTCCCAAAGATCCTTCCTAGTGTGGAAAGAGCCTGATAAATGCCAAATGTTTGGGCCTTCAACCAAGCAGTTTTGCAGTCTGGTAATTCTACTGACTTTTAGAATGCTGGATTGAAAGTAGGAGGAATTATCAACTTCACTTGACCATTATCATCATATACAACCAGCTGCTTGAATATATGCTTACTGGAGCATGCATAAACTCTGAAGAAGAACGTGCAACTACTCGCTTTATATTTCTTGAAAGGGATTCGATATCTAAACGGTTTCCTACGAGGTGATGTTCATTTCCTACGCGAATAAAGAACAAAACATGAATGAAATTTTCAGAATTGTCCAATATATAGCAACTGCATCGTCTAGAACTACTACAAAATTTAGAGCAGGTGAACTTCACGCCGTTTATCCACATAGATTTGAAGACTTCAACTTCAATATCAATGTGCCTTACATTACTTAAAAATGCTTTCAATTCCTCACTAATTTTCATCAATTTTGATACTCCAGGAACAATCCCTTGTGGTTTTCGAGATGCAACATTTTGAATTAAAAAATTTTCAAAATTCATCAGTTGACTGTTTATTCCATCGAAAGCTCTATCAGATGAAGACACGAGGTGCCACAACAAATTAAAGCGCTGTAATAATTGCTTGCATATACTTTGTGTACCATTGAATAGATGTGTTAAAACATTATTATATGCCTCAAATCGATACATATGGTACAATACTTGTGGACCGAAATGAGCCAAATTTTTCCTTATATGCAATAGCAAGTGAACGTTGTAAGTCATATTTTGAATACCATAGATTTCTCTAAAATCGTAAACAAATCTATTTATTCCTACATTCAATTTTTCTAAGTCAGTATTGTTTCTTTCGTAGGTAAGTATGTCATACATAATTTCATTCAGTGATAGAAAGTGTTCATATGCATTTGTCGGCAACACATTTTCTAGAACAATAGGACCATAAAACAATAAGAAATTATTAAATTCTTGCGCTTTCCAAAATTCTATGTCTCTTATAGATCGAGGAGGCCTGCTCATAAACGATGGAACTCTAAATTGACTCAGCTTAAGATCAATTTCAGATCGAAATCTCGAAATATTAGTAAACTGATCTGCTCGGCTAATCGACGGATTCAGCCATAAGTTCAGCATTAATTTCATGACACCTCTATCAATACAATGCATTAAATCTACACTAAAACCATCCACTAAATTAAAAAATGGAAAATCACTTACAGGACAAACTCCCTTAACACCTTGAAATGCCTGATTGGTCGAAATGGCTATTTGCGCATCTGCAAGTATGCCGTCATGTGTTCGTGTCATTGGTCTTATGTCAACAAAATCATAAACCTGCGTGAATCCGTTGCCCTTCGGAACCCGAGTAACCTGGTGTTTGCACCATGAACAACCAAAATTTCCATTGAATTGCTTAATATTCTGCAGCTGACATCGGGCAACCGAGTCAGCAACCACATTGATAGGTACTATAACATACTTATTTCCAGCATGCATTATACCTTCACTAGAAAGATTTTTCAAAATAGTCGATATATGCTTAAAATACAATTCAAATTTAGGCTTTGCACTACCATAGTATATTCCCATTAAGAAGATGTTGTGAAATGGGCATGAGAAGGAAGTTCATTGACAATAGGGCTAGAATTGGCCCTGCGGATGAGTTACTAGAATTTGAATATTGAAATGCCGTAGAACATATACTTAAGCTTATGACCTGTAGGACGAAAAAAACTGTCATACAATTCTTTGGAAAAGGGTTCCAACTGATGGTCTAAGCTTTACTGTCGTAAGTGTGTATTAAATCACTTAAAATTTTCCTAATATTTGAATAAAAAACAATGGTTTGATGACTCTAGCTCTATTTTTTGATATTCTTTTTGACCAATTTTTGCAAACGCAACCCGTCATCCAATATTTCATTACAGGTCTCACAGAAAAAAATGTCTGAATCAACTCTAGCGACGAACTAAAATGCTTTTTCAAAAAATATTTGGACTTTTAAATCATGGTTAAGGGCTGAGGCAAAAATCATTGAAATGGAATTGTAAATGATTCTGCATTTGTATGGACATATTACATGAGATTTATCAGTGATAGATAAACGCAGCATTGTAATGACGTTTGTAAAGTAGCTTGATTCATACAGCGGTGTTTCATCATGATCCTCTATTTCATTCACGTGATCCGTATCAAACTTTTGCCATCGAAAATTTGTTCGGTTTCATCGATCAATTCGGAACGCTGTGATCAAATTTAAATCATCGGTTATAACTGATATTTCCATTGGTTCCGGATCGCCTCGGACTAGGTTGTTACCATTGATGGAGTTACATTGTACTTTCATTTAAAACTTTATGACATTCGCCATAAGTTGACTTCGGAATGGGAAACATTGCTAGCAGGTTTCAACACCTTAAATTAATACCCTTCTTTTCTAGGCATTGATGTGCTTTTTTTTATTTCAATGCTTATAAATCCTAACTCTAGCATTTTATTTTATAATAAAACTCAGATATGATGTTATCAGTGGCAATAATGTATGTTGCTGTATATTCAGTGAATATTTTAATCAAAGCACTCAAGAGAATCAAAATTTAGCAGGAATAATTAATCCTTTCTTTTCAAAAAAGATGCTCTTATTTTGCTTACTACCTAGATCAAACTGTACTAATGAGTGACGTTCTGATATATAGTCAAAATTTTGCGTTGCGAGTAGCGATGTATTGTTGCTTAATGGATGAGCAATAAATGTACTTTCATACATCCTCCAAAGATGCTGGTAAATACATATCTAGTACAGTGATTGAAATTAGTTTGTTAATTTGTATATGCTTAAATTTCTTTTGCAAATAAAGAGGAAGTTAATGATAGTAAGTTTTTGTTTTAGCTTTCATCATTGTGTCAGACTGGACCTCTCCTCCTCTACACGAAGATACAGGAACCTATACGCTGAATATGCGTAGAAAATTTGTTAAGAGATGTAGTGTTCAAGTATTGTAGCGAGACTCTATAATATAGGAAAATTGTGAATACTCAGTGTTAATGAAGCTTATACAATATGATAGTAATGTCCGTTTAACAGTGGCAATATAAAATCATCAAATGTGCTTCCACTATAATGGTTGAGGTGTGAATATATACGAAAATATAGCTGCTTGCATAAGTATGATAGCTGCTTAAATAATAAATGAAAGTAATTCAATTATTGTTTCACGGAATAGCCATTGTTTTAACATGAATTAATTAATCTAATTAATTAGTTCGTTTAAACAATAGCTGAAAACAATAAATTGCTACTCACCATTTGTTGTCAATTGCAGTATTCTTCCAATGTTGATCGAAAATCGTTTTCAGAACACATAGTCCAAAACGTGCTCCGGTAGAATCAGGAGCTGATATTACTGCTCAATGATTTCTTCTTTGTCATACGTTTCTCAGTAGAGTTACAGACACAATAGTCAAAGGATTAAGTTAGTACGGCTGCCAATCAAGGAAATTGTGTCAGCAAGCTTGATTACATGCGTAGAACAGTCTCTCATTTTGTCAGCTGATCCTAAATTTGGCCCGGTCAACAAATTCGAAAATGCGCACTCAGTTGTTATGGTGAAATTTTGTGGTTGGGGTGAATTAGTTAAACATATATCAGCTGATGCGTTCCTAACCCAGTCCACAGAGTAGTCATCGATAGTTATCAACCTGCTTGAAGTCAAGTGAAATAAATGCCATCGTGAATTGTGGTCTGAAGTGAATGTTGGCATATACACCAGATGACAATAGAAACACACGAATTGGTTCATCGGAAGAGTTTGTGTCAAATGCTTCTCAAGTTGAATGAATAAAACTATGTCATCAATAATTCAGTCCCAGTACATTGTGGATAGTAGAACTCTTGTCAATTGCAATGCATGCATTGTATTGCTGGACATTTATCTCTCACAATAATGAATATGCCTCCGACGGTTATCGGAATGATCAAAACTGAACAAGAAAGCTGCCACCATCCCATTGCTCCTCTACTGCATTATCAAAAAGTACCTGTAGCTGCAGTTAAACAAAATATAGTAGATCATGCAATTTCAATTGAAAACTCTTGTGATATATGAAATAAGGACTGTAATATGGAATTATAATTCATTCAGCCATAGAGTAGGGATTATAGAGTAATGATATGTAGGTAGAGTGTCGATTCAAAAAAGTATATCTATACAGTGAAAATTTTTATATCAACAGATTCAGTTTTTTGCGGAGATTACGTTCCCGTGGTCCAAAAAATTATTTGAGCACTTTTTAAAAAAGTCAAAATTTGCCAATTTATTTACTACAGAGATGACTCTCCTACATAAGTAGTATGAAGCAAGTTGGACATCAAAAGGAATGTATATTTGATAATAAGCATCCTAGCTAAGCGGAAATTAAGCTGATGATCATGGGAATTTCATGAATTGTATTATAATGAAAGTCTTCATGAAAAAGCGATATTATTCGTGTGTTCTTGGCTGAAATTTCAGGTTTTTAATTCAATTTTCACCGGCATGATTTTATAATTCACTAAATTCATGTTTCATTTATTTTCATTTCTTGAATCTGAATAATGATGTGGACCCATTTATATCTTTCAAATTTGATTGAAATCATTGTTGCACATGATCACTCAATTCCGTTGTAATTTCTGCAGAATTGCAGACATTTGCATATCTCACATTTGGTGTCAGTTACCACCTGATCTCCATTGAGTTCATTTAATAAAATCGAAAGTGTATGCACATTGGGGATTTAATAAATACGGAGTTACCACTCTACCTAATATACCTAGCCTACTCTATGCATTCAGCGTTGAATGATCAACTTGAGAGCAACAATGCAGAGAGTTAAAAATGTAATTGTAACACTTCCACCAAATCGAAATTTACATTACCAAATAAATCATGAGATGACGTAATCTGCGCAATTTCTCTGAATTCTGGTTTGGAAAATTTGCGCACTCATTTAAGCTGCGTGGCCCTCCGACTAGCCTATTGCATCGAGACACAGTTAATGAAGGACGATGACATAAGTATCATTTAATTTCACTTGCACCTTCAATATAATATTCAATAAATGCTTCACATTCATGAAAATATAGTCAGTTTCACTCAATGACATTTCCGAAACGATAAAATCATTAAAGAAATATCATTACTATGCTCATGATATTTGTAGCAGCAGAAATATCATTAGAAATATCATGAACAAGAAATATCATGAACAATATCATTAAAATATCATTAACTTTCACCAAATGATATTTGTATCATTAATAATATCATTAACCCATATTTATGTCATGGCATCATGATATTTTTGATGATACATTTCCGTAAGG